>OX183131.1:42229618-42829618 GCA_945261195.1 Cryptosula pallasiana | reverse complement strand
ATATATCAACCAATTCCTGCTCTGCTCTCCATCCACCCTACCCCTTAGTTCATTTCATCACTTGCTGTTTCTGCAACTAACATGATGGCAGATTTTACTGTCAAGCAATTTGACAAGAATCACTTCAGTATGATACTCTCCCCATTTGGCGCGGTTTCCCCTTCTTCCAAGTCTCACTCTTGGCCCCTCACTTTAGGTTGGCAAGCCTGGCGAGGAATTTGTGTTTATTAGGAGTTTTGAAACCCCCAAGGAAGGGGACACAAACCTACGGTGTGACTTATGTTGGCCTAGTAGTAGTAGGCATTAATTTGTAAATGATTATTATTATTAAGTATAATAATTACTAATAATTATCTTAAAATACAATAAAAATTACTGGTTAACTGCAAGTCTTCCATTATTATTAATGTTAATGTTAGCAATGACTTTGTTGTATACCGCTTGATGATGATGATCATTAAATTTATAACAACTAGCATCATTATCATCAAAAAATGAAATTTATCACAATGACAATAATGATTGTATATATCTTTATCACTTGCTTTATTCATCGCCCTACTTACTTTTATCTGAACCCTACGATGTGATATGTTAATTACTATAATTGTTTTACATCTACTAGTTGTAAAATGTCTGATATATATTGTAATGGATTCCGGTCTGTTACCACGGACATCCACTAATCTCGAGTATTCTACCTCTCTCCAGAGGGGACACTGTGCTAACCGACAGTGACAGCTGTGTAGGGCAACCGAATTACCCGGTAAGGCAAGAGCCCATGGCTCAGACAAACAGTACCGAGTAGTGTCTGTTATAATGGCTTTATTCTCTAAGCTGTCCTGAGGGTAATTATTCCTCTAGGAGTAGTAATATATGAGCAGATCTCCCTACCAAGTGTTTTTTTGTGGATTAGATCTTGGAGTTTATGCAATGGGTTACGACGTTGGATGGATTCGCCGAGTTTATATTGTATTTTATTTGAGGGGCATTTGAGTGGCATTTGAGTGGCATTTAAGTGGCATTTGAGTTTTGATTATTTTTTTTACTTAATTTGAACTTATATGGTATATAGATTTTGAATGTATGGCATTCAAGTTTTGATAATTTTTTACATAATTATATACATAACTCTAACTCATAGGGAAACTAGATTTTGAATGTATGGCATTTAAGTTTTGATAATTTTTTGTAATTCCGACTCATATGATATCTTGAGAGAGAGGAGAGAGAGGAGATATATCTACATTGAATAAATACAGTGATTAAAAATGAAACAATATGTGAATATATACATTCATTGTGTAATAAGTAGGGAAAATCTCATATAATATAGCTAGAGTCAGTAAGTATTAAATAATACCAAACACTACAACTTGTAATGACAATCAATGCATAAGCTTTTACTAAAAAACTATCTTGAAAACCTTCAAAACATGATCCTAAATGGAAAAAAAATGGATAAAGTTAGATATTCATCTATTTGTTTACATCTACAAAAAAGAGGTATTTGGTGAAATATTTTTTCATTTTATTCAATTTTCATTAATTTTTTTTGCAAAAACAAATCATCCTCTAAATGGTTAAATTTCATTTAATTGTACAAATTTACAAAAAAAAGGGTATTTGGTAAAATATTCTTTCATTTCATTAAATTTTCATTATTTTTTTGCAAAAAAGAAATCACCCTCTAAATGGTTAAATTTTATCTGTTTGTATATCTTTACAAAAAAACAGGGTATTTGGTAAAATATTTCCTTTATTCGATTCAATTTTCATTAATTTTTTCAATAATTGCTTAAATATACATTATTCATCATTTTCTTATTGTTAGGTAAGCAACCTATCATACAAAATTAGTTTCTTGAGTGAGGGTTTTATCCCACATTTTCCTTTGGAATTTTTTTCAAAAATTTACCATTTTTTCAAAACAATCATTTATACATACAATTTCAATTATTTTTTTAAACAGAACAATCTCTATCACTGAGAGGTTGGAGATATTGGGGTAGAAAAATTAGACATGATGATGATGAGAAGGCTATGGATTTTCCCATTCAAGAACAAACCATTTTCGATGGCAATTTCAATTCTGAAAACTAAATCAATGTAATTTGTTTTTTAAAATGCAATCATCAGAAAACTTCTGTCATGATGAGGAGGAGGTTATGGATTTACCCATTCAAGAACAAACCATTTTCGATGGCAACTTCAATTCTAAAAACAAATTAGAACTGAAGTATGTGGTATTACGTAATAATTTTTTTTAAAGGAAAAAATTGTTTTTCAAAATTCAATCATCAAAAAACTTCTGTCATGATGATGAGGAGGTTATGGATTTATCCATTCAAGAACAAATCATTTTCGATAGCAACTTTAATTCTAAAAAACTAAATCAATGTAACTTTTTTATTCTTTGTCTCCCATGAAATTGTTCAAAACGAATTAGAACTGAAGTATGTGGTATTACATAATAATTTTTTTAAAAGAAAAAAAACACATCAAAATCAACAAATTACTCCTCTAGATAGTTCAAGTTTACAATATTTGAGAATTAATCGCAATAGAAACATTAAGCCCACTTGATAATAAAGAATTTGAGTGTTAAATTTGACTAATTGATTCAATGATATTATATGGATCTTTTGAAAATAAACATTTCAATGAAAACATCATATTTAGTCTTTGACACACATGAAACCATTTTCCAGTAAATTTCACCAACAATATTTTAGAAATGTTTACTATATATTTACAAGAAAAATGCGGTATTTTGGTAAAATATTCTTTTATTCCATTCAATTTTCAATATATTTACAAGAAAAATGCAGTATTTGGTAAAATATTCTTTTATTCCATTCAATTTTCATTAATTTTCTGAGCGAAGGTTTTATCCTACAGCATCCTTTTTAATTTTTTGAGTTTTAAAACAGGGTTTTATTACAAAGTTTTTTGTTTTTTCAACTTTTTAAAAAAAATAATCATTAAAATATATAGTTTTCGATATTTTTTTAAAAAAATAAATATATATATAGAGATTTTCATTTTATATTCTTATTCTTTTATTCCATTCAATTTTCAATAATTTTTTGAGTGAGGATTTTATCCTACACCTTCCTTTTAAATTTTTTATGTTTCAAAACAGGGTTTTATTACATACCTTTTTTTAACTTTCTTGTACTTTTAACTTTTTTAAAAACTGTCAAAAATCACCAAATTACCCCACTAGATGAATAAAATTTACAGGTAAATAATTGTAATAGAAAATACCATATCTAGTGTTTACATTCATAAAACTGTTTTATAGTAAATTTTGTGTAATACAAAGTACTATAGCTTACGATATCAATGGTTACAAAGCATTTTTCTTGAACAATATCTTTTTTGATGTTCTTCTGATATATTATTTGCCTCAGAGAGGAATTCTTGTAGTCCGTAGTCTTTTTGATCCAATAATTGACTAAAATACAAAAGTTATTCATTATATAAATAAATTTTACCGAATTTAAATTTTACTCTTAGCTACATTAGATAGTTTACATTATATATAACAGGAAAATAACTCACTGAGTTACATCATTCAGCTTATTATTTTTTAGGGAAAGTTCTTTACTCTGTTTTCTTTTTACGATATAATGGACTGAAATAAAAAGTGATGTATTAGTATAGCATGATTAAAATTAATGTAAAATAATTATAAACTTTTGTTATTTTTTCAACTTCTATGTAAAAAAATACACTGATTACACACGAAAAAGTCATTTTTTTCATCTGGATCCGGAATATATAAATATAAAAATATATATATATATATGTAATTTAAAAATGTCTTACAACAAATGAATTATCCATTTATGTGATAAAACGTGTTATTTATGTGAGAAATTAAGCATTTTTGTAAAATAATTATAACCTTTGTGATTTTCTTTCAACTTCTAGCTAAAAAAATACACTGATTACACAAAAAAGTCCTTTTTTTAATCTGAAATATATATAATTTAAAAATGTTTTACAAAAAATGTTTATGATTTGATCAATTATGTGAAAAGTTAAACATTTTTGTAAAATAATTATCACGTTTTGTTATTTTTTTAAAACTTTTATGTAAAAAAAATACACTGATTACACAAAAAAGCCCTTTTTTTAATACGAAATATATATAATTTAAGAATGTTTTACAAAAAATGTTTATGAGTTGATCATTTATGTGAAAAATTAAGTATTTTTTGTAAAATAATTATAATCTTTTGTTATTTTTCCAACTTTTATGTAAAAAAATACACTGATGCCACAACAAAATCCTTTTTTAATTCGAAATATATATATGTATAATTTAAAAATGTTCTACAAAAATGTTCACAAATTTATCATTTTAAGTGGTTTTTCATTGTAAGAATACACAAAATTTTCACAAATCAACTTTTTTAAAATTATGGTAAAAATTAATAAAACTTACCTATAGTGATATGAATCCCTTGAGTTATAAATTAGCTTCTCGAGAGTTTGTTCTCCGCAGTGTTCTTTTTCAGCATCATCGAAGTGGTTGAGAAAATCCTCAGATTTTGGATTATCAGTCAGTTCCGTGGCTTTGACGAAGGCTTGATGAGCTGCGAGTACACTGATGTTGTAGAAAATTGAATTGTCCGCGTTTCGACTCAGACCCTTGAACAGAATAACTCCAAATCTTTCCGATGTCACAGCAGAAGCTATTTGATGAGGAATGCGCATATCTCCGATCAGTAATTCTTCATCTACAACACTTCTGTATTGAACTAGAAGAGTCTCTTCATTTCCATTCCATCGCCTGTCAGATTTTGTTATAACTTCAGGGTTTTGGAAACATCTGACACTATCTGTTGGGAAATCCTGAAGATTAGCTACCTCGAAATAAGCATTGATTTGTCGCATACTTTTTCTGGTAATACATCAAACGCATTCTTATTTCTCAAAGTAGATCCTGTTTCTGTAGCAGCACGAAAAATTGCTTTTCCAGTCTTTTCAACACCCATGTAGATCAAAACCAGCGGTCTTATTTGCGAAGCTTCATTAACAAGTAATCCTGCTGCTAATGGAATAGTGCTCTTCACTCTAACTATCTTTCCATCCTTTTTATAGTTGTAGATGATGGTGCAGTTCGTTTCATCATGGAACTCAACAGTTAACACCTGCATAACTGTAGGTATTGGTAAATCTTCAACTTTGACTATGTTTTCAATGTTTCTTCTGGAAGCTGGAGATAGAGTGATTAACAGAGAAGCACTTTTGATGATGAGAGTTGCCAGAGTATTCAGACTGGCGCTTTGAAAGGGAATTGTAGTGCATTGAAGAAGTACATTGTCATCAATCACCTTCTTATCTTGTGAAGGTTTTGGTTCTTTATTCTTCAGTTGTTTTGTATTGACTTGTGTCGACATTCTAAAAGATAAAGTAAAAATCCTTGTTATGATTTTCTGATTTCTTTTTCAAACCAATTTGAAGATATATATATATACATATAGATTTACTCGATATCATACTGCTGTTAGTATCTAAATCGATAAAAAATCAAATTTATACTCAATAGTACATCAAGTTGACTTACCTCAAAACAGAAAGCCCTTCTAGCAGTTGTAGTAGATGATGTTGTAGTAGATCTTGCTCCTTCAGTTGCTAATGTTGAAGTGACTGCTTTCTGTGTAAAAACAGTGCTTCTTATATAGCTAAAATCATGCCATTTATCATAAGGTTAAATTAATGAAACATTGTTTTTAAGGAAGAACACCAATGCTTTCGCGGGAATAAAAAAATTATTTTCACGCGAATGGAAACCGTTGCTTTCGCGGGAATAAACATTTTATTTTCACGCGAATACAAAACAATGCTTATGCGGGAATAAACATTTTATTTTCATGCGAATGGAAACTGTTGCTTCCGCGGGAATTGATAACTTATTTTCACGCGAATACAAAGCAATGCTTTCGCGGGAATAAATAATTTATTTTCACGCGAATGGAAACCAATGCTTTCGCGGGAATAAACATTTTTTTTTCACGCGAATTGAAGCTGTTACTTTCGCGGGAATGAATAATTTATTTTCACGCGAATACAAAGCAATGCTTTCGCGGGAATAAATAATTTATTTTCACGCGAATGGAAACCGATGCTTTCGCGGGAATAAACATTTTATTTTCACGCGAACGGAAACCATTGCTTTCGCGGGAATGAATAATTTTATTTTCACGCGAATACAAACCAAAGCTTTCGCGGGAATAAGCATTTTATTTTCACGCGAATGGAAACCATTGCTTTCGCGGGAATAAATAATTTATTTTCACGCGAATGGAAACCATTGCTTTCGCGGGAATGAATAATTTATTTTCACGCGAATACAAACCAATGCTTTCACGGGAATAAAAAATTTATTTTCACGTGAATGGAAACCGTTGCTTTCTATACTTTTTAACTAACATCATAATCTTCTTTGCTAACACTTTTCTGTTTGAATGAGCTTGTCTCGGCGGTAGATGTTTTTGTTGCAGTTGACTCAATTCATTCATTAATTCAGTCATTAGGGAAAAATCCTTTTGTGCTTTGCATTTGTATACTTTGAGGTACATTTTGGAGCTTTAATCAGCTGCAATAAAGTTTATGCAAACTAAAAAAAAAAAAGATTCTATACCTGCTTCATTCTTGCATGACAAAATCAAAGTATTTTGATCTATCTGATAATTTCAATTGTTGTATAGCAAAATTTCTTTCATCACGCAGGGTACCTTTGAACAAGCGGAGATTCTCAAAAGTTTTTGTTTGCTGGTGTAGGTCGAGTTTGTCTTTTTAATGTTCTCGCATTTGGGCAGCAAACACTCAATATCATACGTCAAAAAATATGAATTATATCTCAAAGGGTCTCAATTGTTCTGAGTTGCTCCTTTAGCTGGTCAAAAATTGTGGCAGTAGGATTATATTAACTTGAAGGAAACTCCATAGTAGTCGTGCTGCACATGTGTAGGCTCTGGTGTACTCTTCCAAGTTTGTTATGAGACTAAAGTGTTTGTCGTAAAGACATAGACATAGCTTGTCCTACAATATATGTTTTCTTATAAAAAAACTCGCGTTGGAATTGCAAATAACAGTCGGCGTCTTTCCTTTTAGCAAAGCAAACATGATTATCTTGATCTGAAACGCTTTTTACAAATCTATCAAGCTCAATTCTCCGGCTCATCTTTTTCCATGACACATTTATAAAAAAAGTATACTGTTGGATTTGGGGAAAGGACGGTCTATGAATATACTATTTTTGAGAAATAATTGAACTTAAATTATTGTTTCAGGGAATTTCTTAGCTTCTTTTCACCCTATCTCGCATGTTCTATTGCAACACCAAATGTCTGTGGCAATGCAGGAACAGATCTCTGGCACGGAGTCTAAGGAAAAGAAGGTTCTCATGGTTTTAAGTGGTTTTGTGTTGGCACCGGTTACCATGAGAACCTGACAGGTACTTTTCTGTGTGCGTTAGGTATTATAATTTAAATTTTAATATCTTTGTTTGAACTAAGTATTTATTGTGCAGGAGTCGTTTATATTGTGATATGTATGCTAATTTAGATCAAGAATATCCAAACCCTTTTCATTTCCATACATGGCTAGCCAATTTTCTCCTAGTCGATTGAAATTATTTGAGTTGAACATGTAAAATCCTCTTGGAAGCATAGGAGATGTTTTCAAAAATCCCTCTCTCTAACCTACATTATCTGGACAAGAGCGACAGGTATCCTCCAAAGATAAGTTGACAAATCCTAAACAGTACTTATCTCTATGTTTAGAGCACTAGCTCATCTGTTACAGACATTCGAAGAATGCTGTAAACTTCCAAGACACCTTTTTTTTACAAAACAGGCCATTAGAGACACTTCCTCGCTGAGTTTGGCATGAGTCTCCATGTTAGTAGTAACAATTTGTCATCGAGTGAAATCCTTCCATGGAGAAATCACCGATCAAGTTGAAACTGTAGATTGTAGATCCATCTAGACATCGCTGTCTCCTAATACCTGCAATCTTACTTGCATAAAGAGTTACCGTCTGTGTATAAAAATTGATGATATTCTTGTCCAAAAGTTTTCTAGTGAAACTTGCCAATCGGACAACTGTTGACTCTAAATTCAACACTTTTCACATTAGGGTGCTGCATTCTAAACAGATTTTGGATGAAGTCTCACTTTATAGTGTCGTCATCACCCATTTCTAGATAGAGTTGTTTGTTTGTTCTCTGCCAAAGTTATATCCACCTGCGCCGCGCCTCTACAAAGTCTGTACAGCTTTACTCGTTTTTAATCAATCGGATAAGTAGCTTGTTATTGTCCAATCCCAAACTTGATTGAGATTTTGTATCAAAAGACAGATTTTAGCCTTGCACAGATGAAATTCAAAACTGTTGACCTAAACTTTCGCTTTTCTCGCCACTGAGTTGTCAGTGGCGAATTAATCCAGGTTGCTGGATGCTCGTTCAAACTCTAATTAGATTGTTTGTTTTAAAATGATCAGTTTCCTTTGAATAGAAAGTGCTAGGTGATGTTTTCTGGCAAGTTCTATGGTTTTCCCACCCTTGACAAATGTTTTCCTTTTTGTCATCTGTACTGCTGTGAGAAACAGTGTCATTACTCATAGAGTCATTGCACTTCAGTCCCTCCCACTACCTTTTGTATTTAATTTTCATAGCATTAGCCTTCAGAAAATGTGAAAAGTAAGATCGCAAACCATAGTTGCTAGCTAACTCAATAGGTGTACCTTCCATTTTCATAGTTTTTTACTCAAGAAACAAATGAAGTGAGTCACCTATTCATATGGGCGCGTCATTTTTAGTGCCAAAAATATTACTTCCATTGTCTCAGACCACTGTAGCTTCAATTTGCAAAAGTGAGCATATTGTAGGGAAAACCATCCATTTCTCAACGGAAACAATTGTCGGTTCCATCGCAAACACATCCAATAAGAGGGGGGGAGGCATGTTATAGGGAGATCCCTCCATCTTGCCCTTTGTTGTATTGTTTAGACTGGCCACACTTGAAATGATGATGCTCCGAAAAAAAACACCTAATGAAGGTGATAGCTTCAAACAGGTATCCTCATAGACATAACAACAACCATTGAAATATAGATATTTTTGGTTCGATATGTACTTTCCTCTTTTTAGCCGGTGATTTTCCTCTCCTTCTGAGAAGATTGGGTCTCACCATGCTTAGAACATTCCCTCCAAAATCACTGAGTTGCTCTAAGCCTCTTCTTTGACAATGAATCAAAACTGTTTTAGCACTAAAGTTGCGAGCAATATTTCTACCATCTGTCAGTGCTTTTATTTCCGTGACTAATGGCACTTTTTTAGCAGAGGTATTACCAATTTCAGTATCAATGAAAAAAGCTTCCAAATCTATTACTGGGCATCACTTGACTACCCCTGTACACTTTGAGACCATTTCTGGCTTACATCGTGCAGTAATGTTTGAAAAACTCTTTAAAGTCTTTGGATGTGGATTAAATGATACTCATTGTCTTTTTTCTCTAAAGTGTACTGCCAGGATGACCTCATCTTCAAACCGTATCTTTTGACCATTGCTGCTAGCTATAAGTACTTTAATAAGATCACTACTCAATAATGCCCCATCGATGTAAGGATCTTTAAACTCTTGATAGATAACTGTATTTTTCGTCCCTTGGACTGGCATGACTATTAGAAAATCTACCTTTGTACTCCAAACCATTCTGTGGTTGACAATGTTGGAGTACACATACAGAGGTTTTAAACCATAGCTTGTATCTGGTGATGCGTCATTGCTGTACTTGCCTCAAGGTTGCAAAGCTTTTCCATTAGGTTTGAATCCATAGATGTAGGCGGTGTCTTTGAAAAAAGTGATTGTAGTATAGACATCGCTGTTCGTCAACTATGAACGAGTGATTTGAAAACTATGTTTATGCTGAATAATTTAAGCATCAGGTTGAACCCTATTTAATACTTTTGCGTCAAAGCAAACTAACTTACAAAAAAGTAGAAAATAAATTATTGACTATAGCGAATATCAATCCTTACGCATTTGAGTGGATGAATAAAATAAATGAGGAACATGAATCTACCTCATTTACCATACTGCGCCTAAAAAAATTGAGTAGAAAAATGTTTGTCTACAGAATCACACTGTTAGCTGGTTTTGTGCCCCGACTCGAGAAATAGCTCTTCATTTACGGTATACTGAAGTGTTTGAATGCATGTTTCGTCAAATGCGTCACGGAAGAAATATTTTATTTTGTGTTCAGATGGAACTTGGCTGCCAAGTCGGTGCAAAGCAGATTACTTTGGTGTAATTGTGTTGCAATATCATTGCCCTTTGACTGCGTAGACTGCTGAAGAAACTTTGATCCGAAAGTGTGTTTTTCTCAAGATCAATTGATAAACTTTTTCATTTGAAAAAGCAATCAAGCTGTTGGATGTGAAAATATGTGTGGAAGATGCTGAGCTCATTGATTTGATGGATCATTCATATTTAAAAGATCTATGGACATTTTTCATGTTTTTTGTGTCAATCGAGGATACAAACTTATTTATATTTTTGTGATCACTTTTATAGAAGGGTTAAGTATCCCATAAAACAGTTGACTGATTTGTACATCCTGAGAACCGTTCATGTATAGATGATGAACACCTCGTGAATCGGAAATTTTTGGGAGTTGATGACAAAGTTGCAAATACTTTGAAGGTGATATACTAGATCGTACTGCTATTAATAATTGCGCTTTTTTTAACTTGGGTGGATTCATCTGCACTGATAATATCAATGAATGTATCAACAGAGCTAGGGAAAGAGATGATGTCTTATACTTTGCACCTTTTGACAGGGGTATAAAAATGCACAAATTAAAATGGAGATACTTGAGCTAGATTGACCATTCCTGCTTGTGGTAATGGGAGTATTTGTACCTCAAAAGGGTTTTTGAATTTTTAAAAACCAAGAATCAATAAACATCTCAATGTGTAGTGCTCAAACAAAATACAGTCAGCATAAAAAGAATGCCTATTGGGAGTTAAAAGTGATACAAAAAAAATTAACAAAGATACAGACCCATTTAAAGATGAACAACTATTTGCAATCGACTACGATTCATCATAATTGATCTGCCTGATGTTGCGAAAGTACAAAGTTTTAGACTTTGAGTGCAGAAGATGCAACTGTTCTATTAGTATAAAACTAAGAGTGATCATTACTGATGTCAACAGTTAAAGAGGTGTGAATTGTTTGTTTTCTAGCTTTGAAAATCTGAGTACACTGGAATACAAGTTTATTGTCAGCGTTTTGTGTCCAGGAGATGTTAAGGACAGATGTAACCCAAGCGTTCTGCACACTGAGATATGATTGAAACATGGAATAGAATTACAGGGTTGGTTTTAGTTAGTTACCTCGAAACTTTTGGATCGCAAACTAGAAGAAATATTCTTATAATATTGCTCTTCAAATAGTGATGGGAACTCTTCCGTTTATTTTATCCTCTTTGGCTCTAGACTGCTAGTAATGAATGCACGATGTTCGAGATGTTCGAAGAATATCTCAAATTTTAAATAAAACTTTGAAGTATCAAAATCGGGCATTCACACGGGCTGTGGAACCTATTGGAATCTGAAGTAACTGCTCCAGAATAATGGATGAGTACCAATTTTTTTTACAAAATTGATAAATCTACTAGTTATCTCAGAAATCTTCTGCCAACTACGACTGCAACTACGACTTTAACTGCAACATGTACAGATTTTCCATTCATTTCAGCTTAAACAAGAGTGAATGGTATTGCATACTTTAATCAAGCTTCACAAAAAAAAATTTACAGTTTCACTTGCATGACGGAACCTATTGCTGGAAATTGCAATAGCACGACCGGTGGTTACAACTTTTAATGGAAATCCGATGAAACCAAAGAATATCTCAAAAGATAAGAAGAACTCCTCCAAAGACACCAACTGCATCCCCAGCAGACATCACAATTCCAGCAAATACGACTCCTACTATGAAACTGATGACAATTACAACTCGACCAATAATTACAGCTCTATAACAGCAGTTGCAACTGCAGCCACAATTACAACTTCATCGACAATTACGCCTCCGAACACAATTATGACTCAGGAGACAATTACTATTCCAGATACAATTACAACTAATGATTGCAAATGCAAGAAAAATTACCTCATCAGAAAAAATAAATCGACAATAACTACATATTTATCAAACATTTATAGAGTTTTCAGTTACATTGATATAGAAGACTTTTCAGGAATGAATCATTTAAGTCTGAAAACAATGATCTGGTGACTGGAAAAAATCTTCTCATCCTAACTAATCTGAATTTTAACAATATTTCTTGCGCTCTAAATGAATACCTATAAAATTAAAAGAGCTGAGCAGTACTGTAATTAATGTGTTAAAGCTAAACTACTCTCAATCTATTATACACTTTATCTATTATACAGGCTACTATCTGTTACATACCTTATTACTTATCTTATTTATTTTACCTTTCATACACACTAATATCTATTATATCAGTTTTAATCCAATTATCACATTCAAAATATACCTAGTCTTCTCCAGCAGTACATACTGCTAAAAAAATGAACAATCATCTGGCACTCAAAAACTCACTCATGCAAGCGCCATTGCCGTTAAGATTAATCAAAATCTAAATAAATACTCAAAATAAATTACATATACACACCACGACTCATACCATACCATAAAACTGGAAATTTAAATTCCTGTTGCACACATAAAGGTACCTAACAGGTTCTTCTGGCACCTGGTGCACAAAAAGGCACTTTAGGACCAGGAGAACTGACTTGTCCTGAAGAACCTTCTGAAACCTGCTCCTATTAAAAAAAACATACATTTGGCAGGGGTCGAGGAGCAATAAAAACTGAAAAGAGGTGTAGTGTTAACAAGGAGTCACTTTGGGGGGGGGGGGGGGGGGAGACAGATCGTTGACATAAACCACAAAAAGAAACTTCGAAAAGTGTTTTGAGCTGCTCTTATAATAACATTTAAAAACATGTGCCATGAGAGGGAGAGGAAACAAAAAAGTGATTACAGACGATGTGTAAACAGATAGGCAAAATTACAACACACTCGTAGCATGCACCTAAAAAAAACACTGCAGGTAGTATAGATCTGCTCTACTAATACTGCTATTATAAATATGTGAATGAGAAAAGCGATTGAATAATTTACTTGAGAGGGAAAGAGGTGTGACTATTTGGTAAGTACAAAGTTAGTTACTGGTTGTTAGTTTAGTAGGTCATAGATTAATGTACACTAGTTGTTAGTTTAGTAGGTCATAGATTAATGTACACTAGTTGTTAGTTTAGTAGGTCATAGATTAATGTACACTAGTTGTTAGTTTAGTAGGTCATAGACTAATGTACACTAGCTGTTAGTTTAGTAGGTCAAAGATTATTGTACTCTAGTTGTTAGTTTAGTAGGTCATAGATTAATGTACACAAGTTGTTAGTTTAGTAGGTTATAGATTAATGTACACTAGTTGTTAGTTTAGTAGGTCATAGATTAATGTACACTAGTTGTTAGTTTAGTAAGTCATAGATTAATGTACACTAGTTGTTAGTTTAGTAGATCATAGATTAATGTACACTAGTTGCTAGTTTAGTAAGTCATAGACTAATGTACACTAGTTGTTAGTTTAATAAGTCATAGACTAATGTACACTAGTTGTTAGTTCAGTAGGTCATAGATTAATGTATTCTAGTTGTTAGTTCAGTATTTCATAGATTAATGTACTCTAGTTGTTAGTTTAGTAAGTCATAGATTAATGTACACTGGTTGTTAGTTTAGTAAGTCATAGATTAATGTACAATAGTTGTTAGTTTAGTAGGTCATAGATTAATGTACTCTAGTTGTTAGTTTAGTAGGTCATAGATTAATGTACTCTAGTTGTCAGTTTAGTAGGTCATAGATTAATGTACACTAGTTGTTAGTTCAGTAGGTCATAGATTAATGTATTCTAGTTGTTAGTTTAGTATTTCATAGATTAATGTACTCTAGTTGTTAGTTTAGTTAGTCATAGATTAATGTACACTGGTTGTTAGTTTAGTAAGTCATAGATTAATGTACAATAGTTGTTAGTTTAGTAGGTCATAGATTAATGTACTCTAGTTGTCAGTTTAGTAGGTCATAGATTAATGTACACTAGTTGTTAGTTTAGTAAGTCATAGATTAATGTACACTAGTTGCTAGTTTAGTAAGTCATAGACTAATGTACACTAGTTGTTAGTTTAGTAAGTCATAGATTAATGTACACTAGTTGTTAGTTTAGTAAGTCATAGATTAATGTACACTAGTTGTTAGTCTAGTAGGTCATAGATTAATGTATTCTAGTTGTTAGTTTAGTATTTCACAGATTAATGTACTCTAGTTGTTAGTTTAGTAGATCATAGATTAATGTACACCAGTTGTTAGTTTAGTAGGTCATAGATTAATGTACACTAGTTGTTAGTTTAGTAAGTCATAAATTAATGTACACTAGTTGTTAGTTTAGTAGTCATAGATTAATGTACACTAATTGTTAGTTTAGTAGATCATAGATTAATGTACACTAGTTGTTAGTTTAGTAGGTCACAGATTAATGTACTCTAATTGTTAGTTTAGTTGGTCATAGATTAATTTACATTAGTTGTTAGTTTAGTAAGTCATAGATTAATGCACTCTAGTTGTTAGTTTAGTAGGTCATAGATTAATGTACACTAGTTGTTAGTTTAGTAGGTCATAGGTTAGTGTACACTAGCTGTTAGTTTAATAACTAGCTGTTAATAACTAGCTGTTAATAACCTAATTAAGAAAAGGCGATCAACTACAAAATAATCATTTATCTAATGCATCAGCATAGCAAACAAGTGAGTGTTTAGTTGATTGTAGGGTTCAACAAACCAAAAGTCTACCTGTTGCTACCTATTTATCGTTATCATCTGGATTTTGTTTGGGATTTCTTCGCTGATTAACAAAACCAAACTTGATGTAATTTAACTGCTTCATCATGTCATTGATGTAGATGCTGCAACTATTCAAAGAACTAGAATACAAACTACCAATGTATGAATATTATTATACTTACAGTTAGGTACACGGCAGCTCGTAGTCGTAGTACAACAAGTAATAGTAGTAGATAACCTGTATGTGCTGGTCAACGATACTACACAGCAGTATACTATGTATAAACTATATACGTAGTATCATTAAACTGGTTATGGATTGAAACTGATGCTTGGAAAATGGAAATTCCATTAGCTTCACTTTATAGCTTCAAATTAACTGATGTACAGGGCTTGCTGTTGGTCTCTCGTAATCTTTCACAAAGCGGGTAGTTTCTCTTTGGCTTTTATATATTCATTTATTTATTGGGTTCACCAAACAACAAGGAAAATGGAAAACCCGAAATAGCTATGAAAGTTCTAGTAGAGAAGGTATTGATAATCAATCAGATGAAATATAGCCGATAGTTTCCTTTGCAAAGCTAAACAAAAATAGACTATGATTCACTCAGCACAGAGCATTGTACCGGATTTTCGGAATTTGTTGAAAACATACAATATCTCACACAGCCAACAACACAATGATCATAGCCCTGGCTCTTAACACATCTGAATAGTTTGGGTGTACAAGTATGAGCTCCTAATCACCATGTTCCCATGCTGCGAATTCGTTCGGATCGGGCGTCCGTTCGAGTTGGTTAGCATTCATTCGGGTTGGCATTCCAATCCGTTCCTATGATAATTCGAATTGAAATAAGTTGCGGGAGTTGTCCTTCCTTTACAGTGAGTAGCGAGCGCAATAATTACTTGATTGTAGTGAGTTAGTAAACAACCGCGCTCGTATTACTAAGTAGTAATATGAGTCAAATTTGTCGAATGTTCACAGCATAAACTAGTAAGTACATGAATAATAACAAAATCAACAATTTGTAATAATTATAGATAATAATTAATAAATATAATGATAGCAATAAGAAATGATAAATAATTAATAATAAATAAATTATTTCCAAATAATAAAAAAATAATTTTTTTTGGCAAGTATAAAAATAATAATAATTTAGTTTGCACATTTATGAAACAGAGCTATGATTCAGTTTCCCGAGCAAATAGTAAATAATTTATAACTCACCTGTTGTTAAACTTGCAGAGGATTATTATTATATGTATGTAAAAACTGCAGTTGGAAAATACGCAAAAACTGATTTACTGCCAAATCGCCAGTTTAATGCCTTTTTCTCAAAAGAGCGACACGAACGAATTCGAATTCATCAACACGAATGATTCCCATGATCCTAATCAATGCTCAACCCGAACGAATTCGGCTTGAGGAACCGCAGTGAGCCAACACGAACGAATCCAAACCAACTCGTACGAGTCAGAATTCCCATGACCCGAATGGACGATTTATGAGTTCAACCCGAACGAATTCGCAGCATGGGAACATAGTGAATGCTGAAGACAGTCCCTTGCATCTTTTCCTGCACTTTCCATAGTGCACTCATCTAACACATAGAGGGAGGTTTCTACCCTAAGCAAGGTCAAGGAACCTGGAAAAGACATTGCCAGTTATGAAGTGCATTTGGTTGGTAGAGGAGCTACAATGACCTTCTAGAATATTCACACAGTACATGTTACTTAGCTATTGTATATTGAGTGAATATTTCAGACCATGAGTGACTAAGTGGGAAGTTTAATGCGTTGCAGCTGAAATGCGTTGATTGGAAAGTGGAAATCCTGGCTGTAATTTTAGTTTTTCCTTGTAGCTTGTGGGAAGGGCTCGTGCATGGACACCCGCTGAGTTAACTAATGATCAGCGGCTAACCATTGTGTCACGAGCTCACTGCATGACAAAGGTCAAGTGAAAAATACCCAAACCAACAAAGGATTGCTGAATGTAACTGCATTAGATAACAGATTAAGTAAACAAGAGATTACTGGCCTCTGTGTGTTACATATAAACTGTTGTGTGAGAAATACAAAATGTACAGCGGTAGCTACCCAGGCCAATGTTTGCCATCGCTTGGCCTTGGAATGGTCGTAGTTGACACATAGCATCATGTTCATTCAATTATTTGAAGGCAGTGAATGTGGTGGAAATTGAGTTAGCAGATAAAACATTGTGGGCTACAAGGAGGAAAGTTTATTCCAAACGCCAAATTTTTGCTAGTAAATTCAACCCCTCAATAGCATGTCAGTTAAAGCTTTGTCTGTGATTTGCACTCTTCTTCTGTAGAGACGCTGAATAAATGGGTCTCATGCAAATATTCGTTAGAGAAAATTCACCCTCTCTCACTTTATTTTCGACTGTTGTCATTGGCTGATAATGCAGGAAGGCAAGAGATGGCAAGTGAGTGACGTACTGGTACTGGTAAAACAAGTGCGAAGTCATCATGTTTACGCCATCTAATTCATCTTGCCAAGTTTTCTTTAATACAGCGAGTGTCGATACAATCTTCATAGCCATTTTAGTAAATGAACACAAAGCTGCTCAGTTTAACATTTGTGATGTACCAACTATGCTTTTCTTTCACAAAACAAACTATTTGACTGGGTATTTTATGTACTAACAATTTGCCTCAATCTCTTTTCTCAGGCATTAACCCTTGTCACTCCATACTCCCTGCCCCTATCATCAATTTGTTTTTTAATGGAAAAAGTATTTTTTTCCCAAACAACATGACTTACCAGCTTTACTATTGGAAATATGTTACACTCTAGCAGTTACTGGTTTGCTTTAACATCCCACACCAGTCTCGATTTAAAAGTTTTTGATGAATGTCGTCTCTTAACTCTAAACAAAAGTATGGAAATTTTTTTCGTTAAGGTACTGTTTACTCTGATGAATGCTATAGCTCGTGTTGGCATCCAATCATGGTTGTCAGGATATTGCTTCTAGATGCATCAACATGAAATGGTGTTGAAGGAAGTCTCAACTTCAGCCCGTAAATTTTGTGTTTTCTTAACTGTCGACTGATGTTTGAAACTCAACTAAAACTGTAATGGCATGTATTGTGACGGCGGACCATGCTAAAATACGATGGCAAATGTAGTTCCAAGCCTTTATTGCTACTCTGACAATTTGACTAGCCTTAAGATAAAGTGACCACTGATGACGCAGTTTTAAACCCCGTTCAGCCCCTCGCATATTATGTCAGCGCTGGTTAAAAGTTTGCTTTATAGTCTGTGAATCAGGCAGCTTTGTTCACTTGGGGAGTATAGCAACGTTGCATCTCACTGCTATTATAATCCATGTGTTGATAAGGATCGCTCAAGGGGGTTTCAAGTCCACATTGAAGCATACTTCTATGCAACTGCCATCTAATATTACTGATCTCCGTAGCTTCATTATTACAATCAATCACTGCGATATTTGGACTCAAAGCTTTTGATACGTTGATGTGTGTGAGAAACTACCATTTTCCATTTTCATATCTTTACGTAGGTAAAAATTGTCTTTTGAAGCTGAAAAGTGTTTTATCCTATGGTGAAGTAGATGATGCCTACAACTCCAGTTTTTCTTAGGTGTCCAGGTATTGGTCCGTGGGCGCCAGACTATCCAATGATTCCCCATGACGACACAATGACCAGAATATATCCAGTGCGACGTCTGCTATTGCTTCCATCTAAAACAACACAAAATACAAACACATAGCCAGCTGTGTGTGATGTCTATGTACAACAAACATGGCTCCACTAGCAAATATCTAACGATAACTTACAACTACACCTTAGCAGTAACAATAGTCACTGAATATTTTACATTAACTAATCTCTACTAGTCTGTGCTGACTTACTGTAAAATGAGAAATCATAACTGAATTCTTAATTTTTAAGGAAACTCTTCTAGTCAGGAAATGATAATCTAGGTTCACTATTTGCAAATGAAAAGCCATCTGTAGTAAAATTTACACAAGGCAGCATTCCTCTAAGATATCAGCGTCAAGTTGTAGTGACTTGCATCTTATGCGCTATTTCTTATTGTCATTGTCAGTATATTGTCAAATACATAATGTGTATTTGAAAATGGTGCTAAAAACTGATGTTGATATAGATTGATTGATTTTTTTTTCAATGAACCTCGCATTTAGCACTGGTAATAGTTACTTGAAAACACTTGCCGTAATTGTTTTTAGGATAAAGTTCCAAGTTTGAAACAGGTGTCACCGATTTTCCAGTTTGTGGCAGTTGTTTTAACCATTCTTCTTTTGTTATTGATTATTATTTTTGGCAATCAAAGAAGCCTTCGATGTGAAGGAACTACTACCTGGTAGCGCGACACATTAATGATTAAATCACAACAAACCAGCACACCTGCATGAACGCATTAGGATTGCCAATGTTGCAATGATTGGCTCGTTACTAAACCCAAAATTTTCCATGCGTAGAAGGCGTATTGCATTTGTGTCTGTAACTTCATTCAGTCTGACCCATGAGTGTATTCACTTGCAGGTAGTAAAGCATGTACTATCACATAGCAATCTTGGTGATATTCTTGGTGTTCGGTGTGTGGGCAGTGCCTTCTAAACCTAACATAGTCTTTATAATCGCTGACGACTATGGATGGAATGACATTGGCTATCATGGCAGTGAAATACAGACTCCCAATCTTCATAAGCTTGCTGGAAATGGTGTGAAGTTGGAGAGTTACTATGTACAGCCAATCTGTACACCCTCTAGAAGTCAGCTCTTGTCAGGTAACAATCATTTTTATGTGGCATCAAAAATTAGTAAAATATCATCAGCCCTTTTTTATTTTTGTTTAATACATTTTTCATCTTTTACTGATAGATTTTGCATTTGTTTAGCTTTTAGTGTGACATTAGAGAAGTATTCCTTTAGCTGTATTGAAATTGTGTATCATTTTATGATAGTCACAAAAGATTTTGCTGCTGCTTATCTCTATTGTTTGCTATAAATTATTATGTCAAATATGAAGAGTAAACCAAATTTTAATGCTTATTCCGTATCGGTTAGTTGGTGTTCAGTTGATTCTAGTCATAAAAAGTTCATTATATAAGCATTGATATAACCGGAAAAGCAGTAAAAGTTGGGAAAAATTGCTGTTGAACTTTTGCTGCATTTGTTTGTTATAGTTATTGAAATTGACTTCATAGCTGTAAAAATAGCATGCGTTAACTTCAAGGCTTCTGTTTTGGCTACAAGTTGGCTCATAAATATGCATAATGTTGTCTGTCAGCCATTGTTATCTCCTTAGGACGTTACCAGATACACACTGGACTACAGCATGCTATTATATGGCCTTGTATGCCCAGTGGACTCCCTCTGGAGGACCCCACAATAGCAGATAAACTGAAGGATGCAGGATACTCCACTCACATGATAGGTACAATTGCTGTTTGTTGTTTGTCTCATTCACTCTTATTGGTTGTTTTTCTTCTTCATTATTATTGGTTGTTTTTTTTTTACTCATGGTTTGTCTTCTTTATTCTTATTGGTTGTTTTGTCTCTTTTCAATAGATTTTCAGTCTTATTTTTATTGGCTTTTTGTATTTTTCTTTGTTGAGTGTTTGTCTTCTTCTTTGCATCTGGTTGTTTTTCTACTTCATTGCTAATAATATGGTGTCTACTTCATTCTTATTGGTTGTTTGTTTCCTTCCTTCTTGCTGATTTTTTGTCTTCTTTTTTCTTATTGATTATTTGTCTCTTTCTTTTTGTCTCTTTAACTACTATTTATTGCCTGTCTTCTTTTTATTGGTTTTTGTTTTTCTTTTTACTGGTGGTGCATCTTCTTTATTCTTATTGGTTGTTTTGTCTCTTTTCAATAAATTTTCAGTCTTATTTTTATTGGCTTTTTGTATTTTTCTTTGTTGAGTGTTTGTCTTCTTCTTTGCATCTGGTTGTTTTTTTACTTCATTGCTATTGATTGTTTGTCTACTTCATGCTTACTGGTTGTTGTTCTCCATTTTCATTGATTATTTGTCTGTCTTTTTGTTTCTTACATTTTTATTCGCTGCCTGTTTTCTTTTTATTGGGGGTTGGCTTTTTCAGTCTCGTTTTTTGTCTCTCTCGATTTTTGTTTGTCTTCATATCTTTTATCACCCTACGACATTCAATTTTAATGGATTGTTTGCTTCCATGATTGTCATTGATTTTTGGCATCATCTATTCTTATGATCTGTTTTTCTCCTTCATTGTTACTGATTCTCTGCTTTTATCTTTGTTATATATCGTTTGTATTATTCAATTCTTATTGATTCGCACCTTGTACCTCCACAAGCTATATTTATGTGTAATTATACATTTTTTTTGATCAGCTAATAATGTTTTACTACGCCTATCGGTTGATTAAGTAATGTTTATTTTGACTGTTTGTGCTTCTTCATTTCTATTGGTTGATTGGGCTGCTCAAATTGAATTGGTTCACTCTCTGCCGTTGAGTGACATAATACTGAGAGTGCTATATATGTGTAGAGTGTAGACTGTGATGTAATTTCTGACCGCAGTGTCCGCGGAATTGCCACACCCCACTATAAAATTGTTTTGTTGGAGGCAGACTTTGTCTCTATGGAATAGCGAGACTGTATCTTCTTTATTTGTTTTTCGTTTTGATTCTTTGAAAGGTTTTTCTTCTTGAAACTCTAAATGGTTTGACAATACATTGTTTGTAGGAGTATTTGTAGAAAGTGAAACTGGGCTATAAGTTGTGTGGTGTCAACGGAATCTCCCTTTAGCGATGCACCTGTAAATGCTCTAGACGATCTTATAACTTATCACTAAAAATTGCAACTAGCTTATTTATTTGTTTTGACATTTTTGCAGAAAGTTATTTGGCAAAAATGGAGTTTCTGCAAACATAAAAAAACTTCATGTCGCCTAGGGCAGATTATTAGGAAATGAAATTAATCGTCTAGGGATTTTTAGGTCAATTTTATTGTGCAAATAATGTGTTTTGGTTTGAGGTTGAAAATTGCAGAAAAGTATTCGAGTTTGCTGCAGTAGTAGCAACGATTATATTACTATGATACCTGACTCGAAGCACAAAGCCGACACGCAAACAACACCTAATTTTGGATTAATACTCTATATGTGAGAGTAACATCCTCACCTGTTGTTATAATGAGATTGTCATGCGGGAAGTGGGTGTGGTTTTTGTATTGAGTTAGGTTGGTAGTTCCATCGCAGTGTCGTAGTAAGTAGTATTGCTTATAAATTATTATTATAATTGTTTGTTTTTCCACAATTTACTAATAATTATTATTATTTATTGCTTGCTAATACTATTTATTGCTGATATAATAAACTTGACTGCTATTGCTGTTTGTTGTTCTGCAGTTGTTGAATGTTGTTGCAGTTATTAGTATATAATTTCATCATTTATCTCTCAACCAACTCCTCTTGCTTTCAACCAGTTTTTTTCCACCTTTGTCTGATAAATTTGATTTCAACTCAAAAAAGATTTGTTTGCATATTTCGAAAAAATTTATTTCGGAAGTTTTTTTAAAATTATTTATTTCTACTACTAAAAGTTGTTACAATTCTGATCACCGACAGTAGTAATATATGAGCAGATCTCCCTACCAAGTGTTTTTTTGTGGATCTGACCTTGGAGTTGAGACAATGGGTTACGGCGTTGGATGAATTCGCCGAGTTTATATTGTATTTTACTTGAGGGGTACTTGAGTGGCATTTGAGTGGCATTTGAGTTTTGATTAGTTTTTTACTTAATTTGAACTTATATGGCATATAGATTTTGAATGTATGGCATTCAAGTTTTGATAACTTTTTTACATAACTCGAACTCATATGGTATCTTGAGAGAGAGGGGAGAGGAGAGAGGAGAGATGGGAGATGAGAGAGGAGAGAGAGGAGAGAGATTTTTTAGTTTTCTATACATTCATGTATATATGGTTAGTTATGTACATATTTATGGCTATATTTATATCTACATAGAGAGAGGAGATATATCTACATTGAACAAATATATTGATCAAAAATGAAAATTATATGATTATATACCTGATTACATAATAAGTAGGGAAAATCTTCTGGAGAGAGGAGGGAGGAGAGATGAGAGAGGAGAGAAGAGAGAGGAGAGAGAGGAGAGATTTTTTTAGTTTTTTATACATTTATGTATATATGGATAATTATGTACATATTTATGGATATATTTACATTTACATTGAATAATATACATTTATTACATAATAAGTATATTAAATGCTATAAAATATGTTGGAAAATTACCAAATTAGACCTCTAGATGGTTAAAATCTACAGTATTTGGGAAATAACTGCAAGAGAGGAGAGAGGAGTATTTGGTAGAGGAGAGAGTATGTTGAGAGAGAGAGAGGAGAGATAAAAAGAGGAGAGAGGAGAGAGGAGATATATCTACATTGAATAAATACAGTGATTAAAAATGAAACAATATGTGAATATATACATTTATTGTGTAATAAGTAGGGAAAAAATTTAAAATAATTACATGAAATTGAATTATAGCTTTAGTTACATTGGATAGTTTACATTATATAGAAAAGGGAAATAGCTCACCAAGTCACATTGTCCAACTTGTTTTTTGAATTAGAGACTATCCATCGCTAAAACACTCATCATTTTTTTTCAGCAACATATCCTGTCTCAAAATCATCAAAGTCTCCACATAGAAAATCTTCAAGTTCATCATCATCATCAATTTCTAATATTGTTTTGTTGTGCTTTGCTTGATCACAATATTGTTTCCAATACATTCGACCGAGACAGTATGGAGAGCAAAATGAAAGATCGTATTCTGTCTTAAATTTTCCGTGGGTTGTTTTTCCTCTGTAGATCATCACACCTGGAGTATATTTGTTAGCTTCTGAAGCATATTTGTCTGGTATGACGAGCGTCTTCAACAGCGTTTCTCCACATTGTTCAATGCTATAACGGATACAAATTACATTCGACTGCCCTCCTTTAAATCGATGAGGAACGAATCTATCAACAACATCTTGGTAAGGAAAAATAGCGCCGGGTTGAAAACTATTGAGGGTGTTGATGTTCAAGAAGCGTTTGAGCTGACATTTAGTCAATGTACTAAAATATAGTGATTCCTCTTCAGCTTTCTTTTTGCTTAGAGGATGTCTGCTAACACGTCTGACATCATACCAAAGAACGTTTTTATTTTTTGGTTTTCCCTTTCTACCCAAATATACAATGTTAAACGGAGGGGGGTAATTATCACAGTTGAAGTTTTTAGCTATTTCAACTGGACAGAGGAGTATTTTGGGTTCGAGTTCATTTATATCTGAAGGTTCATGGTAGTGTACTTGAGAATATCTACACTTCTCCTTACTTGATGGATGTATCACACCAGTCACTCGCATAATGCTTGGGATAGGAAGATCTTCAAATGTTTTGCAAATCGGAACTTTTGGTGAGTCAATCACTTGAGAACCTTTAGACTTTTCTAATTCCCTAGCTCTCCTTTCGTTGAGACATTCAACTGTTAAATGAGTTATAGCTGCGTTCTCCATTGTTTGCTTATCAACGGAAGTAGTTTGTTTTCTCACTGTTTGTTTTCGTTTCCTTACTATTCGCTTTTTTGGAGCAGTTTTCCTTCTCTTAGGAGTTGTTTTGCCGTTTTTCATTTTATTTTCTGTTGGATATGGATCTGTGCTAAGGAGCTCTTCAGAAAGAGTATCCATAACATTCTAAAAATAAAAGGGTAATATTTGCATGAGTGGCTAAGAGTGTATTTATTACTTAGAGTGTCTTATATATATATATATATATGTATTTATGCCAAAAGCAGTTAAGATCATAGAGTTATGGTAGATTGAGAATGTGCTTATTAAACTATTGGGATGTGGAGACAGACAACAAAGGATGGATTCAAATATATATATATGTATTTACTTAATATTATACCGCTTTTAACATCTAAATTGGTAAGAAATAAAATATAATAGTTTGAACAAAATATTGTAAAATAATAAAAAACAACTAAAAATTTTTCATAAATATGTATGAAACGCTTCCAACATTAATTCTAAAATACCTACAGAAGAGGATAGAGCTTTATCTATTTGGACATAATTATAAATATGCTTTCTGAATTTATAAAAAGTTTTTTTGTTCCATGTCATGTTGTATAATTTTTTGAAAACTATTTGATTCCAAGCACTTCTTTCAATTTCTTTTAAAAAATTATTAATATTAACGACTTCCACCATTGACAAAACGATTTCGAAACTGTTTTTTATAATGTCATCAAAACGTTCTGTAGATATATCACGTTTCTTACAACACATCTGTCAGGATACAGAAATGACAGCAGTAATACAAATGTAATTATGCTTGTGAAACACCAACAGAAAGTCAAGATGTGCAGGCAAACAAGATGTTCAAGCAAAATTGAGACCAAAATCAAACAAAGAAAAATATTAACTTGTTTGGGCGTGCTTCCATGCATACATTCAACATCTCCCAGCAGACAGTAAGTCTAGTGAAATCCGGACAAGAATGATTAATGGTAAATGTAATACATCTGCCAAAGCTATACATCAGTGAAACAACACAGGTATTAAATAAATAAATGAGTCATGCTAGATGGACTGGAAATGTCACAAGGCTTAGAAAGGTGGAGCATTAAAAGGTTGTCTGACCCGTCTTTAACCATTGACCATTGACCCATCCGCACAAATGAAATGACCATGTTTTGAATATATATATTCTAATCTTGTATTCTATTGCAGACAGTGGGTAAGGTATGAATATGCCAATCCACCCTTGATTCCATGAAACAGTCCACCCATTTATAAATGAGCATTTCATGCAAATACAGTGTACACCCTTTTGAAAGCTGCAAATAAAATGCTATTAACCGCTTATGCTTTAAACACCTGAATTTAACCATTAAGATGTTTGTGATATGTCTGTTTCATTGATCTGTTATTTTGTATTCCAATCTATACAAAAAAAATGATAACAACCAGGGATACAAACCCAATGCAAAGATTTTTATGGCTACTGACAGAACTGAATGTATATACTGACCAAAGTCCACCTAATTATTGATGCAAGTGTCAAATGCCAATGTTACCATAAAATCTTAGTGTATAGGAATCCAATTAAAATAAATGAATAATCACACCACACAAACGGGCGTGAGAGTTTTGTAACTTGGGATGTAGAAAAAATATTTAGGTTGCAAAATGTAAATTTTTGCAAACATTTCAGCAGCGAACTAATAATAAAGATAACAGTGATTGGCTGTGAGACTGAGGCCTTGCTCAATGATTGGTAAATGTACATGTGGAAACAAAAAAATGTAAAATTTTATCCAGCAGTACTGATATAGATTTCATAGAGAGAAGACGCAGGCCTGCAGTCTCACACAATTCAGTATTCAAACTAAATTTTCAACAATTTCATATACAAATTTTTCTGTGGCATCAATTAATTCTCACCGTCAGTATTTATCACGGTTAGAGCACCCAACCTAGGACTTCAGGTTGCTGTGATTTACAAACAGTTCTGTCAGCTATCAACCTCAATATTCCAGATTCTACTCGCTATCTGTGGTTGTAGATAAACAGTTTCGGCTTTCTGCAACAGACAGACATCTATACATATTAACCTATCCCAATCTTGGACGAAATCATCCCAATCTTGGAAGAACAAACTACTACAAGCTGACCAAACACTCAAAGAAGATTCACAAGCCCACAACAACAAAAGTTCACAGACGTCAATTCCTGCAGAAGACTAAAGCCCACAGCTAAACTTCAAAATCAACAAACAAATTTCCCGCGGAAGGTATTGCAACAAACATTATCCTACACTAACATTATATCAACAACTTTATCGCCGTCGACAGCAACCCGTTCCATCAGCACCCCACCAGTCACCTGAGCCCTTGGACTTGATCACTCCCTCGACTCTAACCTCTGGAGCTTTTGGACTATTTTACTCTGTAAGACTGTTCCTTATTACCATAACTAACTTGCTCTCTAATATTTAGCAGAAATTTTGTGTCACATAAAAACATTGCTGGTTTCAAACTTCAATAATTTCAAATTTTAATGGTTTCAAATTTTAACAATTCTAAATTTTACTAGTTTCAAACTTCAACACCAATTCCATATCTTAACAGTTTCAATTTTTAACAATTCTAAACTCTGTACAATTTCAACAATAACAAATTAATATTAATATTATTCACATCTTGTAAATCTAAAGACTTAGAAGTTCCTTAAATCTCAGCCAATATCTTGTGAAAAGATTTTATAACTACTTTTGAACTTTAATTATAACAACATTCCTGTAATTGACTCTTCATTAAATAATTTTATTTTCTTTGTTAAAAGTTTTCTGTGGAGTTATCCCTTTATAGATCAGATAACTCCAACTATTATTATTACCCAGAATCCAATTGCTTTTCAAATTTTCTGCATTTGTGTTTAACTGTTTATACAATATTATATTTTACTCTGCTCTGAATAGCATTGTCTTATCTAAGCTTTGTCCCTGCTTTGCTACCTATTAACCACTTTGCTTTTTATAAATAGATTATACCCATTTTTATTCAAGATCCATGAATAGTGAATGTTTATAATCACCAACTTTCATTTCTCAATATTCCATTCTAAATAGAAGTAAATTGTTATCTTACCACGGCAGGGAGAACCATAAGTCAGCAACAGTTTTCTCCTTGCAGTCCAGAGTGCTAACCAAATTACACCATTACACATAGAACTATAAATAGAACCAAACATATAAATAGAACTAAAAATAAAACCAAAGAGAGTAGATAATTCCAAATACCACTTCTGATAATCCAGCTTCTTACAGCAATTCCAATTTCCATTCTAGCCAAACAATAAATAAACTGCATCCGCTTAGCATCCGCTTAGGCACATATCTTATCATATCATATTATCTTTATTATCATATCATACCATTATAATAATTACATTTTTTATTATTAAAATTCCTGTTGCTGACACATCCCCATACTCATCATGTGTTGAGTTATACAGAATATTATAACTTGAAATGTCAAACGTTCTACAGCTTTTTCTTCAACAACATCATTATTTATCACATAGTTATGATACATTTCTGGAAGGAAGTCCTTTAAGTGGATTGGATTTGTTGTTGCATTGTTCTAAAATACAAGCGATAATTAGATAACTAAAATAATTAAAGGTGTTCAACAGGTGTTAAATAGTATTTTTTATTAATTCTTACCTTTTCATCAGGCTGAGATTCCGACTTTAGATACAATGGTTGGCTTTCTACGACTTGAGTATTCATTCTGAAAAAAACAGAAAAAAATTGGTTCAATTCTTTATAACCAATTTAAAGATAGATATGTCATAAAGCCTTCAGATAGTTGTGTTAGCTAGCGGAAATATTTGAATTTAAGTTTTACCTTTATGAAGAGAGAACTCTTAGTAGTTGCAATGGAAGATGTAGTAGATAGATGTTGCTCCTTTGCTCACTGTTGTTGAACTGGATGCTTTCTGTCTGAAACCGTTGTCTCTTATATAGGTGAATGTGTGAAAATAAATCTTTCATTCCCGCGAAAGCATTGGTTTGTATTCGCGTGAAAATAAATTGTTTATTCCCGCGAAAGCAACGGTTTTCATTCGCGTGAAAATAGCTTATTTATTCCCGCGAAAGCATTGGTTTCTATTCGCGTGAAAATAAATTCTTTATTCCCGCGAAAGCATTGGTTTCTGTTCGCGTGAAAATAAATTCTTTATTCCCGCGAAAGCATTGGTTTCTATTCGCGTGAAAATAAACTATTTATTCCCGCGAAAACATTGGTTTGTATTCGCGTGAAAATAAAATATTTATTCCCGCGAAAGCAACGGTTTCCATTCGCGTGAAAATAAACTATTTATTCCCGCGAAAACATTGGTTTGTATTCGCGTGAAAATAAAATATTTATTCCCGCGAAAGCAATGGTTTCCATTCGCGTGAAAATGAAGTATTGATTCCCGCGAAAGCTTTGGTTTGTATTCGCGGGAAAATAAAATTTCTATTCCCGCGAAAACAACAGTTTCTATCCGTGTGAAAATAAATTATTTATTCCCGCGAAAACATTGGTTTGTATTCGCGTGAAAATAAAATATTTATTCCCGCGAAAGCAATGGTTTCCATTCGCGTGAAAATGAAGTATTGATTCCCGCGAAAGCTTTGGTTTGTATTCGCGGGAAAATAAAATTTCTATTCCCGCGAAAACAACAGTTTCTATTCGTGTGAAAATAAATTATTTATTCCCGCGAAAACATTGGTTTGTATTCGCGTGAAAATAAAATATTTATTCCCGCGAAAGCAACGGTTTCCATTCGTGTGAAAATAAAGTATTGATTCCCGCGAAAGCAACGGTTTCCATTCGTGTGAAAATAAAGTTTTGATTCCCGCGAAAGCTTTGGTTTGTATTCGCGGGAAAATAAAATTTTCATTCCCGCGAAAGCAAGGGTTTCCATCCGTGTGAAAATAAATTATTTATTCCCGCGAAAACATTGGTTTGTATTCGCGTGAAAATAAAATATTTATTCCCGCGAAAGCATCTGTTTCCATTCGTGTGAAAATAAAATATTGATTCCCGCGAAAGCATTGCTTTGTATTCGCGTGAAAATAAAATTTTCATTCCCGCGAAAGCAACGCTTTCCATTCGCGTGAAAATAAATTATCTATTCCCGCGAAAGCATTGGTTTGTATCCGCGTGAAAATAAAGTATTCATTCCCGCGAAAGCAACAGTTTCCATTCGCGTGAAAATTAAATGTTTATTCCCGCGAAAGCATTGGTTTGTATTCGCGTGAAAATAAAGTATTCATTCCCGCGAAAGCAACAGTTTCCATTCGCGTGAAAATAAAATGTTTATTCCCGCGAAAGCATTGGTTTGTATTCGCGTGAAAATAAATTATTTATTCCCGCGAAAGCATTGGTGTTCTTCCGTAGAAACAATGTTTCATTAATTTAACCTTATGATAAATGGCATGATTTCAGCTATATAAGAAGCACTGTTTTTACACAGAAAGCAGTCACTTCGACATTAGCAACTGAAGGAGCAAGATCTACTACAACATCATCTACTACAACTGCTAGAAGGACTTTTCTGTTTGGAGGTAAGTCAACTTGATTGAGTATAAATTTAATTTTTATCGATTTAGATACTAACAGTGGTATGATATTGAGTAAATATATATATATGTATATATATCTTCAAATTGGTTTGGAAAAGAAATCATAACATGGATTTTTACTTTATCTTTTAGAATGTCGACACAAATCATATCAAAACAACTGAAGAATAAAGAACCAAAACCTTCACAAGACAAGAAGGTGATTGATGACAATGTACTTCTTCAACGCACTACGATTCCCTTTCAAAGCGCCAGTCTGAATACTCTGGCAACTCTCATCATCAAAAGCGCCTCTCTGTTAAGTACTCTATCTCCAGCTTCCAGAAGAAACATTGAAAACATAGTCAAAGTTGAAGATTTACCAATACCTACAGTTATGCAGGTGTTAACCGTTGAGCTCCATGATGAAACGAACTGCACCATCATATACAACTATAAAAAGGATGGAAAGGTAGTTAGAGTGAAGAGCACTATTCCATTAGCGGCGGGATTACTTGTCAATGAAGCTTCGCAAATACGACCACTGGTTTTGATCTACATGGGTGTTGAAAAGACTGGAAAAGCAATTTTTCGTGCTGCTACAGAAACAGGAACTACTTTGAGGTGTAAGAATGTATTTGATGTATTACCAGAAAAAAGTATGCGACAAATCAATGCTTATTTCGAGGTAGCTAATCTTCAGGATTTCCCAACAGATAGTGTCATATGTTTCCAAAACCCTGAAGTTATAACAAAGTCTGACAGGCGATGGAATGGAAATGAAGAGACTCTTCTAGTTCAATACAGAAGTGTTGTAGATGAAGAATTACTGATCGGAGATATGCGCATTCCTCATCAAATAGCTTCTGCTGTGACATCGGAGAGATTTGGAGTGATTTTGTTCAAGGGTCTGAGTCGAAACGCAGACAATTCAATTTTCTACAACATCAGTGTACTCGCAGCTCATCAAGCCTTCGTCCAAGCCTCGGAACTGGCTGATAATCCAAAATCTGAGGATTTTCTCAATCACTTCGATGATGCTGAAAAAGAAGACTGTGGAGAACAAACTCTCGAGAAGCTAATCTATAACTCAAGGGATTCATATCACTATAGGTAAGTTTTATTAATTTTTACCATAATTTTAAAAAGTTGATTTGTGAAAATTTAGTGTATTCTTACAATGAAAAACCCCTTAAAATGATAAATTTGTGAACATTTTTGTAAAAAATTTTTAAGTTATATATATATATATATATTTCGAATTAAAAAAGGATTTTGTTGTATCATCAGTGTTTTTTTTTACATAAAAGTTGGAAAAATAACAAAAGGTGATAATTATTTTACAAAAATGTTCAATTTTTCACATAAATGATCAACTCATAACCTTTTTTGTAAAACATTTTTAAATTATATCTATTTCGGATTAAAAAAAGGACTTTTTTGTGTAATCAGTGTATTTTTTTACATAAAAGTTTTAAAAAATAACAAAAGGTTATAATTATTTTGCAAAAATGTTTAGTTTTTCACATAAATGATCAATTCATAAACATTTTTTGTAAAACATTTTTAAATTATAGCTATTTCGGATTAAAAAAGGATTTTTTTTGTGCAATCAGTGTATTTTTTTTACATAAAAGGTTAAAAAAATAACAAAAGGGTATAATTATTTTACAAAAATGTTTAGTTTTTCACATAAATGATCAATTCATAAACATTTTTTGTAAAACATGTTTAAATTATATCTATTTCGGATTAAAAAAAGGACTTTTTTGTGCAATCAGTGTATTTTTTACATAAAAGTTTAAAAAATAACAAAAGGTTATAATTATTTTACAAAAATGTTTAGTTTTTCACATAAATGATCAATTCATATACATTTTTTTTGTAAAACATTTTTAAATTATATATATTTTGGATTAAAAAAAAGGGTTTTTTGTGTAATCAGTGTATTTTTTTAGCTAGAAGTTGAAAAAAAATCACACCAAATGATAAAAAAGGACTTTTTCGTGTGTAATCAGTGTATTTCTTTTACATAGAAGTTGAAAAAATAACGAAAGTTTATATTTATTTTACATTAATTTTAATCATACTATACTAATACATCATTTTTTATTTTAGTCCATTTTATCGTAAAAAGAAAACAGAGTAAAGAACTTTCCCTAAGAAATATTGAGCTGAATGATGTAACTCAGTGAGTTATTTTCCTGTTATATATAAAATGTAAACTATCTAATGTAGCTAAGAGTAAAATTTATTTATATAATGAATAACTTTTGTATTTTAGTCAATTATTGGATCACAGAGAATACGGAATACAAGAGTTCCTCCCTGGGTCTAATAATATACCAGAAGAATATCGAGAAAGATATTGTTCAAGAAAAGCACTTTGTAACCATTGATATCGTAAGCTATAGTAGTTTGTATTACAGAAAATTTACTATAAAACAGTTTTATGAATGTAAAAACTAGATATGGTATTTTCTATTACAATTATTTACTTGTAAATTTTATTCATCTAGAGAGGTAATTTGGTGATTTTTTGACAGTTTTTAAAAAAGTTAAAAAGTACAAAAAAAATCAAAAAATATCGAAAACTGTATATTTCAATGATTATTTTTTAAAAGTAAATTTTATTCATCTAGAGAGGTAATTTGGTGATTTTTTGACAGTTTTTAAAAAAGTTAAAAAGTACAAAAAAATCAAAAAATATCGAAAACTATATATTTCAATGATTATTTTTTAAAAAGTTCAAAAAAATGTAATAAAGCTCTGTTTTGAAACATAAAAAATTTAAAAGGATTGTGTAGGATAAAATTCTCACTCTCACTCAAAAAATTATTAAAAATTGAATGAAATAAAAAAATATTTTCCCAAATACCATGAAAAACTCTATATATATACATTGTTTTTAAAATAATATCGAAAACTATATATTTCAATGATTATTTTTTAAAAAAATAAAAAAAATTTAAAAGGAAGGTGTAGGATAAAATCCTCACTCAAAAAATTATTGAAAATTGAATGGAATAAAAGAATATAAAGTGAAAATCGCTATATATATTTATTTTTTTAAAATAATATCGAAAACTGTATATTATAATGATTATTTTTTTAAAAAGTTGAAACAACAAAAAAATTTGTAATAAAACCCTGTTTTAAAACATAAAAAATTAAAAAGGAATGTAATAAAAGAATATTTTACCAAAATACCTCATTTTTTTTTGTAAATATCTAGTAAAAATTTCTGAAATATTGTTGGTAAAATTTACTGGAAAATTGTTTCAAGTGTGTCAAAGACTAAATATGATGTTTTCATTGAAATGTTTATTTTCAAAAGATCCAAATAATAACATTGAATCAATTAGTTAAATTTAACAGTCAAATTCTTTTTTATCAAGTAGGCTTAATGTTTCTATTGTGATTAATTCTCAAATATTGTAAACTTGAACTATCTAGAGGAGTAATTTGTCGATTTTGATGTGTTTTTTTAAAAAAATTATCATGTAATACCACATACTTCAGTTCTAATTCGTTTTGAACAATTTCATGGGAGACAAAGAATAAAAAAGTTACATTGATTTAGTTTTTAGAATTAAAGTTGCTATCAAAAATGGATTGTTCTTCTTTAAAAAAAAAATGATTACGTAATACTACATGCTTCAGTTCTAATTCGTTTTTAGAATTGAAGTCGCCATCGAAAATGGTTTGTTCTTGAATGGGTAAAACCATAGCCTCCTCCTCCTCATCATGACAAAAGCTTTCTGATGGTTGCGTTTTGAAAAACAAATTGCGTTGTTTTAGTTTTCCGAATTGAAATTGCCATCGAAAATGGTTTGTTCTTAAACGGGAAAATCCATAGCCTTCTCATCATCATGTCTAAGTTTTCTACCCCAATATCTCTAACCTCTCAGAGATAGGAATTGTTCTGTTTAAAAAATAATGGAAATTGTATGTATAAATGATTGTTTTTGAAAAAAATGGTAAATTTTTGAAAAAAATTCAAAAGGAAAATGCAGGATAAAACCCTCACTCAAGAAACTAATTTTGTATGATAGGGTGCTCACCTAATAATAAGAAAATAATGAATGATTTATATTTAAACAATTATTGAAAGAATTAATGAAAATTGAATAGAATAAAGGAAATATTTTACCAAATAGTCTGTTTTTTTTGTAAAGATATACAAACAGATAAAATTTAACCATTTAAAGGATGATTTCTTTTTTTGCAAAAAAATAATGAAGATTTAATGAAATGAAAGAATATTTTACCAAATACCTTGTTTTTTTTGTAAATTTATACAATTAGAATAAGAAAATAGTGAATAATGTATATTTAAGCAATTATTGAAAAAATTAATGAAAATTGAATAGAGTAAAGGAAATATTTTACCAAATACCCTGTTTTTTGTAAAGATATACAAACAGATAAAATTTAACCATTTAAAGGGTGATTTCTTTTTTTGCAAAAAAAATAATGAATATTTAATGAAATGAAAGAATATTTTACCAAATACCCTGTTTTTTTTGTAAATTTGTACAATTAGATGAAATTTAACCATTTAGAGGATGATTTGTTTTTGTAAAAATTAATGAAAATTGAATAAATCGAAAAAATATTTCACCAAATACCTCTTTTTTGTAGATGTAAACAAATAGATGAATATCTAACAGCAATTATTGAAAAAATTAATAAAAATTGAATAGAGTAAAGGAAATATTTTACCAAACACCCTGTTTTTTGTAAAGATATACAAACAGATAAAATTTAACCATTTAAAGGGTGATTTCTTTTTTGCAAAAAAATAATGAATATTTAATGAAATGAAAGAATATTTTACCAAATACCCTGTTTTTTTTGTAAATTTGTACAATTAGATGAAATTTAACCATTTAGAGGATGATTTGTTTTTGTAAGAAATTAATGAAAATTGAATAAATCGAAAAAATATTTCACCAAATACCTCTTTTTTGTAGATGTAAACAAATAGATGAATATCTAACTTTATCCATTTTTTTCCATTTGGGATCATGTTTTGAAGGTTTTCAAGATAGTTTTTAGTAAAAGCTTATGCATTGATTTGATTGTCATTACAAGTTGTAGTGTTTGGTATTATTTAATATTTACTGACTCTAGCTATATTATATGAAATTTTCCCTACTTATTGCACAATAAATGTATATATTCACATATTGTTTCATTTTTAATTACTGTATTTATTCAATGTAGATGTAATGAGTCGAATTACAAAAAAATATCAAAACTTAAATGCCATACATTCAAAATCTAGATGCTCTATGAGTCAAAGTTATGTATATAATTATGTACAAGATTATCAAAACTTGAATGCCATACATTCAAAATTTAAAAGTTCAAATTAAGTAAAAAAATAATCAAAACTCAAATGCCACTTAAATGCCATTCAAATGCCACTCAAGTACCCCTCAAGTAAAATACAATATAAACTCGGCGAATTCATCCAACGCCGTAACCCATTGTCTCAACTCCAAGATCAAATCCACAAAAAAACACTTGGTAGGGAGATCTGCTCATATATTACTACTACCGACATATGTTGCGATATAGCCTATGTTAAAAGCGAGAAAATCATATAAATGATAGTTCCAGTCCCATCAGGTTTTGGGAGATAACTCCGGCCAGATCTCCATTATAACTAATGAATAGTATTAATTATTATTAATTTTGGTTTTGGTGATGATTAAGGTATAGCATAATAAAAGTTCAGAATTATTGGTCAAGTAAACTTCTAAAGTCAAACAAAATAGTTGCATGCATCATAATTAATAATTATCAGAGTGAACATGATGTTCAGTGAGTAGTGAGCATTTTTTTTATTATTATATATATAAATATTACTAGCGCCCATGGATAATAATAAATAGCTATTATTTGTGAGTAATAGTTATTTCATAAAAGCGACTAACTTTGTGATTATGGCATACTAGTTGCAAAAAGCTATTAAACATAAGTTATAACAATATTGGTATGTGAAAGTCACGGTTAAAATCATTTTCAAGTTGCAATAGTTCATCTTTACATCAGATTCAGTAAATTCTAGGCTTATTTGAAAGCTCTAACCACCAAAAATGCAAAATCAGGAATATTTGTTCTGTTTTGTTTTGATTAAGATAAGAAATAATCTAAAGAACTTTTCAGCCCTATGTTAACATATGGCCACTGGTTGAAGTCAGCCTTATATAAAATTTTCTGGACACAGGTGATCAGACTCTCCCTGGTAAACCCAGAGGATGCTTATGTTGCACTGTAGTCGGATTTGTACGATTGCAGGTAAATGGCATGTGGGTTTCTATAAGAAGGAATACACACCTACAGCTAGAGGATTTGACACGTACAGAGGCTATCTGACAGGAAGTGAAGATTACTATACTAGAAACAGGTAATTTTGATTTTCACACTTGCTTTTATTGTATTCACGTTTCATGTTAGAGAAAAACGTGCAACCTGAGAAAGTTTTGAACCAGTGGAGAAACCCCAATTGTTTACGGGGGATTTCCAGTTTTTCTCCATAGTTTTATAAAAGCCCCCATAATTATTTTTCGGGTTTCCCCAATAGTCAAAAACTTTTTTAAGCTGCGCGTTTTTCTCTATTGAAGTTCCCCTGCCAATATATTGCAATGTTGATCTTTGAAGATTTAATTGAATAATCTTTCATAAGCACGTAAGCCAGTAATTTGTTATGGATATAGTTTTAATGGTTTGAACTGAACTCTTATAACACATTAACCACAAAGACCAGTAAAACTATCACAAAGTAGTCTGTTAGTGTCCGCTGATGCTGCCACAAACTTTGATAAGAGAGATTTTCAGGTTGCAGCTGGGACAATCCAGGGGCTGATCACTTTGTATCATATTTAAACGTTGGCAATGTCTAAGTGGATCATAAAATGAATAACTTCAGATTTATTATCTCGCTGTCCACTCCAGATGTTGACACTGAACTGTTGCATCTGTCAATCTGTACTTTTGCAATATTTTGAGTGTTTATATGGTCTGGGACTTGTGAGTAGGTAAAACAAATGGATAGAATAGAGAGTATACAGCTATGCTCCCATGACGCAAATTCGTTTGGGTTGAATGCATAAATCGTCCATTAAGTTCATGGCAATGATGACTCGCACGAGTTGTTTCGGGTTCATTCACACTAGTTTCATTTGATTCTACAACCTATATTGATTTGTGTTGAGCATTCATTAGAATCGTGGGAATGGTTTGTGTTGATGAATGCGCATTTGTTGAGCAGCTCTTTTCTGAAGGAGGCGTTAAACTGGTGTTTTTTGCTAGTTGGTTTTTGTTTATTTTGTAAGCGCAGGTTTTTTAACGTTTGTGTAATGACTGTTTTCAAATTTGACAACAGTAGAATTATAAACATTTTATCATTCGTTCAAGAAACTGACCTAGGTGCTGATGACAGAGTTCAGAGAAACATAGCTATGTTGGATAGATGGGCAAACTAAATTCTTATAATAATAACAAATAGATAACGATAATGATTACTATTATTTTATTATATTTTTTTATCAATTAGTTACAAAGTTTTATATTGCTCATATCATATATTAATATTCTCTTATGATTATTATGACTTGCTGTTTTTATTCATCAACTTACTATTGTTATTAGTTTGTGCTGTTAACATCCATCAATCATTGCTCGTGTTACAACTTAGTGTGGGCGTGGATGTTTACTATCCCACTAACGATAAAGTGAGTATCGCTCTCGTTACTCACTGGCAGGGAGTGACAACTCACACATAGGATTTCAATTACCATAATGAATGGGTATCAGTGCGAACCCGAATGAATGCTTACCAAAACGAATGAAGGTTCAACCTGAGCTGATTCGAGCCAAGGGAACATATTGAATATGGATGAGTATACGTAGTTTTTCGGGTCGGCCTCTCATTAAAAGTACCTGTATATACCTGCCAGTATCGCCATTGTTTTGAAATTCTGTTGTATGATTGACAGGTCAGACTCGGGGTTTCATGGGATAGACTACACAGTGAACAGCGCTGAGTTCAATGACACATACGGTGAATACTCGGCCCATCTCTTCGCTGGGCATGCTCAGCAACTCATTGGTGCGTGATTTTTCTGTAATATGGATAGGTTACATTGAATGTATATAATCTGTATACATGCATGTAGAGTTACCACTCATAATGTTTAACCTTCACTGTTATTTTTCTTCAGAACGTGTATATGCGGAATCGTGTTCTTTTTTCTGATATATAACTTCATATGTAATCGGGTTCCCATATTCCAAGTCCAGATACTGTTTATGAGTTACTGAAACAGTCGTTCTGATATTTATAGAGGCCCATGCTTCTCAGGCGTCTGCTCCTTTTTTCCTCTACTTGGCATTCCAGAGTGTACATAGCCCAATGCAGGTACCGCAGGTTTATGAAAAGACGTATGCCCACATACAGGATTATAATAGACGTGTGTATGCTGGGATGGTAGCAGGTAATTTATTTAGTATTGAAAGCCATTCTATGTTTTGGCGTGTCTAATTGATGCCAATCCATGCAGCCTTGATTCTATAAAATGTAGCTATGGACGAGGCAGTAGGCAACATTACCCGTACTTTGGAAGAGAGTGGAATGATGGACAACACTATACTAATATTCACCACAGACAATGGAGGACAGACTATGGCTGGAGGGAACAATGCTCCATTGAGAGGGCGAAAGGCCACCTATTGGGAAGGGGGTGGGTAACAGCTTGATTTATTGCTTGCTGTAACCTTGACCTTGCTACCAAGTAGGTTCACTTCTGGTGTGCATTAGGATTGTTATATTGTCAGGAGTCCACGGTGTGGGATTTGTGTCAAGCCCGCTGTTGAAGAGGCATGGAGCAGTTAGCAGGGACCTTATCCACATCACAGACTGGTATCCTACCATTGTCGAGCTTGCGGGTGGCTCTATGTCAGGTACCAAACCAGATGGCTACAATGTGTGGGGTACTATAAACCAAGGGCTACCTAGTCCTAGAAAGGTGGGATATCTACCCACTCAGTTGTGCGCTCTGAAGTAGTGCTGGTTTTAGTAGAGCTGATAGGTCTCACTTTCTTGCTTAGAAATGGGTTGTTGCATGCAAGTGCAATTTGAATGAAATTTATGTTGTATTTTGCTGTTATCACTATAAAAAACCAATCTGAAATTTTTAAAGTTAACTTTTGACCAAATGGCTATCAAAAAATAATTGGACTATCCAATATTGAGCAGCATCGATAAACATTAAGCTTAATAGCCATGTAATCATTATTTAGAAGATGATAGTAGGTCAAGTTATAGTCCAATGACATGACAGCTTATTGTATGGTGACCAATGAGGTGACTGCTGGTTATATAATAGACCAATGTACTTACAGGAAATACTACATAACATAGATCTGATGTACAAAAGAAAAGGTACAACAATATCCAAAGTATTTGATACATCAGTTCAGGCTGCTCTCAGATATGGAGACTGGAAATTACTGACCGGAGATCCTGGATTTGATAAATGGATACCAGAGCCAACTCTCTATTCTGACTGTAAGTGTGGCTGTATACTCCCCCACTCTTTGTAGATATCTGGTTCACAGGCTACATTTAGTTTCCTTTCTTCATACAACTCACCCAGCTTTTTGTATCCTGATTATTTGAGTTGAAGATGTTTTTATTCTCAAGAGAAGGTAAAAGCTTAAAGTTATATTCTGCATTCTGGCTAATCTTTATCTCTACTTTAATGAAATGGTCAACCCTGGTTAGCCATGTTTTTTTCTTCACACCAAGCTTGTTTATCTATGAGTTTTGACTAGCTTTGCCTGGTAAGGGATATTAGAAGAATAAATTTTATTATATCATCTGTTAGTGTATGTCTCTGCACTATATGGTGACATATTATATATGCATTATATTTCGATCTATCAATTTGATATATGTTAGTAATGTAATATTTGGTATCGTATGTTATCACTTACCATGATATGTTTTAGTATATCTTAATATATTATTTATTGGTATCACATAACCATATGACATACAATGATATATACATAACACATATTATATATTATACGTTATTCAGCTCAATATTACTGCAAATTCCGGCAGTTATAATTTTGATTGTTTGTACAAGACGATAAAAAGAACTTTGATAGTTTTTAGTGACGTCTACTGTTTTGAGTCACTAGTAGCAGCTGTTCTTTTTGAAATAAGCTTGACGTATGTTGATCTATATTTATATCTGTATTTGGCTGTGTAACCCAAACAGGGAGACAGCTCAAACATTTTTAATTGGTGTAAGTGATATGGAGTTATTACTCTCAGGATTGTGCATTATTGTATTGTAATCGTAGGGGCTAGCTATATGTACTTTAAATCAACATTTCACTTTTTATGAAGTCTAGAAATTTCACAAGAGTTTTGCCTTTGTGTAAAGGTATATATTATTAATGCATCATGTCTCCTGCTTGTGGTGGATTGAAGCCTTCTGATTGGTGGTTATTTATAGACTCCACCAGATTCAACCACAGTGAGACTGTGAGCAGTGGAACTCAAAATGTTTATCTCTTTGATATAGCCAAAGATCCTCTAGAGAAACATGAGGTTTGTGTTGCCAATGTACTTATTCTCACTCCGCTAGCTTTTCTTAGCTGCTATACTTTTATAGCATATGACATTGGTTGACAGGTGAGTGCCAAGTATCCAGAAGTGGTTGATATGATGCTACAAAAGTTAGCTGAGTACAATCAGACTGCAGTGCCTGTCAACTATCCAAGAGTGGACATCAGGTGTAACCCTGCACTGCATGGTGGTTATTGGAAACCCTGGTTATAAGGTATGTGTTCTCTGACCTAAAGCCATATGTGTTTTATCCACGGGGAGCTCTTCTCCCATACGTGCTACTCCCACAGTTGCCTCCTCCCACGGTCAATTCCTCTCATGGTCCCCTCCCCCCACATCTGTCTCCTCCCAAAGGTCGCCTCCTGCTACAGTCACCTCCTACGGTTGCCTCCTCCCGCAGTTGCCTTCTTCCACTGTTACCTTCTCCCACAGTTGCCTATTATGGACACGTCCTTTTCTGGTCCCCTCCTTCCATGGTCCCCTCCTCCCACAGTTGTTTCCTCCCATGGTCGCCTCCTGCCACAGTCACCTCCCACGGTTGCCTCCTCGCACAGTTGCCTCCTCGCACAGTTGCCTCCTCGCACAGTTGCCTCTTCTCACAGTCGACTCCTCTCACTGCAGCCTCCGCCCACGATCGCTTCATCTCATGGTCGATGCCCACAGTTGCCTCCTTGCACATTTGATTCCTCCCACAGTTGCCTCTTCCCACAGTCGCCTCCTTCTCGAGTCGCCTCCTTCCACAGTTGTCTCCTCCCAAAGTCGCTTCCTCCATCTTTCCATGATCGCCTCCTCTGATAGTCACCTCCTCCTATGGTCGCCTCCTTTCACAATCATCTCCTTCCAGGGTCACTTCTTTCTACGGTCGCCTACCGTGTTGACATTCTCCTGTGGTAAGCCCCTTCCTCAGTCTCATTTTCCTTTGGCCTAACATCCTAACATCCTCCCACCTCCACCTCATTAGTAAAACATTGGTGATGAAATGGACATTTTAAAGCTGGTTGGTATCACTTTTGTCATAAACCCAAGTTTTTACTTAAGGAAGAACCGTATATAATTATTAATAGTAATATAGTAGTAATAAGAAAAAGAATGTTGATAATAATGTTTATTAAATCCAATAACTGTTTAAAATTAAAATAAAATGGGTGAAATTATTACAATGCTTAATGATTAGCTTATTTCTTGGTGTAGAAAACTGTTACCATCGCAAAAAATAATAGATAATAAATATCGATATATCATCTTACATCATTTGCTCAAAAACTCTGACTGGAGGATTGTGGTTTATAATAAATAGCGTGGTTTTTTTGTATAATTGGCATTTTTTTCAAGTGAAAGAAATAAACACTGTAAATGAATAAAATAATTTGACTAATAAATTGAAAAATACATTATAACGTATAGTTAATAGTTGAGACAATAAAATAATAGAAATAGTGACTAAACCCTCCTCAGCATGCAAAGCAACAGTGTCACCTTGTTTTAGAATTCACAAGTTATTGCAATATTAGACCATCCAGCGGTAGTTTTGCCTGTCTGAACTGTTGAGCAGGCTTAGAAACCATCAGTGATCTATCACAACGTATCGTGTAGGTTTGTATTTTTCGTGTACTTTGTTCAGGAAAAAACCTGGATAATGCGCTGTGGGACATGAAATATTTCCGTTCTGACATCTCTACTTGGAGAACTAATGGCAACTTAGCACCTTCGCTTGGTTGATCCCCTGCTTTTACAGCCATACACCTGGTTGATCCCCTGCTTGTACAGCCACACACCTGGTTGGTCTTCCGCTTGTGCAGCCATACACCTGGTTGGTCTCCTGCTTGTACAGCCATACACCTGGTTGGTCCCCTGCTTGTACAGCCATACACCTGGTTGGTCTCCTGGTTGTACAGCCATACACCTGGTTGGTCCCCTGCTTGTACAGCCATTCACCTGGTTGGTCCCCTGCTTGTACAGCCATACACCTGGTTGGTCTTCTGCTTGTACAGCTATATACCTGGTTGGTTCCCTGCTTGTACAGCCATGTACCTGGTTGGTCTCCTGCTTGTACAGCCATACACCTGGTTGGTCCCCTGCTTGTACAGCCATACACCTGGTTGGTCTCCTGCTTGTACAGCCATACCACCTGGTTGATCCCTGCTTATACAGCCATACACCTGGTTGGTCTCCTGCTTGTTAAGCCATTTACCTGGTTGGTCTCCTGCTTGTACAACCATACACCTGGTTGGTCTTCTGCTTGTACAGCTATATACCTGGTTGGTTCCCTGCTTGTACAGCCATTTACCTGGTTGGTCCCTGTTTGTACAGTCATACACCTGGTTGGTCCCTGTTTGTACAGCCATACACCTGGTTAATCCCCTGCTTATACAGCCATATACCTGGTTGGTCTCCTGCTTGTACAGCTATACACCTGGTTGGTCCCCTGCTTGTACAACCATACACCTGGTTAATCCCCTGCTTATAAGCCATATACCTGGTTGGTCTCCTGCTTGTACAGCTATACACCTGGTTGGTCCCCTGCTTGTACAACCATACACTTGGTTAATCCCCTGCTTGTACAGTCATACACCTGGTTTCTTCAATACACTGCATTTACAGTGGTTTTTCTTTCCTTCAGTGTAGTGGAAATAATCTATCTGCTATGTACAGAGTAAAGTTCAGATGGAAGGATGTTTTTCCCATTTATGTATTTGGATTCTCATCTCTTCATTAGATTAATCTTGGTTTAATTTTATTATTTCAGAAAGATGAGAGTACCAAACTTTCCTAGAGTTTATCGTCGTCTGCACTTTATTTATTCCTGTCATGCATAGATGCCAATCTTTATAGAGTGTACCGAGTTCACAATTCTGTTCTCCTCGCAATCCTTCAAGTTGGCTATTTCTTGTAAACTTTTCAATCTTTTGTTTTGTTTTTCGCTTTAATTCAGTAACATTTCTTTTTTTAACCTCATTAGCTTGTATGCTCAACTGTGGCTAAGTGTACACATTTCATAATACAAAATTTACTGTTTCTGCTGCCAACAGTTTGATGTGAATAAGTTTTTTTAGAGTTATTTCCTTTTATTTTGTGGGAGCAGCGCTCCATTTACCACACCAGTAACTTTTTATTACTCTACATAATACATATTTCTTGTTGTGATGTTTTATGATTGGTATTTTCAGTGAGTTTTGTTATATTGTTCCATCAAATGAACAGTCCACAAATTTTCACAATTCGATTCTCCTTTTCCTCACACCAAATAATCACTCGTAAAGTGCTGGGCCGATATTGATGAGCTCTCCCGGTTTAGGTACCTTTGCCTCTGTGTGCGATGTTGCCGGTTTCGGTTGTCCGGTGTTACAATTCCAGTACCTGTTTCTGAAGGCCGGTACCTGCACTGTCCGGTATTGCATGGTCGGTATTGTCGGTATTGGATTGTTGATATAGGGTTTTCACTAGGTTTCAGTTATCAAATGACACATTACTTGCGTTACTATTTCTGATTCCATTTCAATATTACAAAATCTGGTTGATTTGCATACTCTAAGCCTCCGATCTAATTGCTATTCATTTATTTGCTTGTCAGTTACTACTGTACTGTTTAGTTTGTTCCACTGTTACTCTGACTGGAAACACCACACACACATATTTCAACATAATAATGACATCCATTACTAACAATACCTGCACAGGTAAAATCTCAATGCTAAAATCTTCCTGCATCTTTGCATGTATTATACATCATTATAGTTGTACCATACAACAACATTGTGAATATTTTAAAATAATTTATTAATCAGATCTTGCATTTCAGTTTCAAATACACACAACACTCGAACCATTAGTTTGACAAATTGATTTGTTTGAGGTTTGCAGCCAACGAACACAGTTCATATTATTGGTGTTTTAGAGAATCTAAAATACTATTGTTCTGCCTGATTTTATTATTACTCTTTTTCTTATTTCGCGGAGAACTTTAAGGAACTGCGGCCACTTTTTCTAAAGAATCGTAAAAGATAGAGCTACACATTTTTCGAGCAAAAAGTAAGTTAGTTTACGGAGTCACAGAACATTCCAGTACATCGCATTTCAATTGCAAAAACAGGTAAGAAATCATTTTTAAAAGCATCAAAAGGGCTGAAAAAACGTAGACCCGATTGACTAAAAAATAACAAATTTTGAAAGATGATGCACTTCGCTCATATTTTGATTCGAAATGATGAAACAACATTGAAAAGTTGTTTGGAGACGGCCATCTTGAATTTTGATGAAAACCCCATTTTTCAGCATAAAACAGCTTCCCGTTAGAGAACCACCAGGCCAATTTAGCCGAAACTTGCTGCAAAGGTGTGGCTTAATGCATCGATGCACCATTTTGAGCTTCAAAGCGTTCACACAAAACTGTTTCAAGTTTTTCCATTCCCAAACACAGAAAAAATAGTAGTTTTTATTGCTTTCCCAGCCAGGGATAGAACTAGGCAAAGCCAAATTAAAAATTGAACCATGTAGCCCTATGTGTTGTTTTTTGAAAATTTGATGTTCTAAGTTTCTCGCAAAACCCCTAACACAACTATTCCGTTTTTAAAAAAAGTGGTTCAAAATTTGGCCATTACTAGCCAGGCGCTACTCCGATTGACTCGACTTTTGCACCAATACATGCTCCTCGAAATGCTGTTACAGACCAAAATTCATGTCAAGTCATTTCCTGTTTTTAAATGCTCGATGTATGGCAAAAACCACTCTTGACAACGGCTGCAGCAAATTTCGCTAAGTGACCAGTTTTCTCGATGAAATAAATTTTTTTAGAAGTCATATTTTGTGAAATGGTGCTCACGTGGCTGAAGGGACAAATCGGAAAAATATTTAAAGAGTTTCGGATAGGATTTAGCGATTTTAGGTCACTTACCCCCTGGACACTTACCCCCCAGCCATATACCCCCGGTCATTTACCCCCTGGTCGCGGAGTTAGTGCGCTAAGATATTATTTTGTATGTAGGCCAAACATGCTTCCTCATGGCATTAGCTATTCAGATACGTGTGCCAACATTGCTTGATGGCTGAATGGTTAGTGTTGCGGCCTGCAGCTTACAGGTTCGAGTTCGATCCCCAGGTGGGGATTTATTTTTAGCATAATTGGTCATTCATATGATGTATTTATTGCTTAACTCTATGATATTGCCGGAGCTGATGAGCCAATTCAGTATCAGTATATGTATAAACAGGAGTAAAGGTTGTATTGGCAATTGTGAAGCATGTGCTTAGGTGGCCCCAGAACAAAAAAAGCATATAGGCACTTGAAAAAGCTGTTTTTTTGTTAAGCAAAAGCAATCGCACAATAGTGGTCAGTGTGTACTAAGCAACATGTCTTTATAGCTTGATGGCCAATCATGTCTTTATAGCTCGATGGCCAAGGTTGTCGCCTGCTGCTTCAAGGGTCCAGGTATGTTTCCCAGTGGCGGAAATCTTTTTCATGTAAAATGTTGCAAGTACATGTTCGCTGCTAAATATAATGTTTATGAATAAAGAGGTTGTTTAAGTGTGGTGGCCCATTAAGAGGTTTATGGAGCAGTTAGAATTGTGTGTGGTTCAACACACCCGGTACAGGTGTTCAATCTCACGTGGCATCATTTTTATTTCTTCTCTAAAATACTCCTGTTTTTGCTCGCAAACGCAAATCAATATCTAGTTATTATTAAATTTTTATTAATTATTATTATTAATAAATTATAATGCTTGCTGACGATGACTGATATGAATTGTAATCATTTCACTGCACTTATGTAAAAGGAGCCATGCTGCATAGCCTTCAGACCTAATCAATCTTACAATAACTTTTACCAACGAAGAGCAGAAGCGAACAACCAGTATCAATTCTTTAAAAATCACAGGCTGCAACAAATGTAATCTGCATCATGAACAACAACAAAAAATGTTTTCTGCAACGAAATAGCCTAGGATCTGTGTGTATGATGAACTGTATATAAATTAAGGGTGCCACGTATTGCCTCACATACATCAGATTCCACTTTTTGATTGTTGGTTGCCTAGTTTGCAAAGTTACCTTCACCTATGCAGCAGATGGCAGGACAAAATCGTGTGATGAAATTAAACTAATAATAAATAACCAAGTATAATCTAATTTGAATCTCATGACTGGTCTTTTGGTTGTTGAATCTCTCTGTCCAAACAAACTGGTGTGTGTTATTTTAGACTTTATTTATAATAAAATTATCATGTGACAGTAAGATTTCTAGGTCCAATCAATATCATCATCTTTATCTTGTACTGAAACAGTTACAATGCTAATACCGTAGCCGACCGATATTGACAAACAGGAAACAACGAGGTACCAGACCAAATATAGGATTACCAAAGGTACCGAGGTATTAGTATCCTGCAGTGCTGGTAAAGCGGGTATTACCAATATCAGCCAAGCACTACTCGTAACGTTGGTTTTGGGGTCCGCTTCTTTTAAAGCAAGTTAGAAAACACCAAAGTGATTATAGGAACTCTCAGTAATTACTGATTATATGGTTGGAGGCACGCGGTTAGTAGAGTTTCACCCGAGCACTTTTAACAGGTAAGCTGATTTTCACCTCATGTGGCTCTATAAAATGTAGAGAAGTCTGTGATTGGAGCACCATGGTTCATATACATTGGCACTTCCTGAACAGGGTGTTTATACTGGGTCAGTAATACTAGAAGTTAATAACTGAAATCAGCGTTTTCTGGCTGTGGGTCATTCTGACTAGATCTACTGAAAGAAAATGGAAATCATTTTCTCTTGCCACAACTCAATAATCAAAAACAGAGTTGATACAACAAAATAGAGAGAGTGGCAAGCAATAGACATACATATATAAATTGTTACTGAAATTGACTTACTGTAAACAAAACACTGTCTTATTTAGACTAAGATGTAGCTCTGATATTTTTGTAATTGCAATAAACTGTGATTGAGATGGCCGAATATTTTTGTTAGTGACTCAGTAAACAATAATTGATGATTATTTCCACCATTATAATGGTGTCTTCTGGTTATTCGGGATGAAAATGAGCGATGCTAGAAATACTGAGTAAATTATTTCTCTCTACCAAATTAAGTATTAGCAACTTTAACAATCTGACAAGCTTACCAACACTTGTATAATGGTGCAGGTATTGAATTATATTAAAGTTAAGAGATATTTTACTACAAGAATGCATGAGCTTGTGTTTTTGTCGCAGCATTTTTTGTTTAATGACTTTTTTAGGAGTTTGATTTTAAATTATTGAAAGTTTTTAATCTTAACGAGCAACCAGCCAGTAATATAATAATTGTTGAAATCACTGCTTACTATTCAGTAGCTATAGAAATAGGAATTGCCAACTATTACTAGTGTTGATCTGTTGGATTTCTGTTTAGGGATGGAAAGACTTTTATTGGAGACGCCGATTTGGGGTGTCTGCAGATGAGATGCCTTTAAAGGATGCCAGAAGAGATACAGAGCTGCTACAGGGGTTTTCATAGCCGATGGAAATAATCCAGCGACGTAGAACTTTTGGTAATTGCTGAAAATGCTTGATAGTTGGTTACAATACTCCAATATTGGGAAAGCTCAATTAAATGTATAAAGTTGGCTCTATAGGTGCCTCATTTGTGGCATTCTTACATGCCGTGACAGTGCAGCATTAGACAATATTTTAGAAGCATCGACAAGCCAAAACATTCTCGTCCAATAACAAGTTGTTAAACAAAAAGTTAGCCAACCATAAAAGCATCTTTTGTCTACTACGAAGAGTATACAACAAATATTTTTGACTGAGCACCTACCTAAAATTAAATAGTATATCAACTGTCCACTTCCAAATACCAGTAAATTATCGGCGGTGTGCGCGTAGCCAGCTCTTTCGAAAAGCATGCGGCTGACCTAAAAAACGATGTCACTCAACTTGAGCTCCATTACTTTCACGAATACTTCTGTATTAGCTGAATGTTCCATCTGGTACTGTTTGTACACATAAAACGTCTATGATCCACCAGGTGTATAAGTGTAACAGTAAAATTTACTGACAGGGGGTTTTATCCAGAGCTTGGTAGAAAAACCGCCCAGCCCATTGGTACTTCAAGTAACATTAACAACTGATTACAAAAATTGCTTTGCAACTAAAATTTATCATAGAAAATGCATGGCAAAAGAGAAATTGCAGTGTAATACATTATTTCCTAGCATGCACATGTATATAATTTTGATTATTTTACCGTCAAAAAGCTAGCAAGAGCTCATTACAGTTCCCGAGGTTCTGACGTTGTACTGTAAAGTGGAGAGAGCATGTCTTATGATATAAATATTTATCAACTCTAATAACTTTTGTCTGTTGGGGTTTACTCACTCTGCTAGTCAGTTGGGGTGCTAGAAGCCAGCCATTGGTTACTTTTACGTTAAATTGTAATTATCTCACTGCTCAAATACGATAGCAGCTTTTATTGAGAAATTACAGAATTACCAATGATTGAATAACGGTGTAACTAAAAACATTAAGCAATCCGAGTGTGTGTCACGATTATATGAATATTAAAATAGGATTCATTCACTCACTAATAACTGTACCATAGCATATATACATTGACCCAAATAATAAAAACAACATAAAGTGTACGCTGAACCATTCACAGGGTGCAAAGAATACAAGATGTACAGGTATAACAATATACAGAAATGTAACGCATATAAATTAGTGTACAGATAAAACAATATGATAACATAACTTAACTAGTTAGTACATATAATGTACATGTAACCTCATGTATCACTCTACTCCACCAAACAATGTAGCATTTCCTTCATCTGCCATTGTCTTTAGTCTAGTCCAATCTATTTCTCTCCTTGCCATCTCACACAAAGCTGGAAGCGCTCCTCTCTTGTGATTTCTGTGCCATTGTTTGTCTAGCTGTAAATTCAACAGTAAGTTAGTAGCTAAGGCTAGCTAGACTTTGTATTGTACTATATAAATAGCCTTAGCTTTAACTAGCCAACAGAGATGATACATACCTCCTTCAGTCTCTCACTATCTGTCACATGTAGGTAGTATATATCTCTAAATCTATCTATGGTCTTCCTATCTTTTCCAGTCAACTTGAGAGCTGCGTGTATGGATTTACCTCCCATGACTTGCTCATGTACGAACGTGAATAACTCAATTACTTGCTCTGCATTGCTCACTGCAATAATACAATGATATCTGGCCACAGTTTGTATGCTATTATTTATGGGTACAACATAATAGCCCTAGATAAATAGTCTCTGGTTGGTAAGTTTGCTGTGATTTACTTACTTCTACCAAATTTCTTTGGCTGGTTTCGTGCAGCATCACCTTGTGTGGAAGTAGTAACACCTGAGGTGCTGACAGTAGCAGCAGCAGCAGGTGATGAACCTGAACAAGAAAACTTGATTTATGACAAAATATTCATATCTCAGGTCTCAATATTTCAATCTCACCACCTTTTTGCCTTCTCTAACAACCCTGCTCCTCACTCACACTGATAGAACACACGAAACCTAAATATGTTTGGATGCATTAGAATGAGCCATCAGTTTGCTAAACTAGCTAATAATTATGCTATACAATTGGTCTCCTCAGAAGTTTTAATGTTTGGTTTTGAAATGGATGTCTCCACTACATTACCATATTCCCTCAACAACTCTCCCAATTTTCCTACCTATACCTTCTCCTGTCTGTTTTCCATGACTTGTTCCTAAACATGCCCTCCCGGCACTAAATTGCTATCAACTTTTACCCCCGAAAACAGCCGCCCTTTCCACACTCATTTATTTCTTTGTGACGCTAAATATATTTTATCAAACTTCATAACTATATCATTGCTGATAATTATCACCAACATAATTAACTCTCCAGAATCTATGGAAACACTCCATTTTGGACCAATGCATAGAAATGCAAATATGTATGAGAATAACTGACTGAGAAAGTTTTAAGAAGTGACTGTCACTAATGACACAAATTGTTTTATTTTAATGGCGCACCGTGTTAATACTAGTTTACTTTAAACATAGAACATGCATCAGAATTAACATACAGTACAGGGTGTGTTTATAGCATTTAGTAAATAAACTAAGATGATAATAATGCATGTACCAAATAGTAAACATTTTATTAGCATTTGACACGAGTTACTTACCTGGTTTAATGAAAGTCTTAGAATTCCCGACAGAAATAATAAATGGTGCAGTCAGTGCCCTCAGTTTCACTGAGTTTGTATATTCACATCCTCCTATAACACAGTACAACAACACAAATCTGTAACAAGACTGTTCTTTTGTAGTAGATAGTAGACACAGATAGTAGTTACTTACATTCTTTATGTACAGTACAAGTACATACAGTAAATAGTAGATGTTACTTACCTTCTTTACGTACAGTACAAGTACACACAGTAGACAGTAGATGTTACTTACCTTCTGTACGCACAGTACAAGTACATACAGTATATAGTAGATGTTACTTACCTTCTGTACGTACAGTACAAGTACATCCAGTAGCCTTCTCTACTTCACTAGTTAACTCTCCAATGGTACCAGCTGGTAGATACATAAAAGCGAGCCATTTGTTGCTGCATCTCAGCTCAATAGTCTCTCCTACGGTTTTACCTAAAAATTTTTGCTTAGACAATGATTGATATCTATTGTTATCATTTCAACAAGATAACCAAGTAGGCTAAATAAACTAGTAAGTGTCAATCACATGTAAGCTTAATATTGAGCATCAGATAGAATGCAAAAAATGCAAAAATATTCTGCAATACTAACCTTCGTATCTGGTGCTCTTAGCAGGTAATGGACCAGTTGCCTGCTGATTAGAGAGATCCATGGGAGCAGTTCTCTTGTGGGCCTGGGATGGAGGCAGAAGTACTTCTGTATTGTGTGAAGTAGTAGCCTTAGGTAGTGAGGTATGGTATAGGAGAGACTCACTAGAAGCGATGTATGTAGTTGTGGTTGGTGGTGGGTTAGAGAAAGATGGACCTGGCTGTAGTAAACTAGAGTTCTGTGAGGGATCCTGTGGTAGTACTGGTGTATATGGTATGTTGCAATATTGCTGGTGGTTAAATTGTTCCCAGGGGTAAACATTATTAACAGGTCTAGAAGGGACTTCTTCGGTTACAATTGGTGCTAAGCTGGCTGGTGGAATTTTTATAGTTTGGTTGTGGTAAGATGAAAAGTCCTCTAAAGCAGGCCTGACCAGAGAGAAAGCTGAGCTGTGCCCTTGAAATAAAGCTGTTCGGTTGGCTGAAGCAGCTTGAGAAGAATTAAATAAGTCAGCAGGTTGTGTTGTAGTTTGCATCCATTGAGGACTGGGATTGGGTATTTGAGAGAAGATATGTGTGGTAGAAGTCTCAGTTTGGACCGAATTTTGTATAAACTGTTGCATTCCCTGTTGTGGTGGGTTGAACACTGATGCAAGTGTAGGCGGTTGTGAGACAGCGACATCGCTACCTCGTCTGGTTTGTACATCAGCTGCAGCTACAGAAGACCAACCATAAATGTTATACTGAACGAAGACGTTGTTCACATCCTCAACATCCAACAGATTAAACTAAAAGATTTCTTGTAGCTTTACAAGGTGAAAGACTAAAATATTGAGCAAAAATTTAATCCTGTTTTATGGCAAAAGGGATAAAGCTGCATATTTCTAGTGGCCTGCTCATTGGTTAAATTCTCCGATGTGCACAAGCACTGCTAGCCTATGCACAGTTCTTACCAACCTTTAAACAAGACTAGTTATATCGGGATGAACAGGGAGGGGGCACGAAATGTGTCATCAGATGAATGTTGCACCGAGATTGGTGTAGCCAAGGGATATTTGTGATTGGAAAGGAATTGAGATTACACCAGGTTTAAATTTTTGAAAGAGTTGGCACTTTTCTTGTATTTATGGAGAAACTTTTGTCTACAAACCAATTTTCAAGTAAGGATGCTTGAAAACCAAAATCTAGAGCACAGAGTTGTATTTTTATGGTGCAAATCAATTTCCATATTCAAATTTGCAAAAAAAGGTAAAAGAGTAAGTTAGATCAGGTTAGAAACATTGCAGAAGTTATACTCCTACATATTTGTTTTCATTTATAGAAAGTAGAGGGTAATTGACAACTAAAGCTAACTGAATGTTTTACTTTAAATCCAAAAACTAAATGCTGGTACTGAATACTTCCAATATCTTCAGGAAAAACTGAATATAAATATTTTATGATAACGCCACAATGACATATTGCTGAGTACACAAAATACGTGAACCATGAACTTCAAGGATCATATGCTCAATGATAGGGCCTTTCATAGATCTATACAAAAGAGAGATCAATTTAATATTGCACTTTTGCTGATCCAAGTTGATTTTCATAAAACTTTCAAGTTGCAACGAAAAGACAGCTTGGGTATAATGTTTATTGTCTTGTTAGGTCTAATTCATGGGTTGCTTTCATTAAACAAACAATTGCCATTTATCCGCTACAAGCCTGTCTACTTCAGTGTACCTGTTTTCATAGATCTGGCGGTAGACATACATATCTGTAAGTGAACACAACCCACCAATTAGTTATAATCATCAGCAAGTGTAGTACTGAACTAACCTGCAGCAGCCAGTGATGTCACTGCAGACTGTCTGCACTCATTCAAGATGCCTACCATAGAAGAATGTCCCCTGGATATAGCAATATCTGCAACCGTTTCACCTTCGTGGTTTGTAGCATCCAGAAGTTGTAACTGTTCTTGTGGGTTCAAATGTTGTAGGATAATGGTACTAAGGTCAGTTGGAAAAAAACACCCACTTACTGCTGTGTGTAGTGGTGTGTTTCCTTCATCATCCTTCATCATAACTAGTCCTAGTCTATTCTCTGGTGCTATAGAGTCTAGTATATATTTCAATGTCGTTGCATACCATGATCTACTAGCATAGTGCAGTGATGTCCATCCGTCATTATCCTTCATCATAACTAGTTCTTGTCTATTCTCTGGGGCTATAGAGTCTAGTATATATTTCACTGTATCTACACACCCTGATTCACTAGCATAGTGCAGTGATGTCTTTCCTTCATTATCTTTCATCATAACAAGTTCTAGTCTATCCTCTGGTGCTATAGAGTCTAGTATATATTTCACCTTATCTACACACCCTGGTCTACTAGCATAGTGCAGTGATGTCTTTCCTTCATTATCCTTCATCATAACTAGTTCTTGTCTATTCTCTGGTGCTATAGAGTCTAGTATATATTTCACCTTATCTGCACACCCTGGTCTACTAGCATAGTGCAGTGATGTCCTTCCTTCATTATCCTTCATCATAACTAGTTCTTGTCTATTCTCTGGGGCTATAGAGTCTAGTATATATTTCATTGTCTCTGCACACTCTGATACACTAGCCATGTACAGTGATGTCCTTCCTGCATTTTCCTTCATCATAACTAGTTCTTGTCTATTCTCTGGTGCGATAGAGTCTAGCATATATTTCATTGTCTCTGCACACTCTGATACAATAGCCCAGTGCAGTGATGTCTTTCCTTCATCATCCTTCATCATAACTAGTTCTTGTCTATTCTCTGGTGCTATAGATTCTAGTAAATATTTTACTCTATCTACACACTCTGATCTACTAGCATAGTGCAGTGATGTCATTCCTTTATTATCCTTCATCATAACTAGTTTTTGTCTATTCTCTGATGCTATATGATGTAGCAGACATTCCGTTAACTCCTGATGGCCCAAAGACCGAAACAAGTACTTTAGTAGAGATTTCCATCGGTCTTTGACTATAACTAGTCTCTGTTCTTGGCTGACAGCCAACAATGCACTGCTCAGTTCTGATACAGTTACTGTAGTTTCCCGGCCTATTCTAGAGAGAAGGTTGTAGAGAGTAGCTTGTGGAGACAACTCCATATTATATATCAATCTACAAACAAACACGTACATAACAACACATTCTACATTTTTTAAAGGCCATCTTGTTCTTTCAGCTATAGTCTACCGATATCAGGTTAACTTTTTCTTTACAAATATACACGTTAATGTCACAAGTATACATGTATGTATTACAAGTAGATGTGTATGCCACAAGTACATGTGTATGCCACAAGTAAATATGTATGTACTACAAGTATAAATGCGGTTTTTACAAGTATACATGTGTGTATTACAAGTATACATGTGTGTACTACAAGTATACATGTGTGTACTACAAGTATACATGTGTGTACTACAAGTATACATGTGGGTACTACAAGTATACATGTGTGTACTACAAGTATACATGTGTGTACTACAAGTATACATGTGTGTACTACAAGTGTACATGTATGTACTACAAGTATACATGTATGTACTACAAGTATACATGAGTGTACTACAAGTATATATGTGTGTACTACAAGTATACATGTGTGTACTACAAGTATACATGTGTGTCCTACATGTGTACATGTGTGTACTACAAGTATACATGTGTGTACTACAAGTATACATGTGTGTACTACAAGTATACACGTGTGTACTACAAGTATACACGTGTGTACTACAAGTATACATGTGTGTACCACAAGTATACATGTGTGTACTACAAGTATACACGTGTGTACTACAAGTATACATGTGTGTACTACAAGTATACATGTGTGTACTACAAGTATACATGTGTGTACCACAAGTATACATGTGTGTACTACAAGTATACATGTGGGTACTACAAGTGTATATGTGTGTACTACAAGTATACATGTGTGTACTACAAGTATATATGTATGTACTACAAGTATACATGTATGTACTACAAGTATACGCGTGTGTACTACAAGTATACACGTGTGTACTACAAGTATACACGTGTGTACTACAAGTATACATGTGTGTACTACAAGTATACATGTGTGTACCACAAGTATACATGTGTGTACTACAAGTATACATGTGGGTACTACAAGTGTATATGTGTGTACTACAAGTATACATGTGTGTACTACAAGTATATATGTATGTACTACAAGTATACATGTATGTACTACAAGTATACGCGTGTGTACTACAAGTATACATGCGTGTACTACAAGTATACATGTGTGTACTACAAGTATACATGTGTGTACTACAAGTATACATGTGTGTACTACAAGTATATATGTATGTACTACAAGTATATATGTGTGTACTACAAGTATATATGTATGTACTACAAGTATACATGTATGTACTACAAGTATACGCGTGTGTACTACAAGTATACACGTGTGTACTACAAGTATACATGTGTGTACTACAAGCATACATGTGTGTACTACAAGTATACATGTGTGTACTACAAGTATACATGTGTGTACTACAAGCATACATGTGTGTACTACAAGTATACATGTGTGTACTACAAGTATACATGTGTGTACTACAAGCATACATGTGTGTACTACAAGTATACATGTGTGTACTACAAGTATACATGTGTGTACTACAAGTATACACGTGTGTACTACAAGTATACACGTGTGTACTACAAGTATACATGTGTGTACTACAAGTGTACATGTGTGTACTACAAGTATATATGTGTGTACTACAAGTATACATGTGTGTACTACAAGTGTACATGTGTGTACTACAAGTATATATGTGTGTACTACAAGTATACATGTATGTACTACAAGTATACACATGTGTACTACAAGTATACATGTGTGTACTACAAGTATACATGTGTGTACTACAAGTATATATGTGTGTACTACAAGTATACATGTGTGTACTACAAGTGTACATGTGTGTACTACAAGTATACACGTGTGTACTACAAGTATACATGTGTGTACTACAAGTATACATGTGTGTACTACAAGTATACATGTGTGTACTACAAGTATACATGTGTGTACTACAAGTATACATGTGTGTACTGCAAGTATACATGTGTGTACTACAAGTATACATGTGTGTACTACAAGTATACATGTGTGTACTACAAGTGTACATGTATGTACTACAAGTATACATGTGTGTACTACAAGTATACATGTGGGTACTACAAGTATATATGTGTGTACTACAAGTATACATGTGTGTACTACAAGTATATATGTATGTACTACAAGTATACATGTGTGTACTACAAGTATATATGTATGTACTACAAGTATACATGTGTGTACTACAAGTATACATGTGTGTACTACAAGTATACGTGTGTGTACTACAAGTATCCATGTGTGTACTACAAGTATATATGTGTGTACTACAAGTATACATGTGTGTACTACAAGTGTACATGTATGTACTACAAGTATACATGTGTGTACTACAAGTATACATGTGGGTACTACAAGTATATATGTGTGTACTACAAGTATACATGTGTGTACTACAAGTATATATGTGTGTCACAAGTATACATGTGTGTACTACAAGTATACATGTGTGTACTACAAGTATACATGTGTGTACCACAAGTATGCATGTGTGTACTACAAGTATGCATGTGTGTACTACAAGTATGCATGTATGTGTACTACAAGTATACATGTGTGTACTACAAGTATACATGTGTGTACTACAAGTATACATGTGTGTACTACAAGTATACATGTGTGTACCACAAGTATGCATGTGTGTACTACAAGTATGCATGTGTGTACTACAAGTATACATGAGTGTATTGCATGTATGTGTACTACAAGTATGCCTGAGTGTACAACAAAAGTAGTATAATAGGAGCAGATGTACATCATGGTATCTAAGGACAATGCGGTTTTCCTGATTTCAAGTGCCTTTTTTAGCACCTGGTGTCCATCAGAACAATTTAGGTAAATTTTTTGTGCACCAAGTATTGATTATCCCAGTACATTGCAGTGTTTTTATATTGCATAAGATGATGAGTATTATATAGGTATTTATTGTGAAGGGGTTGTTTATATTGGGGTTTTGGATCAGGGTTTTGATTGTTGGTTGGTTTGATGTAAGTTGGTTGCTAATAGTATCTCTGATTCACATTATTGAGTTGCAATTTTTTTTTGTAATTAATTTGTATAATAGTTAAAATGCAATAAGTAAAATGTATATAATAATTGATAAAAAGTCCAAGTTCTATATACATATAACTTTGGCTAATAGTTGTGATAAGAAACAATTATATGCATACTGTAGCTAATGTGTGAGAGATGATGATTTAGATAGGGGGATGTTTAGTTTTTTGTTATGCACTAGTGGGTTCTTCTGGCACTCGGTCAAAGCATGCTCACGTTTGGCGTAAAAATATGTGAGTCTTCGTTTTATTCGTCTGCAAGTTAGCATCATTCAATCTTCCATTGCAAAACTGCAATTGGTTCTTTAAACGAAATTTTTGTCCTCAACACGTTCAAATAACTGTGTTTGTTTAAATCGTTACTTTTTTGTTTGAACTTTTAGTGCTAAACTTGTTTTCTTTTTTACCCAGACAGCAGTACAATTTAGTGCTGAGCATGACAATTCCATCATCTGTGAGTTCCTCTTTGAACAACCCGGGTGTATTTTTACCATGCTTTAGCGCATTTTCGCAGCAATCCGGCATCGCCAATTCCGCCCATCATTTTGACCCTCTGAAACTCACCCTGGTGTTTATCGCAGTACGGGCGTTGAAATCCTTTAGTTGAATCGACGTAAAACTTGCTTTTAATGTTGGCTTTCACCAATATTTCTAGCGATGCACTCAGAGTCTTGTATGCACTATCTGTTTGCATTTCTACATACTAGTAATCACTTTTGTTGAAGTATCTATAAATAAAAAATACTATTGAGCATATAATTTACGGTTATGTTTACTCTTTACAATAGCTATTCAGTTAGTAAAAGAAAAGTATGGGTTAGTTACCTGTCCTTAAGTCGTAGTAAAACTGCAACATTCTCAGCTTTCTTCGAGTTCCTCCAGGACTTTGATGTAGCATTCGACAAATCCAAAGAAATTTTCTGATCGAACTCTCTGCACCACTTGTTTCTGATTCAGTTTCTTCTCAAGTTGTTTGAGATAAAATGATTTTTTAAATTATATTGACGAGTTTTCGTCGATTCGTGTGAGCTTTTACGAGAGTCAATCAATGGCACTCCCAAATCGAGATGAATGTGTAGCCCAGGGTTCGGAAATGCCCTTAATTTGTTACTGTCTCTTCATACAGTTGTGTCATTGTTTTTTTGGTCTAGTAGGGTAAAACTCTTGATGTCTAGGGTTGCTGAAAAAGGGCTTGTGTCGGCGCCAGAATCTTCCGTGAAACTGAAAACGATTCCGTTTTCAATGCAAAATCTATTATTGAGGAGATTTCTCTGTTCAAGAAACACTTCTCCTCCATTGTGCTTATATCTGATGTCAATTTTTTTTGCGAACATTCAATACTGTAACCAGCTGAGCCCGACTTGCTAATTTTCACCGGATTGCTGTCAAAGGAATTCTCCAACTTTTTTTCCTTAGTGATAGCCGGTAGGCATCAACTGCATCATACACCATATGTAGAGAGCGTTTTCATTGACTAAGTAGATTCTGTCACAATTTTTTGCTTCCTTCCAGGGCCAATTTTTTCTCATTCTCGTTATTCTGTTTTTGTGTTATCCGTGCATCACCAAGCTAGGTCCTCCGGTGATGTTTTTTTTTTTTATCGAGGAATACAGATCTGAATTGCATTTGTCAATAAGGCAAGCGGGAAGTGCCTGTCAAAAAGACTCAGCGAGTCTTTGAAAATCCAAATAAGAAGAACGCCACGGAAGTGACGGTTGATGAGCTTTGTTAGACATCAAACAAGTTGCCTAACTGGGTAAAGTTATACCGTCTTTCAACATGTCAACCCCGTGTTCCTTGTATGCAGTTCTTGGGTTTTTACAGAGTTTGAAGGAATGGTGTTGCTCCCAAGTTGATGTAGCTGTCTAAAAAATCTCTCATAGTGTTTGTGTTTTCATCTTTCTACACTTTATGACAAATAGCCTACTCTTCTTTGCTAATGCTTTTCTGTTTTATTGAGCTGCAAAAGCTTGTCTCAGTGGTAAATGTTTTTGTTGCAGCTGACTCCATTCATTCGTTCGTTCGTTCGTTCGTTCATTCATTCATTCAGAAAGGAAATATCCTTTTGAAGCTTTGCATTTGCACGCTTTAAAGTACATTTTGGAGCTTCACTCAGCTGCAGTAAAGTTTGTGCAAGATAAAAACAAAGGAGATCTTATACTGATCGCAAGCATCTTGCTTTATTTTTGTATGACGAAATCAAAATATTTTGATCTATTTGATGTTTTCAATTTTTGAAGCAGTTTTCCTTTCATCCACGTTGATGTCGTAGCTGTCTGAATTGAATCTTAGAATAGGAACTCTCTCTGTATACTTTTTTAATTCATCCAACACTCTAGAGACATCGATTTTTTGTCTAAACATTTTTGTTTGCGAGGCAAATGGTCGAGACATTGTTTTCGGCTTTTTTAAACCAATTTATGTCATTTTCTACTCACTCAATGATTCATGAAAAAAATTTTCTCACTTTTTGTCAATGATGTTTTCCAAGTTTCGAACAAATTTTTTGACCGATTTCTGATCATCACCTCTATTGATTATGTATCCTGGTGTCTCAAACCAGGGTACCTTTGAACAAACGGAGATTCTCAAAAGTTTTTGTTTGGTGTAGAAGGTGGAGTTTATCTCTCTATTGTTCTCTCATTTGGGCAGCAAACACTCAATATCATACGTCAAAGAATATAAATAATATCTCAAAGTGTCATCAATTATTCTGAATTTTTCTTTTAGCTTGTCTAAAATTGTGGCAGTAGGTTTATATTAGCTTAAAGGAAACTCTATAGTTCTCATGTTGCACATGTGTAGGCTCTGGTGTATCGTTCAAAGTTTATTATGAGACTAAAGTGTTTGTCGTAAAGACCTAGATAAAGGTTGTCCGCAAATACGAAATTCGTGAATATTTGAGTTCCTATACGAAGTTTGAGTTGGAATTTCAAATAACCATTGGCGTCTTTTCTTCTAGTAGAGCAAACATGATTATTTTGATCTGAAATGCCTTTTCTAAATCTATCAAGTTCGATTCTTCAGCTTATTTGTTACCATTACTCGTTTATAAAAACTATACTGTTGGAGTTTGGGAAAGAATGGTCTATGAATAAGCATTTTAAGAAACAATTGATTGTAGATTATTATTTGAGGGAATTTCTTAGCTTCTCTCTATCCAATCTCGTGTGTTTTATTGCAACACAAAACGTCTGTAGTAATGTAGGAGCAGATCTCTGGCATGGAATCTAAGGACAAGAAGGTTCTCCTGGTTCCAAGCGCTGTTTTGCTGGCACCGGTTACCATGAGAACCTGAGAGGTACCTTTTTGTGTGCACCAGGTGTTATAATTTAATTTTTAATATTCAAGTCTTTATTGTGCAGGGGTTTTTCATATTGTGATATGTATGCTAGTTTAGATAAAAATTATCCAAACCGTTTTCATTTCCATACATGGCTAGCCAATTTTTTCCTAGTTGAGCGGAATTATTTGAGTTGAACATGTGAAATCCTTTTGGAAGTATTGGAAATGTTTTCAAAAATCCGTCTCTCGATCCTACATTGACTAGACAAGAGCGAAAGATATCATCCAAGGTTAAACTGACAAAACCTAAACAGTCTCTATCTCTCTGTTTAGAGCACTAGCTCACCTGCTATAGACATTTGAAGAATGCTCTCAATTTCAAAGACACCTTCTGTTAGAAAACAAGCGAACGGAGAAAATTTTTCGCTGATTTTTGGCATGAGTCTCCATGGTGGTAATAAAAATTTTCCTCGAGTAAAAACCTCCCTTGGAGAAATCAACAGTCAAGTTGAAACTGTAGATTGTTGCTCAATCTAGATATTGTTCTCTCCTAATGCCCACAGTCTTAGCTGCATAAAGAGTTACCTACCGCCTGTGTGCAAAAATTGATGATATTATTGTCCAAAAGTTTTTCTAGTGAAATTTAGCTAGTACCTTTTGCCAATCGGACAATCGTTGACATTAAATTCACTGCTTTTCACATTGGGGTGCTGCATTCTAAACAAATATTTGCTGAAGTCTCCGTCTATAGTGTTGTAATCAACCATTTCTAGATGCAGTTGCTTGGGTTTGGTTTGTTCTCTCCCAAAGTTATATCCACCTGCACCACACCTTTACAAAGTCTGTACAACTTTACCTGCTTTTAATCAATCGGATAAGCAGCTTGTTATCTTCCAATCCCAACCTTAATTGAGATTTTGTATCGAAGAGTAGATTCCAACCTTGCAAAGATGCAATTCGAAACTGTTGATTTAAATTTTGATGTTTAGCCACTGAGTTGTCAGTGGCAAATGGATCCAGGTTGCTGGATGTGTTGTGTTGGTTTTAGAGTGATCAGCTTTCTTTGAAGAAAAAGTCCCAGGTGAGATTTTCTGGAAAACTCCATAGACAAATTTCTTCCTGTTTGTCGTCTGCAGTGCTGTAAGAAACGTTGTCATTACTCATAAAGTCATTGCACATCCATCCTTCCGATTGGTTTTTGTATTTCATTTTTATAGCATTAGTCTTGTGCAAATGTGAAAAGTAAGATTGCAAACCATAGTTGTTAGCGAACTCAATAGGAGTACCTTCCATTTTCATCATCTTTTACTTAAGAAACGATTGAAGTGAGTGGCCTATTCACATGGGCGCATTACCATTAGTACCAAAAAAATTACTTCTACTGTCTTGGACCACTGTGACTTCAATTCTCAAAAAAAAAATTTAACAGGTTGAGATAAAACTACTCGTGATATTAATCTCAATGGGTTTATAAGAATACATTCTGTATGGTTGAAGGATTATATATTCGGACTTCTCAACGGAAACAATCGTTGGTTCCATCGCAAACACATCCAATAAGGGGGGGGGGGGGGCATGTTATTGGGAGGTCCGTCTATCTTGCCCTTTGTTGTATTGTTCAGACTAGCCACACTTGAAATTAGGATGTTTGGAAAAAGAACACGTAATGAACACACACAGAAAAAAGTGGAACATTTGGGATTAAACAGGTGATTAAACGCTGTAATGATTAATATAAGAGTGCAATCCGGCATCATTAGGGGTGATATTTGGTATTTCAGTAGAAAATTTGGGAGTGTTTGCTGGAAGGAGTAATTAAGGATTAAAATCAGACAATAGCTTTGCCAGAAATTGTGGGTAGGTCAATAAATCACTCTTAGGGGGTTAAACTCTGGTTTTAATCAGCTAGTAAGAACTTTACTCCTCAAGCGATTACAATGTGGTTCTACAGTGTTGTTATTCTACAAGTCCTTAATTGTTAGCTTTACTGACCCAGTAAGAACTTTAATCCCGAAATGATTGAACTCTGGCTCTTATCTTCAAGTTGGATTTTACTCCTGATATGATTAAAATGGAGAAAAGCCTTGGCATTTATAGTATGATTACCTAATAGCAAGTGGGGGTATCAATGATCGCCTAAGCATACAGTCTTATTATCCCTGAATAGGCTATTATTTTCCCGCTTCAATCACTAACAAAGAGAGCACACGAGGATGATGAAGGCTTACACAGCTGTCTCAAAACTCTAAGTTAATGATGACACAGAAGCAGGTAAATAAGATGTACTATGAATACACAATTGTTTGTGTATTGATTAGTAACTAAGTTAAAATACTAAACTGAACAAATGATGTTGAATGTTGTTTAGTAAGTAATTGATTGTTTTCTTTTTTGTCACATTCAAAACTTTTGAACTTGAAGTGGCTGCAAATAAAAGTCGCTACTATATCATAATTTTCAATTTAGAACAGTCACCAACTAGAGATGTCCTTCTTTAAACAAAAATTGAATATACATGAAGTCAAGAGCTCACAGGTGATGAAGAAACAGCTGTGATGTTGCCCAATCTTCATTTTCAACTTCTGAAGGTTTGTTGGACTCGGTTTATTTTTTATTTTGGGATATCTTCTTATTTTAAAATGTGCCTAATGATGTCACTCTTATTTTAGGAGCTTGAAGATCAAAATCAGCCATCATCTCTCAGTTTCAACTTGGAATCTATTGCATGTATGCGGAGTGTACCCCCAGTGGATCTATGTCCTAATAGACTATACTATACTAATCATCATTCAATCGAGCCAGTTATTTTTATCGATTTATTTTCTATCTTCTTAGTTGGTTTTATGTTGTAATCGCTGTATTTCCTTTTTAATGGTGTTGTACTGTTCTCAGTTTCTTGGTTCAATACAAGTTGCTTTTACATTATGAAATAAGCGTTGTCATTTTCTACCAGCTAGATTCAATACAAAAGAATTACCTCCAATTCAAATCGCTTCCAATATTTATTCGCTCTCAATGAAAAACCGTACAGACATAGCACTCAAGGAAGATTAATATTGATCCTAACTTTAATCAATGACTGGTTTAGCAATGCTCCAAATACAATCATCATGCGATTAACAATATGCATATACAGTAATCAGAAATGCTCCTGTTTTTAATCCTTGGGAGACTAACTCAATCCAAATTTTAATCCTAAATTGGTAATAAATCACTCCCTGTTTAATCAAATTTCAATCGCTCAGGTGATAGTAGTAATATATGAGCAGATCTCCCTACCAAGTGTTTTTTTGTGGGGTCAAAATCTGGGGTGATGCAATGGGTTACGCCGAGTTTATATTGTATTTCATTTGAGGGGCATTTGAGTGGCATTTGAGTGGCATTTAAGTGGCATTTGAGTTTTGATTATTTTTTTACTTAATTTGAACTTATATGGCATATAGATTTTGAATGTATGGCATTTAAGTTTTGATAATTCTATACATAATTCTAACTCATATGGCATTTAAGTTTTGATAATTTTCTTACATAATTCGAACTCATATGGTATCTTGAGAGAGAGGAGAGAGGGGAGAGGAGAGATGGGAGAGGTGAGAAGAGAGAGGAGAGAGATTTTTTAGTTTTCTATACATTCATGTATATACGGATAATTATGTACATATTTATGGATATATTTATATCTACATTGAATAATATACATTTATTACGTAATAAGTATATTGAATGCTATAAAATATGTTGGAAAATCTCCCACGTCCATATTCATTTCAATTTACGTACATATCCATATCCATTCATGTACATGTCCATATTCATGTACATGTACGTATTCATGTCCATTTATACACATGTCCATATTCATGTCCATTTATGTACATGTCCATATTCATGTCCATTTATGTACATACCTATGTTCATATTTATGTACATGTCCATGTCCAAATTCATGCCCATATTAACATTTTATAGCTATGTATATGTTCGCTTATCACTTTATCCAATTCATGCTTTTTTGTTGTTGTCATCATAATCTAAAATCAAAAGAAAACAACGCAACTAGTAAATGATAATAAACATCAACGCAATATGTTGATAATGATTAATTAAAGGAATCATGCCAGCGATTTTGTGTCACAAAAACAGTATATTAGAAAATGTTTCTTAGATACGGAACAATTTATTGGGTAGTAGCGCTTCAAAAAAGAGCTACAAAAACCTAATCAGTACACAACTCAGTTTATTAGGTAGTAGCGCTTCAAGGAGGTACAAAACACTGATTGCTGACAAACAACGAATTTTAATGCAGATTGGGAGAGGTAGCTTTTTTTAGACCGTATAATCATCCTGATTGCACAGGTTTTAATATCAATACAAAATGAATCTTCCGCCTTTAAAATATGATGGAAGTTCTTTTGCTATACCAGAAGAGGAGTATCATAGTTTGATGGAAAAGATCAGTGGCGCTAAATCAACCGACCAAGACAAATTTGCGCCATCATTGTATGACAACCCGACAAAAGACAAAATGGTGAGAGATATCGAGAAACTCCAGAATATTTTGGTTGAAACGAATGAAATAGCAATGGGAATCAAAAACAAGTTGCTTGAGCGCAAAAAGACAAATGAAAATGTTCAAAGCACAAAAACCTATCGGAGTGATGTTGGAAAGATTAGGGGAGAGTAAAAGCAACCAAAGAGCTGGAGCTCTGCTAAAACACCAAAGCTCTCACCATCATCGTTTGATAGAAACACAATTGACGATGATAGCAATAGAGATTCGGAGAGAATGATGCAACGATTAGAAGAGATTAAAAAGAAAGTATCCAACATGACAGCTAGCAAAGACAATCAAGCGTTAGGTGTAAAAATATTGTATCGATTGAGAGACTCTGGGAAATACGATCTGGATACTGACAGGATAAAACTCAAGGGAAGATGGCTTAGCACTAAGCTATCAAAGAATTTTTTGCAAGATGTACTAACTGATAAAGACTCAATAAGATCAACAAAAGATAACTACAGTAGATTTAAAAGTCTGCTCACCACTCAAGGAATCACAACTGTCAGGAGATCCTCATGAAAAACTTATTTTAGCTACCTAGTTGTTAACTCAAACATCTTAGCAACAACTTTTTAGCTCAAACATGACTTTGTTATACTATTTTTTTGGTTAATGTCATTGTTGAAAAGTCTATGTTTATTGCTAATGCTTGCTAATACATTACTGCTTAATCCTTCATCCAACACCTACAATAATTCTTAGTAATAGTAGTGCAATGAGACTGAGTTTCACCTGTAAAATGTATATATTTAGCATTTTGTTTAATTTATGGTAAAAATTAGTAAAACTTACCTATAGTGATATGATTGCCTTGAGATTAGCTTCTTGAGCTCTTGTTTTGGACAGTTTTATTTTTCAGCATCATCAAAGTAGAATCCATGTAGTTTGAGGAGTCTTCATTGGTTTGGTATCATCTAAGTAGGTGGTAGATCTTAAAAGGAATTCTTGCTGTGTTGCAGAAGTATGATGTCTTCAAAATCCATGTAGTTTGAGTCTTCATTGATTTGGTATCATCTAAGTAGGTGGTAGATCTTGAAAGGAATTCTTGCTGTGTTGGAGAAGTATGCTGTCTTCAAAATCCATGTAGTTTGAGAGTCTTCATTGGTTTGGTATCATCTAAGTAGGTGGTAGATCTTGAAAGGAATTCTTGCTGTGTTGGAGAAGTATGCTGTCTTCAAAATCCATGTAGGTTGAGTCTTCACTTTCATTGGTTTGGTATCAGCTAAGTAGGTGGTATATCTTGAAAGGAATTCTTGCTGTGTTGCAGAAGTGTGCTGTCTTCAAAATCCATGTAGTTTGAGTCTTCATTGGTTTGGTATCATCTAAGTAGGTGGTAGATCTTGAAAGGAATTCTTGCTGTGTTGCAGAAGTATGCTGTCTTCAAATTCCATGTAGTTTGAGTCTTCATTGATTTGGTATCATCTAAGTAGGTGGTAGATCTTGAAAGGAATTCTTGCTGTGTTGGAGAAGTATGCTGTCTTCAAAATCCATGTAGTTTGAGTCTTCATTGGTTTGGTATCATCTAAGTAGGTGGTAGATCTTGAAAAGAATTCTTGCTGTGTTGGAGAAGTGTGCTGTCTTAAAAATCCATGTAGTTTGAGTCTTCATTGGTTTGGTATCATCTAAGTAGGTGGTAGATCTTGAAATGAATTCTTGCTGTGTTGCAGAAGTATGCTGTCTTCAAAATCCATGTAGTTTGAGTCTTCATTGGTTTGGTACCATCTAAGTAAGTGGTAGAACTTGAAAGGAATTCTTGCTGTGTTGGAGAAGTGTGCTGTCTTCAAAATCCATGTAGTTTGAGTCTTCATTGGTTTGGCATCAACTAAGTAGGAGAGAAAGTCATGTTGTGTAACATCTTTAAAGGGGTTCTTGGTGTGTCGGAGAAGTGTGTCGTCTTCAAAATCCATGTGGTTTGAGTCTTCATTGGTTTGGTATCATCTAAGTAGGTGGTAGATCTTGAAAGGAATTCTTGCTGTGTTGGAGAAGTGTGCTGTCTTCAAAATTCATGTAGTTTGAGTCTTCATTGGTTTGGTATCATCTAAGTAGGTGGTAGATCTTGAAAGGAATTCTTGCTGGGTTGGAGAAGTATGCTGTCTTCGAAATCCATGTAGTTTGAGTCTTCATTTTCATTGGTTTGGTATCATCCAAGTAGGTGGTAGATCTTGAAAGGAATGTCTTCAAAATCCATGTAGTTTGAGTCTTCATTGGTTTGGTATCATCTAAGTAGGTGGTAGATCTTGAAAGGAATTCTTGCTGTGTTGGAGAAGTGTGCTGTCTTCAAAATCCATGTAGTTTGAGTCTTCATTGATTTGGTATCATCTAAGTAGGTGGTAGATCTTGAAAGGAATTCTTGCTGTGTTGGAGAAGTATGCTGTCTTCAAAATCCATGTAGTTTGAGTCTTTATTGGTTTGGTATCATCTAAGTAGGTGGTAGATCTTGAAAGGAATTCTTGCTGTGTTGGAGAAGTGTGCTGTCTTCAAAATCCATGTAGTTTGAGTCTTCATTGATTTGGTATCATCTAAGTAGGTGGTAGATCTTGAAAGGAATTCTTGCTGTGTTGGAGAAGTATGCTGTCTTCAAAATCCATGTAGTTTGAGTCTTCATTGGTTTGGTATCATCTAAGTAGGTGGTAGATCTTGAAAAGAATTCTTGCTGTGTTGGAGAAGTATGCTGTCTTCAAAATCCATGTAGTTTGAGTCTTCATTGGTTTGGTATCATCTAAGTAGGTGGTAGATCTTGAAAAGAATTCTTGCTGTGTTGGAGAAGTGTGCTGTCTTCAAAATCCATGTAGTTTGAGTCTTCATTGATTTGGTATCATCTAAGTAGGTGGTAGATCTTGAAAGGAATTCTTGCTGTGTTGGAGAAGTATGCTTTCTTCAAAATCCATGTAGTTTGAGTCTTTATTGATTTGGTATCATCTAAGTAGGTGGTGTTTGCCATCTTAACTATCCAATCTAAAAAGACAAAAAGTAAAAATTATTTTAAAAAATGTGAGCTATTTATTATTATTTAATCATAATGTGACGGACGGCGGCCATAACAGCACTCTATGCTTGCACTCTACCCCGAATCACTCTATGAACACTATACGCATATTTTAATCTTACACATTACATGCAATCATATATTAGCACCATGTGCATGCACTCAGCCGTAGCTGCAAGGCCAGCCCTATCTTTTGTATACCTGTTCTTATTTGTCTAGCCTTTCTTAACAGGCGTGTCTTACAACCTTGTTTTGTCTTGTCCATTTATTGTTATGTAACTCCTTTTATAAATAGCCGTGTTAAGGCAGCAATAAAGCAGAGTCAGCTTTGCACACTCTCAGAAGTTCTTTGTTCTCTAACAATAATAACTTCACTGCGCTAAGTACATGCACGTACAACGAATGCTCTATTACTCGAGTAGTAATATACAAGCAGATCAGCCTGAACCTCTGCTGGCCGAACCTAGCTCTGACTAGTTCGCCTTCAAAGTTCGGTGACTGACTTGCACTCAGCAGAACAGTTCGAACCTCTGCTGGCCGAACCTAGCTTGCCTAGTTCGCCTTCAAAGTTCGACCTCTGCCTTGCATTGAAACAAGCTAACGCAACCGACAGCTAGACAGTAGACTAGGATGGTCACCCGCCATTCCTAAGAATACTCGTCGACCTGTGGGCGGGTTGTATTGCTCAGCGATCGACACAGTTGCCAACTCAGTTCGGGAAGCTGTGCAGGTAGGCCGAGCTACCAACTCACACAGTGAAATCCTGCACAATAATACAAAGAAGATAAAATTTGTATCAATATCCAAAGACAGGGTTTGTAACACAAACGGATTTGGTTGTAGGAGGCTATTTTCTCCATAGTGCAAGTAGGTGAGTTTTTTAACTAGTGGTAAATAAATATTTATTATTATTTTATTATTTAGATCACAAGAATTGAACAAAATTCAATAAAGTAACAATGAAAACCAAATGAAATCACAATAATATTAACAATAATAAGAATAATAATAATAATAATAATAATAATCATCATCAGTAAAAATTATTTTTCATATTAAATGCAATGAATAATAACTGTTTTATGCTGATAATGAAATAAAACAATACAATAATGAAAGTTGTAATCATTTTTTGGCTGTAAAGTTCAAAATCAACATGTCATTCAAGATGTCATTTAAGGCTAACCTATTTATTCTCTCGAACCTACGACAATTCCGTCAATCAATGCCAAAAGACTGCGATCTTGAGCGGAAACAGGATAGGTTCTATGAGCAGGAAATTATTTAGGAGAGATACTTCTATGGTCAGGTCATATCGTAATAGGAGGATAACTCCAGAGTGCGTGCAACTAGTTGAGTTTTTCAACTAGTGTTAAATAATTATTTATTGGTTCTCACCTTAATACAGAAAATCTCCCAGTAGTTGTAGTAGATGTTGATCCTTCAGTCACTGTTGTTGAAGTGGATGCTTTCTGTGTAAAAGCGGTGCTTCTTATATAGCTAGGTTGTACTAGGTACTAAGTACCGATTGACACGAGTTGATTCCAATGAAAAGCCTTTATAATATATAAGCAGGTCTTTACGCAGAAAACTCACGCAAAAACTAAAAAAAATAAAAAACATTCTTCGCGGGAGTTTTCTGTCTTATACGTTATAAAGGCTTTACGCAAAAACTCACGCGAAAACCGAAACTAAAAACAAAATTCTTCGCGGGAGTTTTCCTTCTTATAAGTCATAAAGGCTTTACACGGAAAACTCACGCGAAAACGAAAAATAGAAAACAATTCTTTCGCGGGAGTTTTCCTTCTTTTATGTTATAAAGGCTTTATGTAAAAAGTTCACGCAATTTTTTTTACCGTAAGTTTTCCGCGTAAGGCCTTTATAGTACATAGAAGGAAAACTCCCGCGAAGAAGTTTTTTTATCTTTTCGTTTTCGCGTGAGTTTTTGCATAAAGCTGTTATAACACATAAGAAGGAAAACTCCCGCGAAGAAGTTTTTATTGAGTTTCGGTTTTCGCGTGAGTTTTTTGCGTACAGCCTTTATAACATATAAGACGGAAAACTCCCGCGAAGAATGTTTTTTATTTTTTTAGTTTTCGCGTGAATTTTCCTGCTTATATATTATAAAGGCTTTTCATTGGAATCAACTCGTGTCAATCGGTACCTAGTACTTAATACAACCTAGCTATATAAAAAGCACAGCTTTTATACAGAAAGCATCCACTTCAACAACAGTGACTGAAGGATCAACATCTACTACAACTACTAGGAGACTTTCTGTATTAAGGTAAGAAATAGTAAATAATTATTTAACACTAGTTGAAGAACTCAACTAGTTGCACTATGGAGTTATCCTCCTATTACGATATGGAGTCGTTCTCTTGACCATAGAAGTATCTCTCCTAGATAGTTTTATTTTCATAGAACCTATCCTGTTTCCGCTCAAGATCGCAGTCTTTTAACATTGATTGACAGAATTGCCGTATGTCCGAGAGAAAAAATAGGTTACCATATTAAATGATGCCTTGAACTATAGGTCGATTTTGAACTTTACAACCAAAAAATGATTAAAACTTTCAATATTGTATTATTTTACTTCATTATCAACATAAAACAGTTATTATTCATTGTAAAAATAAATAATTAGAGCCTTTTACTAGTGTTAAATAATTATTTATTATTTTTTACCTTAACTCTACTTAGAGTCCTCTTAGTTAGTGATTGTAGTGATCTAAATAATAAAATAATAATAAAAAACTAGTTTCAAAGAACTAGATGATTTAATTGACTACAGACAAATAATTATTTTAGCACTTCTTACCTCGATGCTGGTTGCTTACATGGTGTTTCATTGCTAGAGCGGTAGGAGTGTCAATGTTTGAGCAGGAAGATGTATCATTAAAGGTGTTAGGATTGGGTCTTCTATCATCAATGTGAATGCCTTTGGTGGTGGAATTGGTGGTTGTAGTGGAGATAGTGTCGATGTTGTTGGTAGTTGTAGTTGGTTAAATATGGAGCTTAGGAAGTGCTTTGGAGTGTGACATCATCATACCTGCAAAAAAAGTAAAAGAACTTAGTTTAATGATGTAAATATACTGAAATTATTATAGTGTTAAATAATTATTTATTATTTATTTTAAAAACAAATAATTAGAGCTTTCTACTAGTGTTAAATAATTATTGATTATATTTTACCTTATCACCATTTAGAGCCAGATGATTTAATTAGCTAAAGACAAATAATTATTTTAGCATTTCTTACCTTGATGCTGGATGGTCTCCTAGTAGCTGTAGTAGATGATGCTTCTCCGCTTGCTGTTGAAGAACTGGATGCTTTCTGTGTGAAAACAGTGGCTCTTAAATAGCTAAAGTTGCACTGATTAAACCCTATGAATCAGCATTTTTTCCAATGCTTTCGCGGGAATAAAAACTGTTTTTTCGCGTGAATAAAAAACAATGTTTTCGCGGGAATAAATAATTTATTTTCACGCGAATGGAAACCCTTGCTTTTGCGGGAATAAATAATTTATTTTCACGCGAATAGAAACCGTTGCTTTCGCGGGAATAAATACTTTATTTTCACGCAAAAGCATTGGAAAAAATGCTGATTCATAGGGTTTAATCAGTGCAACTTTAGCTATTTAAGAGCCACTGTTTTCACACAGAGAGCATCCAGTTCTTCAACATAAAGCGGAGAAGCATCATCTACTACAGCTACTAGGAGACCATCCAGCATCAAGGTAAGAAATGCTAAAATAATTATTTGTCTTTACTTAATTAAATCATCTGGCTCTAAGTGGTGATAAGGTAAAAAATAATCAATAATTGTTTAACACTAGTAGAAAGCTCTAATTATTTATTTTTAAACTAAATAATTATTTAACACTAGTTGAAAAACTCAACTAGTTGCGATACGGAGTTTTCCTCCATTTTCGCCTCTAGACATAAATTTAACTTTACTAGATAATTTTATACGCACAGTGTCTAAGTTATTCGCTTGCAAGAACGCAAGCTGTGTCATTGACAAATCTGTATGTTTGTCAAAGCGGTTTTAATTATTTATTATTAAAAAAATTGAACCTCAACTAGAATTCACTCCTAGGTAATTTATCTTTACTAGATAATTTTATGCTAATAATGTCTAAGCTATTTCTTTGTAAGATCACAGACTTTGACATTAACAAAATTGTGTGTTTGTCCAAGCACTAGTAAAGTAACCGACTCTATTTATTTATTATTAACAAAATAATAAATAATTATTTAATGCTAGTTGAACCTAGATATAAATTTATCTCTACTAGATAGTTTCATACTCACACAAACTGTTTCTTCGCTACTTTATGTATATGTAGATAAAGCCAATGAAAATAAATGAATCAATTGTAACAATCAAATTTTTTGTATTTTGTAGACACAATGCCTACTTTGGACTCTTGTTTGAGACAAAACGCAGTAGCAGCAAAGACTATAAACATCTGGATAAGATCCAATTGAAGTAACTGCAGATAACTAAAGGAATAACATGTACTACAGCGTACAGAGTGAACAAGGTGTGTGTAGATTATTACTCAGTCTCATTACACTACTATTACTAAGAATTATTGTAGGTGTTGGATAAAGGATTGAGCAATAATTTTAATAAATTCTAACTATTGTAAATAATACTTCAACTCAATTAAAAAAATTAATGAAAATTGAATGGAATAAAAGAATATTTTACCAAATACCCCATTTTTCTTGTGGATATAAACAAATAGATAAATATCTAGCTTCATCTATTTTTTTCATTTGAGTGCAATTATTTCCCCTCCTGTCTCCTCTTTTCCTCTATCCTCTCTCTCAAGATATCATATGAGTTCGAATTATGTAAAAAACTATCAATACTTAAATGCCATACATTCATAATGTTTTCTATTGTAGTTATTTCCCAAATACTGTAAATTTCAACCATCTAGAGGTCTAATTTGACGATTTTCCAGGATATTTTACAGTATTCAATATACTTATTATGTATATAATTAAAAGAAATATTTAAGCTCAAGCCTCCTCTCTCTCCTCTACCAAATACTCCTCTCTCTTCTCTTGCAGTTATTTCCCAAATACTGTAAATTTTAACCATTCAGAGGACTAATTTGGTGATTTTCCAACATATTTTATAGTATTCAATATACTTATTATGTAATAAATGTATATTATTCAATTTAGATATAAATATATCCATAAATATGTATATAATTATCCATATATACATGAATGTATAGAAAACTAAAAAATCTCTCTCCTCTCTCTCCTTTCTCTCCTCTCCCTCCTCTCCCATCTCTCCTCTCTCCTTTCCCCTCTCTCTCAAGATACCAAATGAGTTCGAGTTATGTAAAAGAATTATCAAAACTTAAATGCCATACATTCAAAATCTATATGCCATATAAGTTCAAATTAAGTAAAAAATTAATCAAAACTCAAATGCCACTTAAATGCCACTCAAATGCCACTCAAATGCCACTCAAATGTCCCTCAAATGAAATACAATATAAACTCGGTGAATCCATCCAACGCCGTAACGCATTGCATCACCCCCAAGATCTAATCCACAAAAAAACACTTGGTAGGGAGATCTGCTCATATATTACTACTGGTGATTACGTTTGTGGATAGTAAGAATTGATTGAAATAGGATTAAAACTCCTCCACGTTTTTCTGTGTGTGAAGGTGATGGCTTCAAACACGAGTCTTTATAGGCATAACAACAACCCTAAAACATAGATATTTTTGGTTTGATATGTACTTTCCTCTTTTTAATCAGTGATTTCCCTCTCCTTTTGAGAAGATTTGGTCTCACCACACTTAAAACATCCCTTCAAAATAATTGAGTTGCTCTACGCCTCTTTTTTGCCAATGAAGCAAAACTGCACCATCAATCAAATTGCGAACAATGTTTCTACCGTCTGTCAGAGTTTTTTTCCGGGACTAATGGCACCTGTTTTTAGCAGAGGCATCGCAAATTTCAGTGTCGATAAGAAAATGCTTCCAAATTCATTACTTAGCATCACTGGATGACTCATGTACACTTTGAGACCATTTCTGGCTTACATCGCGCAGTAATGTTTGAAAAACTCTTCAAAGTCTTTTGATGTGTATTGAATCATATTCATTTTTTTCTTCTCTCTCTAAAGTGTACTGTCAGAATGACTTTATCATTGTCAAATACTATGTTTTTACCATTGTCACTGGCTATAAGTACTTTAACAAGATTGCTACTCAACAATGCCCCGTCAACGTAATGAGGATCTTTAAACATTTGATATATTGTGGTAGATTTCAGTGCACTCTAGTAGTAAACAGGTAGTTTACACTAGAAACCTTGCGAAGCAATGCGCTAGACTTCTGCCCACAGCATTTGGTTAATAGCTGTTGGGTAGGAAGTCCTACTGTGCCGGTAGCATAGTAAGCAGGGCCGGTATTGACCCCTGCAGGGTCGGTAGTGACCTCTACCGACCCGGTACAGCTGTAGCCTTAGACGAGGATCTGCAAAGACATCAGAGAACTTAGTCAAGGTCGTAAACAGGAAGTGCTTACCCCTAAAGTACCAACTTAGTGGACCTAATTCTATATACAGCCTGGGAACCCTGTAGGAGCCGTCATTGGACAATTAGGAGAAAGGACTCCGCCTTTAGCCACTTGGCACCTCCCTTTATTATCTTGCATTGCATTGTGATTGGTTGAGTATTTATATAGTTAATGTAATTGGTTCAATTACTTCCTGTGCATTGTCTCTTATATGTTTTGTGTTCATTAGCTCTCCTATAAAAGGAGAGCTCCCACTGTTACTCTGTGCATTCATTACAATGAGCCATAGCATGTATTTTTATATTGCTAAACACCTAGAGGAATAATTACCCTCAGGACTGCTTTGTAATAAAGCCATTACTACAAACACTACTCGGTACTGTTTGTCTGAGCCATGGGCTCTTGCCTTACCGGGTAATTCGGTTGCCCTATACAGTTGGCACTGTCGGTCAGTACAGTGTCCCCTCTGGAGAGAGGTAGAATACTTGAGACTAGTGGATGTCCGTGGTAACAGACCGGAATCCATTACATTGGTGGCAGCGGTGGGATAAACGGTACCTTCCCACGCTGTGCTCTTTCACGCTACCCTCTGGCCCTGCGAATGCACTGCAGGCCAGCTACCACTGAAGAAGGAGAAGTGATCTACCGGGTGTAGATCTGGAGAGAGGAGAAGAGATTGATCTACCGAAGCAGTAGATCTGATGAAGCAATTAACACAAGATACTACCGGATTTCCCTGCAGGCTCGTAGAGTTCGCTCCGCCCTGCAGCAGCTATACCGGCACAGTATCCACTACTAAAGGCTGTCTGCATCAACCGTAGAGCTTGCTCCGTTTGCAGCAGTCCAGTACAGACGCTACCGTATCTTCTACAGGCTCGTAGAGTTCGCTCCGCCCTTGACATAGAGATACCGACACTGTACAGAGAGAAGAGAGATTCGTGTATCAGCCATACAGACTCAGCTATCAGAGGTTATTCAGCTTGGAGTGTTACTCAGCTGGTAACAGTGACCCCGGCACTGTATCCATTTACAGTGTCCCTACACTACTGCCTGTAGGCCCGTAGAGCTTCGCTCCGCCCTGCAGCAGTACAAGAAGTTTCGTAACGGTTGTTACAAGTGACGGAGTGCCAGATACTGCCACAGTATCCATTGGACCAACCCCTAGATCTGCTAGAGCCACTGGAAACACTGCTACCGGCCCGGATCTCACCTATACCGGCCCGGGATCCAGTTGTACTGACCATTTCTTAGATTTGAGTTGAGATCACTCCTCTATCTGCAAATAATGGCCACCCAGAGAGCACCCAGCGCTGGTCGAGCACCCGCTGGCAACCCAGAAGCTACAGCCATTGATAGATTGACCGAAGCATTGACGGCTATGATGAGGCCCAACCAAGACAATGCACCAGCTAGGCTAAAGGCTCCGAAGTTCGACGGTGAAGGAGACGTCGAGTACTTTATCACGAGATTCATGGGAGTAGCCAAATGAACGAGTGGCCAGAGAACACGGCCGTGTTGTACCTGAGAGATGCATTACGAGGTAAAGCATTGGACTGTGGAAAGCCTCCACAACTGCAGGGTATCTTTGCTGCACTGCGAGCACGTTTTGGACTAACACCCAGGGAAGCTATGTCCCGGCTGACCAGCCTACGCCGCCAACACAAGACGTCGCTCCAAGAGCATGCAAGTGAAGTAGAGCGCCTAGTGCGCGTTGCTTACGCAGATCTACCTCACCGACCCATGCAGAGGATGATGCTGGACATCTTCAGCACCACAGTTGGCAATGCTTACCTGCAAAGACACTTGTTGGCCATGCAACCCATTGACGTAGCCGAAGCAGTCAGGGCTGGCAACGAGTATATGCAGATAAAGACGCCGTTTGAAGAGCGCCAGGCTCATATACGGATGTTGGAAGAGGATGCCGACGAGGAGGAAGAGGAATGGATGAGGACGGTTGCCAAGGGCCCGTCTCAACGTGTCTCCACCGCTACTGCCATACAGCAGACACACCACACCCCTACACCTGCCATACCGGATCCTATGACAACAGTCATGGACAGCCTAAAGCTATTGACAGAAGAGCTACGGTCGCTGAGAGCGGCCAGACAAGCAGCTCCCTCTCCACAGTTGGAGACGGCACCTGCAACGCGCTGTTGGGGCTGCGGGCAACCAGGCCACATGATGGGCACCTGCCCCCGAACTCAACGCGCAGTTCACTTTGCAAATAACCCCAGACAGACGGGAAACGGCCGGCGCCCGCAGTAGCGCCACCGGCAGCTGACTGCAGCTGGGCAAGCCGGACCACACCCACAACCCCTTATCGTCCTGGAACTCTAGGAGAGAGTGGACAACCCCCCAAGACAATACAGACAACAGCTAACCACCGCTGGCAAAGCCAAACAACTCCTGATGCCCCGTACAGTCCTGTAACTCTAGGAGAGAGTGGACAACCCCCCAAGAGAGCATCAACACCCGCTGACTGCAGCTGGACAACTCCTGATACCCCGTACAGTCCTGGAACTCTAGGAGAGAGTGGACAACCCCCCAAGAGAGCATCAATACCCGCTGACTGCAGCTGGACAACTCCTGACACCCCATACAGTCCTGGAACTCTAGGAAAGAGTGGACAACCCCCCAAGAGAGCACAGACGCCCGCTGAGGACAGCCGGACAGCTCGACAACCCCCTTTTAGTCCTGTAACTCTAGGAAAGAGTGGACAACCCCCCAGGAGAACACAGACTGACAGTAGCCGGAAAGCTCGTCAACCCCCTTACAGTCCTGCAACTCTAGGAGAGAGTGGACAACCCCCCAGGAGAACACAAATGGCAGCGCCACCATTGGAGCGACCTTACCAGGCCAGCTACTTCCTGGCTGGAAGGTTAGCAGGTAGACCAGCCTCCCTGTTGATAGACACAGGCTGCACAACCAACTTGTTATCTAAACATCTCTATCAGCAATTACCACAATCAGTGGAGGACACGCTGCAACGCAGCGAGGCACATGGACTCATGGCTGACGGGTCTAGGATTCCCTTTTACGGTACCCTGCAAGTAAACTTGCAGCTTCGTAAGTTGAGGACGAGCGTCAACTTCGTCATTAGTGACATCAATGAAGATGCCATAATTGGCATGCCGTTCCTCACCGTACACGAGTGTGCCCTACGGTTTCCAGACTCCCATGTCATCATTGACGGACATGTGTTACCTTGCACAGACAAGCACGGGCGGCCACTTAGTGATAGTGTCCGTCTAGCGCAAGCAGAGCTGACGGAGAACCCCCCTTACACTCCTGAAGAAGAGGCGGTCCCCGTACAACCACCCGCTGTAGAGAGAACTACAGGCGAAATGTACCAGGCTGTGGAGAGCCCACCGTCACAAGTAGATCGCAGAAAGTTTGAACCGGATCGGACAACAACTGTAGGCGCTAGAGGCGAAACAGTGTTCTCCCCCCCGTTGGCTACACCCATGCGATGGAGAGAGGAGACCCCCACCACTGGAAAGAGGCAGCCATCCTTCAGTCATCCAACCCCTACAAAGAAAAGTAGACTACCCCGAGGAGCTCCCCGACAACCTCCAGTGAACAGAATCACTGTAGCAGACCGTCTAAAGATGTTAGAGAAGTGGCCAGAACCTTCCAGTACCCAAACCCTTCCTGTTAAGCCGGGCAGAGTGAGACAAAGTTGTAAACGACTCTGCAGCACAGACCAGCCACTCGTACCTAGCAGTGACAGTGACAGGACCATCCCCCAACTAGCCATGGCGGCTGACCAATGCATAGAGCTTGAGGACCAAAAGGCAGATTTGCTGCAGGATGCAGGCCTTGATAATTGTCCATCAGCCAACTGCGCAGACACAGAAGTACTGGTGATGCCCACAGCTGAGTTAGGTGAAGAGCCCTTCCTCTCCCAAGGTGTAGTTGATGAAGAAACCACCTCGACCAGTACAAGTACCGAGGAAACACAGTCGCAGGAGACTGCAAGCGCACGCGGTGGCTGTCATCCTTTCAGACAGTACCGTCAGAGAAAGCCTGTGGTGGCGACTAAGGGTGAACGTCCCACGACCTCTTCACCACCAACCTTAGTGCCACACAGCACTGTGCACCACACCCCGGCTCGGGATGTTGCTTGCACCCCCACGGTACAGTGGGAAGAGGAGAGAAGGCGCTGGCTTTCCTTAGAAAAGGAACGGCGGTCTCCTAAAGTTGAGATAAGGAAGGTTCTGCCAGCACTAGAACTTCCAGGGCCACTGCTCGCACCCATACATGACGCTATGGTACAGCAAGCCCCGCTGCACTATAGACAGCCCATGGACATGTTGCATAAAACTGGTAATGCACGTGTTGCTGTAGACTCACGCTCACCAATGAACGTGACGCCCAAGCTTACCATACAATTGGTACAAGCATCAAGCCCTCCCGTGGAGGAGGAAAAGGAGCTGATTACTAGCTTCCCCTATGATCCAGGAGGAGTTGAGTTATGGGAGGTCACCTGCAAGGGCGACCTTCTCTGGAGAGAGGTGCTATGTCATCTCCTGGCATAGCACTCGACTATATATATAATCAAATATATACTCTGGGTACGGGTGTTACCCCCACACATATCTGCTCTTGATATTTTGTAATAAAAGCCAGGCTATGACTTTAATGGAGAGAGGTATGTGGTAGACTTTAGTGCACTCTAGTAGTAAACAGGTTGTTTACACTGGAAACCTTGCGAAACAATGTGTAGGCTTTCACTCACAGCATTTGGTTAATAGCTGTTGGGTGGAAACCTCTACTGTGCCGGTAGCATGGTAAGCAGGGCCGGTATTGACCCCTGCAGGGTCGGTAGTGACCTCTACCGACCCGGTACAGCTGTACTGGGCCGGCACAAGATGGCCGCCTTAGAGGAGGATCTGCAAAGATGTCTAAGAACTCAGTCAAGGTCATAAACAGGAAGTACCTATCCTTAAATCACCAACTTCATGGACCTAACTCTACATACAGCCTGGGGACCCTGTAGGAACACTCATTGGACAATCAGGAGGAAGGACTCCGCCCTTAGCCACTTGGCACCTCCCTTTATTACTTACCTTGCATTGTTGGTTGGTTGATTATTTATATAGTTAATGTAATTGGTTGAATTACTTCCTGTGCATTGACTGTTATATGTTTTGTGCTTGTCAGCTCTCCTATAAAAGGAGAGCACACACTGCTAATCTGTGCATTCATTACAATGTTGCCATGGCATATACTCTTATATTGCTAAACCCTAGAGGAATAATTACCCTCAGGACAGCTTAGAGAATAAAGCCATTATAACAGACACTACTCGGTACTGTTTGTCTGAGCCATGGGCTCTTGCCTTACCGAGTAATTCGGTTGCCCTATACAGTTGTCACTGTCGGTCAGTACAGTGTCCCCTCTGGAGAGAGGTAGAATACTCGAGATTAGTGGATGTCCGTGGTAACAGACCGGAATCCATTACAATATCAATCATAACCTAACAAATACTCCAGCTAAGTTATATATACACATCACATTTATACCACTCTACAAAACTGGGAATCTTAATTACCTGGTGCACACATAAAAGCACCAAACAGGTTCTTCTGGCGCCTTGTGCACAAAAAAAACCAATTTGGGACCAGGAGAATTCGCCTGTCCTGATGAACCCTTCAGAGATCTGCTCCTAATACAAGTAAGTCATGTGAAAGAAATGGAAAAAAAATAAAAGGCTGAAAATAGGTGGTGTTAACAGGGAGGCAGGCATGAGGGCAAATCGTTGACGTAAACCACAAAAAATAAACGCCGAAAGGGGTTTTGAACTGCTCCAATAATGTTTAAAAACATGTGCCATGAGTTGAAGAGGAAACAAAAAAGTGGTTAGAGGCAATGTGAGAGCAGAGAGGCCAAATTGAAACACACCTGTAGCATGCACCTAAACAAACACCACAGGTAGTATAGATCTGCTCCACGAATACTGCTGTTATAGATATGCGAACGACAAAAGAATTTGAATAATTTACTTGAGATGAAAAGAGTTGGGACTATTTGGTAATTACAAATTTAGTTACTGGTTGTCAGTTTAGTAGATCATAGATTAATGTACGCTAGTTGCTAGTTTTGTAGGTCATAGATTAATGTACACTAGTTGTTAGTTTAGTAGGTCATAGATTAATGTACACTAGTTGTTAGTTTAGTAGGTCATAGATTAATGTACTCTAGTTGTTAGTTTAGTAGGTCATAGATTAATGTACACTAGCTGTTAGTTTAGTAGGTCATAGATTAATGTACACTAGTTGTTAGTTTCGTAGGTCATAGATTAATGTACACTAGTTGTTAGTTTAGTAGGTCATATATTAATGTACACTAGTTGTTAGTTTAGTAGGTCATGGATTAATGTACACTAGTTGTTAGTTTAGTAGATCATAGATTAATGTACACTAGTTGTTAGTTTAGTAGGTCATATATTAATGTACACTAGTTGTTAGTTTAGTAGGTCATGGATTAATGTACACTAGTTGTTAGTTTAGTAGATCATAGATTAATGTACACTAGTTGTTAGTTTAGTAGGTCATAGATTAATGTACACTAGTTGTTAGTTTAGTAGGTCATAGATTAATGTACACTAGTTGCTGGTTTAGTAGGTCATAGATTAATGTACTATAGATGTTAGTTTAGTAAGTCATAGATTAATGTACACTAATTGTTAGTTTAGTAAGTCATAGATTAATGTACACTAGTTGTTAGTTTAGTAGGTCATAGATTAATGTACACTAGCTGTTAGTTTAGTAGGTCATAGATTAATGTACACTAGTTGTTAGTTTAGTAGGTCATAGATTAATGTACACTGGCTGTTAGTTTAGTAAATCATAGATTTATGTACACTAGTTGTTAGTTTAGTAAGTCATAGATTAATGTACACTAGTTGTTAGTTTAGTAGGTCATAGATTAATGTACACTAGTTGTTAGTTTAGTAGGTCATAGATTAATGTAAACTAGCTGTTAGTTTAGTAAATCATAGATTAATGTACTCTAGTTGTTAGTTTAGTAGGTCATAGATTAATGTACACTAGTTGTTAGTTTAGTAAGTCATAGATTAATGTACACTAGTTGTCAGTTTAGTAGGTCATAGATTAATGTACACTAGTTGTTGGTTTAGTAAGTCATAGATTAATGTACTCTAGTTGTTAGTTTAGTAGGTCATAGATTAATGTACACTAGTTGTTGGTTTAGTAAGTCATAGATTAATGTACACTAGTTGTTAGTTTAGTAGGTCATAGATTAATGTACACTAATTGTTAGTTTAGTAAGTCATAGATTAATGTACACTAGTTGTTAGTTTAGTAGGTCATAGATTATTGTACTCTAGTTGTTAGTTTAGTAGATCATAGATTAATGTACACTAGTTGATAGTTTAGTAAGTCATAGATTAATGTACAATGGTTGTTGTGATTTGTTGAAACATTTATGAAAAATTATTTATTACTGAGCTGCAGATGTAGACAACCTTCAATTTAGGTTCATCTCAACTCGGTTTGAGCCCCACAATATTTATAATATGACAAACATTAAACAACTTCGGTGAAGTTTCTATTTATTTAATTAATAAAAGGTGACCAAATACAAAATAAATATTTATCTAATGCATCAGCATAGCAAACAAGTGAGTGTTTAGTTGATTGTAGGGTTCAACAAACCAAAAATCTACCGGTTGCTACCTATTTATTGTTATCATCTGGATTTTGTTTGAGATTTCTTCGCTGATTAGCAGAACCAAACTTGATGTAATTTAACTGCTTCATCATGTCATTGATGTAGACGCTACAACTATTCAAAGAACTGCAGTACAAACTACCAAATGTATGATTATATTATACTTACAGTTACGTACACGGCAGCTCGTAGTCGTAGTACAACAAGTATTAGTAGTTGATAACTTGTATGTGCTGGTCAAAGATACTACACAGCAGTACACTATGAATAAACTATATATGTAGTAATATTAAACTGGTTATGGATTGAAACTGATGTTTGGAAAATGGAAATTCCATTAGCTTCACTTTATAGCTTCAAATTAACTGATATACAGGGCTTGCTGTTAGTCTCTCGTAATCTTTCACAAAGCGGGTAGTTCCTCTTTGGCTTTTATATAGTCATTTATTTATTGGGTTTACCAAACAACAAGGAAAATGGAAAAACCCGAAATAGCAATGAAACTTCCAGTAGAGAAGGTATTGATGATCAATTGGATGAAATATAGCCGTTAGTTTCCTTTGCAAAGCTAAACAAAAATAGACTATGATTCACTCAACACAGAGCATTGTAGGGGATTTATGGAATTTGTTGAAAACATACAATATCTCACCCAGCCAACAACACAATGATCATAGCCCTGGCTCTTAACACATCTGACTAGTTTGGGTGTAAAAGTATGCGCTCCTAATGCTGAAGGTAGTCATTTGCATCTTTTCCTGCACTTTCCTTAGTGCACTCTTCTAACACATAAAGTGAGGTTTCTACCCGAAGCAAGGACAAGGAACCTGGAAAAGACATTGCCAGTTATGAAGTGCATTTGATGGGTAGAGGAGCTCCGATGTCCTTCTAGAATATTCACACTGTACATGTTACTTAGCTATTGTATATTGAGTAAATACTTCTGACCACGAGTGACTAGCTGGGAAGTTTGATGCGTTGTAGCTGAAATGTCACTACGTTTCCATATGGCTCATAGCTCCAAAATTTGGAGTTGCGCAACGAGAGATAGCAAGGCAAAACTGTTCCTATGGGCGCCGTGAGTGATGCGCAACGTATGTGGGAAGTCCCAAACTACTGGTTTTTCCATGCAGCAGGAAACACGTGTAGTTTGGATAGAGACATTTTGTTAGATCACTGCTAGTCACCAGAATGAATACTAATCAGAAATTGCAGCTCATCTGCTGCATATAAAAACAATATATTATTAATAATAATTGAACATGATAATAATTATTTTTATAATTAATAACAATATATAATAAAATAGTAAATAATAAATGAAACTACTTCTTCTTGTACCATCTCTGATAATATTTAGCAACATATGTATAATATTATTGTCATTTATTAAAAACTGCCAACAAATAACCAGAGATGCTACATATCTTCCTCTCTTCAAGATATTTTGCTTTCAAGCCTTTTCATTTTGACCGCCATTGCTCAGCAGTTTTATCTGACCCCATGGACCAAGCAACGCCCCTGATAAATATTTCAATGTTACTTTGTTTGTGTTTTTCCATCGATTCTACGTTGTAGGTTTTGTTCCTAAATTTTACTGAGAAAATTAAAGATCTCATAATCAATAAACTGACATGGCATTGCACCTAACTAACTAATTAATAAGAAGACAGTGCAACTTTTATTGCTTGCAAAAGGTCAATCGGTGAGAAGAAACAGCAATTTGTTTTTTTGCATACCGGATACAGCGTGGTTTACTCCCTTCACAATGCGCATTTAACTGTTTCGCTATGCCGCATAGTGGCTGCTTTCGAAAACAGTTTCCGCAACCAAAACTGGGGAATTCATTGCGCAAGCGGCTGTTTCCACATGAGGCATAACTCCAAATTTCGGAGCTATGAGCCATATGGAAACGTAGTGTGTGTTGATTGGAAAGTGGAATTCCATGTTGTCATTTTAGTTTTTCCTTGTAGCTTGTGGGAAGGGCTAGTGCATGGACACCCGCTGAGTTAACTAATGATCAGTGCCTAACCATTGTGTCACGAGCTCACTGCATGACAAAGGTCAAGTGGAAAATACCCAAACCAACAAAGATTGCTGAATGTAACTGCATTAGCCTGTTAGCTTGTGGGAAGGGCTGGTGCATGGACACTCGCTGAGTTAACTAATGATCAGCGGCTAACCATTGTGTTATGAGCTTACTCCCAGGCAAAGGACAAGTGAAAAATACTTGAACCAACAAAGGATTACTGAATGTAACTGCATTAGCTATTAGATTAAGTAAACGAGAGATTACTGGTAGCTGTATGTTGCATATAAAATGTTGTGTGAGGAATACAACATGTACAGCTGTAGCTACACAGGCCAATGTTTGCCATCGGACGGCCTTGGAATGGTGATGGTTGATACATTTGCGCATCGTGGGGCTTGATCGTAAGCCAAACAAGCATGTTGGTCTATGCCATGCATGAGGTATAGATAGAGGCATAGGTTAACCATGAGGTATAGATAGAGGCATAGGTTAACCATGAGGTATAGATAGAGGCATAGATCAACCATGAGGTATAGATAGAGGCATAGGTCAACCATGAGGTATAGATAGAGGCATAGGTCAACCATGAAGTATAGATAGAGGCATAGGTCAACCATGAGGTATAGATAGAGGCATAGGTCAACCATGAGGTATAGATAGAGGCATAGGTCAACCATGAGGTATAGATAGAGGCATAGGTCAACCATGAGGTATAGATAGAGGCATAGGTTAACCGAAACACTGTTAATGGTGTTTCCGGTTTGTCAGTATTGCAAGGGGAGGGGGGTTTGGTTGGTATATAAAGCACACAATAGCAGTCTGCGGCTTATCAATTTTATCAAACTAACTATAGGGATATTGCCCCGCCCCTCTTTACTATAGAGATATAACCCCGCCCCTCTTTACTATAGGGATATAGCCCCGCCCCTCTTTACTATAGTGATATAGCCCCGCCCCTCTTTACTATAGAGATATAGCCCCGCCCTCTCCTTACTATAGATATATAGCCCCGCCCTCTCTTCGTCTAAGTTATTGTTTCTACGTTTGCTCGGCATTCAATCACAACAATACAAAAAGAAATTTTGCTAATAAACCTATTTTGATAGACTTAAACTGCATTTGATAAACTTATGTTGATGGAAATCTTAGTGGAGTACAATTGATGAGTTATTGAAGGGCCTATGGGTTGCAGAGGATTTGATTTAAACTTGATGTGTTCAGAAAAGTTGGAGTAGCCCTCTCACCCTTAAGGCAATTCCTATAGACACAGCCAGCACTCACCAAGATGCCATCTTTTCCCGAAGACGCAACAAATTATATAGAGCAATAAAGCGAGTTTTCAAAATCTTGGCTTGTTTGTATAGAATAAGGGCCTCCTAAATACTGACCTTGTGAAGTCTTTTTTATTGCAATAAAATGATATTGCCTCAAATTTTAATTTTGTTGGAGCTGATTTTCTCAAGTCAGCAACTTTTTTCATCTTTGGTAAGCTAGTTAATATGTATACACCAGCGATCAAGGGACAATGTTTGTGATCAAAATCAAAGGAATTACTGTAAGGTTTTTAGCAAAATAATAATTTTCAAACAAAAAATTAATTAAACGAAAACATTGGCATACTTTTATAATAATAATAAATAAAAAAAAACATTGCCAAAATTATTTTTGCAAAGTTGGTTTTAATTACAACAACCGTAAGATTAGATGCGAAACACTGGCTGTCTTTCTGAGAAAAAAAAGAAAACACTAAGTAATAATAATAATAATTAAGATTTTTAAAAAAGTGTTTTGATATTAAAAACCTAATTAAAAAGGTACACAATACTTCATGGAATATATTATATAATATCATAATGGACCTGCGGCTCACAAATAGCCCCTTATGCCAACAGCGTTGTCATAGACCTCCACAGACTTCTACAAACCACTTGCACTTCTGTTGCCATAAGTGAGTTTTCTCAATAGTTTTACAACGCTTAATGAGAGAACAACTCTACACACAAGTGCGTCTTGCAAAGCCCGCCCTAAACCCTTAAAGTTTTAAATGAAAAGACATGGCCGCAGAAATTAGTTAATAAAATAATAATACAGTTCTAAAATTCGTTGCATTTCTGTTCTTCAGAGTAAATAAGGTAACCAAAGGATTGCTCAACTCTATTTCTAGTAAAAAAAAACACATTTAAGTTTGATCAACTCCGCCTTAAAAACGTTTGTAAAAAGTTCTGCAAACCTAATAACTTTTCACATAGTTAACATTGTAAATGTCAAACTAGAAACAAACTTGGACCTCTACCTCTATGGTTTATGCCAGATGCCCAACGCAAATTGGCACCCTCTGATCGGTTAAAACCAAATATGTTTTCGAGCTCATAAAGTTTAACAATTTACAACACATTTCCGCTGGAAAAATATTATCAACAACGGTTGTATATGTATATTAGTTGTTGCCAACATCAAGTTTTGAAGGAATGTTGGTGCATAGAACTGGTATTTCCATCCCCTGGCACCAAAACTATTTTGATTTAAAGCAGTTGTTGACAAAAGATTTCAGTCCAGTAAACTAATTTTATTTGGCTCATAAAATAGTGATCATTCATAGTTTTAACATTTTCAAGTATAATATGAATAATAATCAATTATTAAGTACAACAATAAAATAAAATATGATAATAACAATATTCTGATAATTTAATAATAAATAAAACCAAAATAAGGAACAAAAATACATTACAGTGAATGGGTTTGTCAATCACTGTTATTATTATATCACAGAAACAGATAGTTTGTTGTTGGGAATGAAGCAGGTATACACTTGCGCTTTGTGCCGCATGATTAGCCAAACTCAAAAGTAGCTCACCGATGTGGTTGGGTACATTTGCCTGTGTAGCCACCCGCAAATCATTGCAATCCATCTCATAGGTACATCGGTACCAAAACATCGGTGCATTGTAGCCTATCCTTAACTATGTACAGTTTACCTGTGTACCACAGTATGATGATGTAACCATGTACAGTTTACCTGTGTACCATAGTATGATAATATAACTATGTATGGTGCGCCTGTGCACCTAGAGTGATAACGTACAGAAGTCAGGCTACGCTCAGAAAGATTTCAAAGTTCTCACACTATGCATAAACTAGTAACTAAACTCAGAGAACAGAAATTATTTTAAACATCACTGACTCCTCAAGTTTCAAAAAGCTAATCTCTTTACCATTCACAAATTTTGTCAGTTTTTGACTTTTTATACTTCAAAACTATAGTGAGTAGTTTGCTTTCATGCGATTGATTAGAATGACCATAACGTAAACGGGATGTTTTTTGGTAAACACCTTGCTAACAGGTGAATTTTCACACAAAAGTGTTGTAGATTTCAATGTATCATTGCTGAACTCAGAGGAGGTTTTGGTGAAAAAATAGGTTTTAGACTAAAACATCCTGTATTAAAACATATTCTAATTTTGCAGTGTAAAGTCTGTTACTTAACCACAGATAAACTACTTGTTTTAATTGTTTCTTAGATTTCAACAAGAAGTGATGAGTACTTCGTCAAAGAAAAAATTGATAACTCTTTTTGTTCAATCACAAAGAGAGCAGACAACTCCAACCTATAAAGGCGTCGCTAGATATTTCTACATCGTACTAAAGCTGAAAGCATAATCATCTACATTATTGCCATAGCTTGGTAGGTAACAAGAAAACTGCATACAAAATCAAAAAAACCCAAGTTCATGAATACCATATCAGAAATAGTCAATTTACAAACGAGTTGTTACATCACAGTACAACAGACAACAAAGTGATATAACAGGTATGTGCATGTATCTGGGTCTATGGACAAGATGAGAAGACAATACTGAACCTTCAAATATGTCGTATTCAATTTTAGTTTGTACATACTGTAACGGAATCAGGTCTGTTTACCACGGACATCCACTAGTCTCAAGTATTGTACCTCTCTCCAGAGGGGACACTGTACTGCTCGACAGTGACAACTGTGTTCAGGGTAACCGAATTACCCTGTATAGCAAGAGCCCGTGGCTCAGACAAACAGTGCAGCGTATTGCTTGTATAAGTGGCTATATTCTCAAAGACAAAGTCCTAAAGGGTAGTTATTTCTCTAGGGTATTTGTGGCAAGACATGAGAATGAATGTAATGATAATGGCAAAAGTCTCTCTTTTTATAGAAGAGCTCACAGGAAGTAATTGGAATAATTTGTATAACAGTAAGAGCACAGGAAGTAATCTGACCAATACAAGTGCACATATAAATAACCAACCAATCATACAATCAATAAGGGTTAAATAAATAAGGCGCCAAGTGGCCAAGGGCGTAGTCCTGTCTCCTACTTTCCAATCAGACAATCTTATAGGGTTCCAAGGCTTTAGTTAGCTTGTGGTCCTGGTTACCGCAGATGTTAAGGTAGGTAGCTTGGTTTCCTGGCTTGGTGGAAAGTCCTAGGTAGTTTCGAAGGTCCTCAGCTATGGCAGCCATCTTAGACCAGCCCTGCATCAGCTACCGGCCCTGCAGAAGTCACTACCGACCCTGTAGAGGTCACTACCGGCCCTGTACCGGCTCTGTATCTGCCCTGTACACTGTGCTGCCAGCACAGTGTAGCTTTGCCACTGGCACATCATCTTACTAATGGCTGTAGGTGGATTGCTAGCACATTGCGTGGAGATATGGTGCAGCAAACTCCCAGTCTACCCTGAGCATTCAACAAAATCTACAACAATACCATGTGATATGACTAGATGGATTGTTTGCTGTGAGAATTAGTGAATGAGCCAATTACAAAAGAGCACACAACTCCTGCTATGGCAAGTAGTGCAAAGCTGGTAGAAGATGAAGTCTACACAAGTGAACTGTAAACATATAAACTTTTTTTTAAATGTTAAGCATCAAAAGCAGAAATATTTCATGTCCTAACAACTCAGAAGTTTAGCAAAACTGATAAATCGAGCTTTTGCATGCTACAAAAAAAATTTATAATATGTATTTACATTGGTAAAATAAATTTATTGAGTGTAATTACCCGTGGTTACCAGTTACGGCAACTTAATACATGTAAATTTAATTCAATGAATTAATTTCACAGTGTTTTTATTTCGAGTCAACACCTCTGCTAGCCTCCAGGCTATTGTACATGTGACCTTGTCATCACCTCCCTCCAGGCTATTGTGCATGTGACCTTGTCATCACCTTTCTCCAGGCTATTGTGCATGTGACCTTGTCATCACCTCCCTCCAGGCTATTGTGCATGTGACCTTGTCATCACCTCCTTCCAACTATTGTGTATGTGACCTTGTCATCACCTCCCTCCAGGCTATTGTGCATGTGACCTTGTCATCACCTTCCTACAGGCTATTGTGCATGTGACCTTGTCATCACCTCCCTCCAACTATTGTGTATGTGACCTTGTCATCACCTCCCTCCAGGCTATTGTGCATGTGACCTTGTCATCACATCCCTCCAGGCTATTGTGCATGTGACCTTGTCATCACCTCCTTCCAACTATTGTGTATGTGACCTTGTCATCACCTCCCTCCAGGCTATTGTGCATGTGACCTTGTCATCACCTTCCTACAGGCTATTGTGCATTTGACCTTGTTATCACCTCCCTCCAGGCTATTGAGCACACGACCTTGCCATCCCCTTTTCTGTGTAATCAACTTGTGTAAAATCATACTCGCTGGTATGACAAAACAATTTAAACAAATAAACTTTATAGTTTTTAGCAAAACAAATCAATTTTCTCTATAACTATGAATTACTACACAGTTCTTACAGATAATTCATTTTGTACAGTATAAAACAACCATTTTTACCTTTCTTTGTTAAAATCAAGTAAAAGATGAAAATGTGTTTAAATTGTTAGCTAGCTTTTGCAAGTGAATTGATAAAAATTTAGTGACACTCGACAAACTTTTTTGAAACTTGCAGCTTAATTAGATTACACCACCCACACTGTCAGGTCATCAATAGAACTAGTATATAACACCACTAACACCTGCCATGTCTCCTGACTGGTGACTTACCCTCTCAGCAGTTATGTAACAATTCTCAAACCTACTGAAAGCTTCTGAACTCTCTAAAACCCTTTTAAAACATAACTTCTAGTTTTAGTATCGGGCAGCGACGACGCGTCACGATGGCTAATTGTGTACATTTGTTTGAATTGTCTTTGTACAAATGATTATCACTTTTTTCGGCAGTAATTTTCATATCTCTGTATATATTTACTTCAGCAATTGGTTTAAGGAAATAAAACAAACTTAATATCATTGAAGTGGTCTTTAATACTTGTATATCATGTACCTTAGTTATTACGTAACCTGTATTCAATTAGTATTTGTTAGACCTGGTACCTGTAACAAAGCTATCGACCAATCAAATATCTTCTATTGATATTGTGGTGAAATTTCATGTCCGACATCTCTCTTTACTCGCCTGCACTCATCCACCTCTGTCCTGCACCCTTGTTACCGCTCCCTTTGCCCCCAACGTCACAATTCTCCACAAAAATTCCCCTAGTAGGCCTCTTTCTGCTTTTCCTGATTGCGCTATCACCTAAACCCTTACCCAAATAATGCCCCACCACCCCCCCCCCTAACTTTGCTTTGTGAACATCCTACAGCTTGACTCACTCCTGACTCATCTAAATTTTTTCCCGCTAGTGTGGTTAGAGGCCCCTTTTACCCTGTCAAACATTAACTGTCGCAATTTTACCTGAGTTGTTTTTCCTCTGAGACACAAGTCCTCAGAGCCCAACAACAAACAGCCATGAAGTTTAGATGATAAGGACAGATGTACTCAGAGGCCTATCTAAAGAATATTCCGCACAAGACAATGCCTTGAGAGGAAGACACAAGAACTTTACAAATACACCTGCTTACTGAGGAGCCAATCAGAGTCCATTAATTCCACTTGCACTCCATAAATGGGAACCCTCTGCTCGATATTACTCAGTACTTTGCAGCTGTGCTAAGTGTAAAACTTGTTTATATTGTAATGTATAAAACCTATATATATTGTAATGTATAAAACCTATATATATTGTAATGTATAAAACCTATACATATTGTAATGTATAAAACTTATATATATTGTAATGGACTTTGATCTGGTTTCCACAAAACTCCACTAATCTCAAGTATTATCCCCTCTCCAGAGGGGACACTGTGCCGGTATGACAATGACAACTATGATCAGTTACTTCCAGATCAGTTGGCAAACATCGAGCCCAAGGCTCAGGCAATCTACACAGAGTGTTAAATTGAGTAGTGGCTTTATTCGTAAGTACCAAAGTACTTGAGTAAAACTCCACTAGGGTGATTGGCAAGACATGAATGAATGCAATGAGATAAAAAAGTTCCTGCCATTACACAGGAAGGCTGGCAGAAAGGCATTTGTACATAAAATACAGCAACTCAGGCACAGGAAATAATTAGACCAATAACAATGGGTATATAAATAGTCAACAAATCATGAGACAGAATACGAAAAAATGTAAATGGTGCCAAATGGCTAAAGGGCTGAGTTCTGTCTCCATTGTCTAATCAAAGATTTCATAGGGTCCCAAGGCTATACCTAGCCTTTGGTCAACTTATCCAGTAATCAAATAAAGGGTATTTCTGGCTCCAAGGTTAGTTTAAGCTCCTAGAGAGTTTTAGAGATCCTCAGCCATGTTGGCTATCTTTTGTCGGCCCGTTAGCATCATACCAGGTCAGCCAGGGGTCACTAGTGGCCCTGCAGGGGTCAAGATTGGCCCTGTAAGCTGTACCACCCACACAGCAGATTACTCTACCTGCACAGCACCTTTACAACGGCTGGAGGTGAACTTCTAGCGCCTCTCTCACCGTGACTGCTAGCAAACAAGCAGTTTGGCATGTACAAAAATCTACCACAATATTGTACTTTTGTAGCTTTCAAATATAATAAAGTGCAATTTTTTATTACTATTGACCAGTTTGTCAGGCCAGTTGCTATGGTTACACCTGGTGTTGCTGATAAAAATATCTTTTAGTTGGTTGAAGCCAAGCCTAAGCCGAGTTCAAGATGAGTTTGGTCAAGTTGTTGTCAAGTCAGGTCAAATCGAGGCAGGCCGAATCAAGTCAAGTCAAGTTATCCAAAAAGCCTTCTGACTAACCTAATAAGCAAGTTTACACTATTATTTTTAATAGCGGAGCAACCCCCAATGTGTAGTGCACCCATTTCACCCTGATATAGTGGCATAGTTAGAGAGCAGCACTGCAGTTCTCTACGGTATACATGTCTTTTATAGCAAAAGTTTTCAATCATGTCAATATGGTTTCTCTCCAATAGAACGTTCTAGAACAAAGAGTTTTATGCACTTTTCTCAACATTCTCCCAATGCTTTATAGCAATCATCTCCCATTATTAAAGAAAAGCTCCAACCAGGTAAGTTGTGTAAATAGCACTTCTGTCCACTCAAGCCAACAGTGAACCCAACAAACAAACAGGACCACAAAAAACGCCATGTCTAAAGAACAATCATTTTCTCTAGATTTAACTACAGGTTTGCATGGTATTGTATAACAATAACTGACTGTAACTGGGGGGATCACACAGTTACATTTGTAGACAACAATAACTGGCTGTAACTGGGGGATCACACAGTTACATTTGTAGACAACAATAAGTGACTGTAACTGGGGGATCACACAGTTACATTTGTAGACAACAATAAGTGAAGGAGCACTTCGATATCTAACCAATCAAAAATAGTTGCTACATTTTGATTACAAAAAATTTGTTTCTCAAAACAGTTTTGGATTCATCTTTTAGCAGTTTCAAACTTTCTGCCCTCAACTTAGCCAAAATTTTTGTAGCTTAAATTTTTGGCCTCACATAAATCGTTGAGCATAGAAGACTGCATATAACTTGGGCAGCTACATTAGATTACACTACAGAGGCCAACTCGTCAGCAGCTTCTTTTGCACTAACAACAGATAAATAAAATTTAACTCCGTCAATCCCCCCCCCCCCCCCCCCCGGATGTTTTTCAACCCTCAACTAAAACAAAAATGCAGAGATTCAATTTTATGAGATCTAAATCCCAGCATGGAATGTAGTTTATGTACATTTTACAACAAGGAACTTAACAACATGTTCTCTTATTGGTTAAGTTCTAACCAATCAGCTAACAACAAACCATCACAACCTGTTTACTGAGTAACCCAGTAATTAATGATAGATTGTTGGTTCCTGTCTTTTCATATATCTATCATATCAAACTAACAGTTGCAAAACAACTGCTTTCTATTGTTTTCTTCGCGAATTGTGTTTATATCCTGGGTTGTGCACTCTAAAAATTATCATATTGTGTACTGGGTACATACACCAAACTTTATTCATTTGGATAATTTGGTAACTTGGCTAAAAGTCTAATAAATTAAACCAAACCTGTTTTTTTGCCTAAAGAAGTCTTATACAGCCTTCTGTTGACTTTTTTCTGTTAGTTTGTTTTTTTAATCATATGTTTCAATATAAAAGGTCTTTGGGTAAACTTTTCAGATGTTATTAGAGTGTGATGTATTTAAACCGGTTCATGTCTTATTTATTCTGAAACAGCAGAGTTCTACACAGTCAAATTGTAAACATTAGTTTATGAAACATTGATTAGTTCAGAATTAAATCTTTGTATGAAGATGAAAAGTACTTTTTAGAAACAAGCTGGTCGCTTGAAATAGCCAGAACTAAATCCAAGCGGGTGAACACTACCCTCTATATGTACGTCTTCTATCAACACAGTTGATGATTTCATTAAGAATTGCATCACATCTCTGACATCTATTGCTTTCAACTTTTATTGGTGAAGTAGATGGTAATATTTTAAGGGAAATAACGATTCATCTACTTATTTACAAAAAAAAATCAAAAAATGTAAAAACTTTGGCGTTTTAAAGAAAAAAAAGCTCATTTAGATCATAGTTGCTCAAATACTCCGAGTGAAAGAATTGAATAAAACATGGAGTAACATACTTCTAACCTCAAGAATGCTTTACCTGATTGTACTTGTTAGAAAGTTCTACTTCAAACCACAAAGCTATGTAATCAATCACAAGTTATGATGTGTACAGTACAGAGTTAATTACTTTATTTAATGGTTCATTTACTTAGTAGTGTTTTCTCTAATGCGATTGGCTATTTTTTGAGCAAATCAAATGAGAGTTTATAAGCTTTAATTCAAAATTGTTACTGACACTGATGAATTATGGGTTTTATACATGCCAAGAAAGTGGGTTTATCGTTGAATGAATATGACTGCAGAGAACTTGTTTGTTATATCATAAAATAAACTGAAATCTCACAAAACTAATATGAAATGAAATAATGGGGAAAGGCAAATTGAAAATAAATTATAATACACCTTTCAACAGTTTATTACTCACCAACAATCACAAAGATATTCAATGGCTGGTGAGATCAATGATGTTGACAATAAACTTCTGCATACGTCTTCTGTCATGTTTTTGACTGAACCAGAGATGCTCGTTTTCAGCTCAGCTTTGATGTGCACCCATGCATGACGTGACATTGCCTAAGTTTTTTAAATTTACTTTTCAAATGTGTGAACGAGCTTGAATTAAAAAAAAAGCTCATAACATCAAGTTTTATAGCAGCAACTATAGAAGACTTTTTAAAAACTTTGATGTATGTTTTCAAACAATTACGTGTTTTAAAATGAACGACTTGTACAGTTATGATCAGAATTAATGCAACCAAAACTGCTGCACAACTAGTACAACAATCATAAAATCTACTTATACCATATAAAGGAAGTAAAATATTCTGCTCAACAAGAAATCAGTTCAATTTGCTATTATTGAGATTGTTTCATCGTCACGGATGCATCCGGAGCTTGTAATATTTTATTCAAAAATTGTTTTTTTCTCAAATTTAAAGTAAAAAGCTTGCGGAGGCTATGGTGTTTTAAGGTTGTTAGTTTGGTCCACCAATCAGCTGCCATGTTGGTTTGTAATATACCAACTTGTCTTATTTTGACCACAAGATATGACAGGTTACTAAGCTATGGGTATCTGTAGCCACAAACTTCATGTTGTTTTCAATAAATGTTATGTTGAAATTGAGCAGAGTCTTGTTTTGGTAACTAATTTGGCAGATGATGACCCCCATCTCGACCTCACAAACTTTCCACAACTATGAAAAGGAGTACTTTGTGTCAAATGCTTCACAAGTGAAAGAGCTATAGATATCAATGGGAATTCAAACTTGTATTATACTAGCCGCAAAGACTACCCGTTACCAACGAATCATGCATGCAACAATCCATTATTGTGGACTTCCAAAGTTGACCAATTTGAAGTGCAAGCTCCAATTGTAAAGATATGAGAAGTTATGTAATCAGCCTCACTAATCAGACAACCCCTAATACAATGGCATATAGATAATACTTTCTTGCATGCAAAGTGTACATGGATGCTTCATGTTATTTCTTACTCTTGTTTACTATTTATACTTTGTAATTTGCATTTATGCTTTTCTCATATCATTGCTGTTGACCAAAAGAAAAACTGCAGTGTAAATATTAGTGACAATCACTTTTAATACTCATAAATGACAATAATATAAATATAAATAATAATAAAGTAGCTACGAATAATAATAAACTTTATTTTAGATTATTATTTAAAAATAAAATGTGAAACATAACAAACAAAAGTGAAAGTGAATTGAAATCACCGGCAAGTGGAACATCCGTGTTCGATACGCATGTTGGTAATGGAGAAAAGCAAAGCCCTGTAGTCTATAGCCTATAGGTGTTTTGAGTAAATAGTATAGCACGACGGGTCGTTACGCAGAAGCAACGTGCCGAAGCATCGTTTGTTAATAGCCGCGGCTCCTATTAGTACAAAGCGCAATTGCGGCAGGCACTACGTCCACGCCGGAGAATTGCTGTTGTTATGAAATATGTACGTTAATTCACAGGCGTTGTGTGTTTAGCATGTGTGGCAGGAAAACTTTTTTTGGGATTGTTCGTTTTAATTACCGGAAATCAGTTTCTGTCGCCGAATGATCCTGTTACGACTGAGAGTTGGGCTAAAAAATGTGCACAGACAAACAAACAGACAGACACGTTTTCTCTTTATAAGGTAGATTATAGCTAGGTGAGCAGTTGAAGGAGCTTTCTACTGTTTGAAGAGGATGAATAATACCCCTTACAATGTTAACAATGATGCAAGAATATTTCTATGACGCTGGAGCAATTGTATTTGTGTCTCATCTTTAAGAAATATACGTAATACGTTGTGTAGAAGTTAATTGCCGATGTTGGAGTCCACACATCCAGATCTCCATATACTAGGTGACAGGTGCTTCAACAAAAGTTGTATTTGAGTTGGTCTCAACCATTGCTTCCGACTAGTTCATCTCCTGGTTTATATTGCAACGGAGGACAGCTCATCCATTGTTTTATCACAAGTTCTCAAAACATTCTGATGTGGACTTTAGATTGTGATGAGTGTAAGAACAAACAGTTTGCCAACTTTGTAAGTCTTGTTATGCTTAGAATCCAAACAGTCGGAGTGTTCAAACAATTAAAAACTAACCATTAAGAAAGATGAATTTTGAGTTGCATAACGTGCAGTAAAAACTGGGTAAGATTAAAGCTGAACTTATTACAGACGGTTTGCCAGTTGTGATTGATATTATTCTATATTTCTTTGGTAAGGACCAGTCTCGGTCAAAACCATTAAAAACTTCAAAATCTCAAATTTACATGTATTTCTGTCGCAATTTTCTAAAATTAATTTTTTTCAAGTTATCTACATAAAATATAGTCGAAAACATGCTACCATAACTTTTCTTTAGTGATAAATTAATCACAAGGAAATGCTTTAATAGAACAACTATTGGTTAGCAGAAAACGGCCAAGTTATTGCAAAACCGTTTACTTGGAAGTTTTCCCAAAAGATTTTTCGGTTTTAATTGGTCACTCTCCGAGATTTTTTAACCAATAACAAATGTACAAATATTTCAGGTAGATATGAGAAGGTACATAGCCTATGTTTGTTTTTTCCTTGTCGCCTCTCAAGAACCAATCAGGTGCTAGCAAATGTTCATTACAGTTGCAATGGAATGCTGGGTCACATTATCCTCGGTAATTAAAGTTTTACTCCTTTTTAGAGCTTTAAGACCAAACTATAAAAGCAGAAAATCAAATGAGTATCTGCAGGCATTTAGTGTAGTTGTATACGTCAAGTGTTTTCTATAGAAGAACCACTGCAAGCAGCATGAAGAATTTTAGTAAGTTGATTACAATCACATATTTCCATTTGACTTGAACTTTTTGAACTTATTTGTGTGAACTTTGGTGATGGCTAGAGAACCTTCAGGCGAAAGGTAAAACTTCTGAATCAGAATCAAAGCATCTATTTAAAATGAACAGACTTTCATTTATTTTTAGAAATGTTTTTGGAGGTGAAAATTGATTCAAAATTTTAAAAAACTAAGATGTAATGAATTCATTTTCATTCAGTCAAATTTCCAAAGCAAAACTTGTTTTTGTCTTACAAACTACGAAAGAGTACAAAAAATTGTTTATTTGCATGCCCAGTTGTAGCCTATATCAATTATTTATTACTGAAAACTAAGCGACAAGCTGGAAGTTGTAATTAGGAATTTTTTAAAAATATGCCTGACTACACACCCACCACATAGTTCGAAACTTTCATCAATAACTTTCAATTTTGACGCGTTTAATTTTTGAGTTATTTAGTAGTTAGTATTTTATAAAATTGAAAGGTCGCTTACATCAAACTTAACGAAACCAAATTCCAAAAAAATTTTGAAATTTTTTTGAACATTTATATTTTTTTTATTTCATGATATAAAACTAAATATCGCAATTCAAAGTTGTTTTTTTCACTTGCGTCTTATAGTAATAACTTTTTCTTTGTTTCAGTTTGTTTCCTGGTTATTCTGGTGACTGGGGTGAATGCTCAAGTAAGTTTAGTACTGATCCATATATACAGGCTTTTACTGACAGCTACGGCATTTATAGTATTATCATTTGTTCATTGCTATGACAGGTGCTCACAGGTGCTTGACCAAAAATTGCAAACAAGTTGTTTGTTTTTACTAATTGACAGCGTACAAACAGAGCATGTCAGCCAAGGACAACTTCAGTGGTGTATGGAGACCCACATATGAGTGTATTTGGTACTCCAGGAATAACCACTTGTGCAGCTGATGGCTGGAGGACTTATCTGGTCAACTCTTTCTTTGATCTCGTTGGTCGCTCTTCTTCTTTTTATGTAAATGAGGTGAGATTTATATGTTTATTTATTAGGTGGTTCTAAAAATTTCGTGTTTTAAAACTTCGGATCGCATGGTGAAATATTTTATACACTTTGTAAAAAAATTATACAGTTTTGTGTTGTGATGAGGGTTAGTTCTTGAGCTTCTGCCCAACCATCACTCTCGTCAATGAATGATTCAGTTTATGTCTACGGTAGGCGATTTACACAGTTTTACATAGGAAATCAGGTTAATCTTTTTGCTTGAGCTGTGCAAACTTTTTTAAAATAGTTCAACAATTTAATAAAAGCTAAGGCTAAACTGAGCTAAAGTTGTTTCAAAAGATTGGCAGGGTTTTGAGATAACTCGTATTGCAACTAAAGTGTACATTTGGTTTAAATGTTTCCAGACACTTTCCGATTTGCTCCAAAAATATAAATGATACGCAAAAATGCTGGAGGGTTTCAAAGTTTTTATGACTGCAAACATAAAATGTATTCATATTTGATGAAATTCTTAATGATAAAATACCTTATTCATCTAATAGAAGCACTTTGAAGAGGCACAGCTCATTAAGCTAACAAAGATATCTGTTCAACTATTAAAAAGCTTGTAGAATGCCTAGGTTACTCCAAGAGTATCTGAAGCCTTTTGGAAACAAAAGCATTAACAAGCCACCATAAATATACTCTAACAGTGTGCTTGCATCAATACACTGAACCCAAATTTATAAAATAATTATTTGGTAGATTCATCTGACATTCCTGAGTGAAGGAAACCGAGTTAGATATATAACTGATGCAGCTACATTCTCTAAGACTTTGACCATCGATGGACTTGCTTCCCCCCAAACGTCATCTCCTGGAGGTGAGCTTGCGTGTAAACTATAGCTAAGAGCAGGACAGGACTGTGTGACTTGTAAATAGCTTACAGGTAGTATATGACCCCGTGTGATTTGTATATATAGGACTTTTCTATATGTTACAGGCAGTATAAGACTATTTGATTTTGGATTCACAGTAATAATCTTAGATTTCAACTCCTGGACTGCGTTTGTGTTCCGAAAAAGAGGGTAACGTAATACATAGTAGTTCATTGTATGCACAACCTGTATATCACATTTATTATGTTCAAGATGTAAAAATATACTCTAAAATCTACGATACATTGTAGAAGTACGTACTACTTCGCTGTAAGAATGGGTAATTGTATCTACCAAGATTCATGCGGTTTACTCATAGATGGCTGTCCCAATGACTATTCTACTGGTAATTTTGCATCATATTATACTGTTATGGCACCACACCATCTTGTGTGACATTGTGTGCCCCTGATGTGATATTGTATCACACTAAAATGATATCTATATTTATATGGCAACGTCCTAACTGGTGTGATATAATATTACAATGACGTGATATCATATTATTTTGGTGCGATGTTATATGATGCCCATGGGATAGCATACAATACTGTCATGATATCACGCTATAATGATGTGAAACAATACTAATGATTGTGATATTTAGGAAGAAGAGCAAAAAGAAGCATTGATACTGAATGCAGGGACGCTTGTGCCAATGTGCCCCAACTGTACAGACCCAGCTGTATCTTTGATTGCACAAACAACAACGACCGATCGGTAAAATGTTCATCTCTGTTCATGTGATATTGTTTTGTCAGAGTGAACCAAAAGGTCTCTCCTCTTTCCACTTTCTAATTGAATGAAAGCTTTCAAATTTTGCATTAATGGCTGAGTTGGATATCGTCGCGTGGAACCCAACACCAACTTATGTTTAATTCTGTTTAGGCTGCACAAGTAGCGAGTGATATCGATGACCTCCAAGACACAGCCCAACGCCAAGACTTCCAGTTTACCAACCCTGGAAGTACTACAACAGTAAAAGATACTACTACTCCCTCGAGAACTACGACTACTAGACGGGGTGGTGGACGTCGTGTCGTTAGAGGTGGTGGTAGACGTGGAGGTGGCGGCCGTCGTGGCAGGAATACTGGCAGGCGCGGATAGTGGAGAAAGACTAGAACACTTATGCCAAGCCGCACCCCACTGAAACATAAAAGTAAAATGAATGCTGTGTTGGCATAGTCAGCCCATTCCTTATAGCAATGATATTTCATGGTTGATGTATGTCGCGCGTCTTGTACTAACTAATATGGCTGATAACAAACTTTCTAAGAAACAATGGAACTTTTTTAACATTTATTGTATGAAAAACTCAACAAAGGGGTTGCTACATGCTCGCAACTTCCACACGAATATTGTATTATGTAACACGATTATTGTATTATGTAACACGAGCATTGTATTATGTAACACGATTATTGTATTATGTAACACGAGCATTGTATTATGTAACACGATTATTGTATTATGTAACACGAACATTGTAACGACCTGTAATTTCTACTGCAATAAAACCATTCTATGTTAACTGCTCAAGTTATATGGCTGAGTGTTGTGAGAATGTAATCAGTTTGCTCAAATACGACATCATAGCAAAAACGAGACCAGGGGAGCTGATGGAAAAGACACGCTCAGCGACTTTTGAATTTAATTTCAGCGATGTAAACACAGATTTCATTCTGAATATTTGACCCAAGAAATGCTCAGTTAACAAAATTCTTCCATGCACAAAAGGTATTGCCCGAGATGCAAAGTTGATGAAAATACGTGAAGAATGTAATGGACATATGAAAATATTTTACTCTCAATTCACTAAAACCACATTTACATTTGGTACTGAAAAAATGGAAACAGACTGTTGAGTAAACCAAAACACCACCACTAACTACTGTCCATTTGACTGCTAGCTTTTCTACACACACCCACTGGCTATGTTTTACTTTACTACTGACTACTCTTCACTCCACAACTGAGTACTCTTCACTCCACCACTGAGTACTCTTCACTCCACCACTAGCTACTCTTCACTCTACCACTAGCTACTCTTCACTCCACCACTAGATACTCTTCACTCCCCCACTAGCTACTCTTCACTCCACCACTGAGTACTCTCCACTCCACCACTAGATACTCTTCACTCCCCCACTAGATACTCTTTACTCCACCACTAGCTACTCTTCACTCCACCACTGGATACTCTTCACTCCACCACTAGCTACTCTTCACTTCACCACTAGCTACTCTTCACTCCACCACTGGATACTCTTCACTCCACCACTAGCCACTCTTCACCACTAGCTACTCTTCACTCCACCACTGGATACTCTTCACTCCACCATTAGCCACTCTTCACTCCACCACTGGCTACTCTTAACTCCACCACTAGATACTCTTTACTCCACCACTAGCTACTCTTCACTCCACCACTAGCTACTCTTCACTCCACCACTAGATACTCCTTGCTCCACCACTAGCTACTCTTCACTCCACCACTAGATACTCTTCACTCCACCACTAGCTACTCTTCACTCCACCACTAGATACTCTTCACTCTATCACTAGTTACTCTTCACTCCACCACTAGATACTCTTCACTCCACCACTAGATACTCATCACTCCACCACTAGATCCTCTTTACTCTACCACTAGATACTCTTCACTCCCCCACTAGATACTCTTCACCACTAGATATTCTTCACCCCACCACTAGATACTCTTCACTCTACCACTAGATACTCTTCACTCCCCCACTAGATACTCTTCACTCCACCACTAACTACTCTTCACTCTGCCACTAGCTACTCTTCACTCCACCACTAGATACTCTTCACTCTACCACTAGCTACTCTTCACTCCACCACTAGATACTCTTCACTCCACCACTAACTACTCTTCACTCCCCCACTAGATACTCTTCACTCCACCACTAACTACTCTTCACTCTACCACTAGCTACTCTTCACTCCACCACCAGACACTCTTCACTCCACCACTAGCTACTCTTCACTCCCCCACTAGATACTCTTAACTCCCCCACTAGATACTCTTCACTCCACCGCTAACTACTCTTCACTCCCCCACTAGATACTCTTCACTCCACCACTAACTACTCTTCACTCTACCACTAGCTACTCTTCACTCCACCACTAGATACTCTTCACTCCACCACTAGACACTCTTCACTCCACCACTAGCTACTTTTCACTCCACCACTAGCTACTCTTCACTCCACCACTAGATACTCTTCACTCCACCACTAGATACTCTTCACTCCCCACTAGATACTCTTCACTTCACCACTAGATACTCTTCACTCCCCCACTAGATACTCTTCACTCCACCACTAGCTACTCTTCACTCCACCACTAACTACTCTTCACTCCCCCACTAGATACTCTTCACTCCACCACTAACTACTCTTCACTCTACCACTAGCTACTCTTCACTCCACCACTAGATACTCTTCACTCCACCACTAGATACTCTTCACTCCACCACTAGCTACTCTTCACTCCACCACTAGATACTCTTCACTCCACCACTAGATACTCATCACTCCACCACTAGATCCTCTTTACTCTACCACTAGATACTCTTCACTCCCCCACTAGATACTCTTCACCACTAGATACTCTTCACCCCACAACTAGATACTCTTCACTCTACCACTAGATACTCTTCACTCCCCCACTAGATACTCTTCACTCCACCACTAACTACTCTTCACTCTACCACTAGCTACTCTTCACTCCACCACTAGATACTCTTCACTCTACCACTAGCTACTCTTCACTCCACCACTAGATACTCTTCACTCCACCACTAACTACTCTTCACTCCCCCACTAGATACTCTTCACTCCACCACTAACTACTCTTCACTCTACCACTAGCTACTCTTCACTCCACCACCAGACACTCTTCACTCCACCACTAGCTACTCTTCACTCCCCCACTAGATACTCTTAACTCCCCCACTAGATACTCTTCACTCCACCGCTAACTACTCTTCACTCCCCCACTAGATACTCTTCACTCCACCACTAACTACTCTTCACTCTACCACTAGCTACTCTTCACTCCACCACTAGATACTCTTCACTCCACCACTAGACACTCTTCACTCCACCACTAGCTACTCTTCACTCCACCACTAGCTACTCTTCACTCCACCACTAGATACTCTTCACTCCACCACTAGATACTCTTCACTCCCCACTAGATACTCTTCACTTCACCACTAGATACTCTTCACTCCCCCACTAGATACTCTTCACTCCACCACTAGCTACTCTTCACTCCACCACTAACTACTCTTCACTCCCCCACTAGATACTCTTCACTCCACCACTAACTACTCTTCACTCTACCACTAGCTACTCTTCACTCCACCACTAGATACTCTTCACTCCACCACTAGATACTCTTCACTCCACCACTAGCTACTCTTCACTCAACCACTAGATACTCTTCACTCCACCACTAAATACTCTTCACTCCACCACTAGAAACTCTTCACTCCACCACTAGCTACTCTTCGCTCCCCCACTAGATACTCTTAACTCCACCACTAGATACTCTTTGCTCCACCACTAGATACTCTTCACTCCACCACTAGATACTCTTTACTCCACCACTAGCTACTTTTCACTCCACCACTAGATACTCTTTACTCCACCACTAGCTACTCTTCACTCCACCACTGGATACTCTTCACTCCACCACTGGCTACTCTTCACTCCCCCACTAGATATTCTTCACTCCACCACTAGATCCTCTTTACTCCCCCACTAGATACTCTTCACTCCACCACTAACTACTCTTCACTCCACCACTAGATACTCTTCACTTCACCACTAGATACTCTTCACTCCACCACTAGATACTCTTCACTCTACCACTAGATACTCTTCACTCCACCACTACATACTCTTCACTCCACCCCTGGCAACCTCACGCGCAAAATCCTAATGGTGAATAATATAAACCACACGATTTTGGTCTATTTTCTCCGAGCAGAAATCGCTTGAGAAAACAATTGAGGCGAAGTTTGGAGAGTATAAATAAATGCTCAACTGATTGTATTGCTACAATAACTACAAAGACTATTTCATGTACAAAAAACTACTTGCTGGAATCTTCTAGAAAACCTTGGCCAATTAACCATTTATGTACAAAATAATACACATTAGACAGACAAAAAGCAGGGCTCAGCCAGTCTTCACCAGGCGAATAAAACTTTTTCTCTGACAATCTTGCTGCGCTGTTTCATCCACTCTTCTTTGTATATCCACTGCTCACCCACTATGTCAAGGACACTGAGTATTGAACCACCTTTCCAGCTAATAGACTGAGGGTCTACATCCTGTAAAATATTTGCTAATAATATTATCAGGGAAATGTTGTGAGAACAAATATAACTTTTGGAAAAATAATGATCAGGTTAGATTATGGATTTGCCCCGTTTGACAGTAGCTCTTAATTCCCGTCTCAGGGAATGAGATGTTAGGTTACATCCACAATTTTTCACAACTCGGTTTAGCGGTGATGTTTATTTCCAAGCGGTTCATTCAGATTTTAAATGGAAAGGAACAGACAACTCCATAAAAATTTATTATTAACATATTATATTTATAAAAATATAGCGATTTTTCATTATGGTTCAAAATTAAAATGCGTTCATATTGTGATAATGATCAGTTTGGTTATAATACTACATCAATGCACATGATCAGGATAATTATTGTTATTGTAATAGAGCATTATTTTTAATTTTATGTAATGTCATCAAATTTTCGTGTCACACAGATGTCATGTTTCCCAAAACAATGCATATCATTTTGTTATGGAAAGCCAATTAAAATTGCTACTGCAATATTGCTGCAACTACTTTTATAACTGCCTGATACTAAAGATACACGACATTATAAACAGTTAATAATAAATTTATGTGGAGTTGTTTCCACATTTTCATCTTAAATCTAAATGAACTGATTGACAATAAACGTCACCCGTCTTAGCCCGCTATTACACTGATCTCTAGGGAACACAGACCTTAGTTCTAGTGAGCACTGTGACATTAGCAGACTGCCTGATGTTGGCTGGAAGGTTTAACCACAACCTGTACTGAAGCAGACTCTCTATTCCCTCAAAGAGAAGACCACCGCCCACCAAGAGAACATTACTGTACATTCTCTTCTTCATCTCATCGCTCTCTGTAACACAACAACAACTGTACCAAACAAACAGCACTCGTAGCGTATGAACAACAGTTGTAGCAGACGAACAATAACTCTATCTAGAGCGATCTGATTGCTGAGTGGAAGGGTGACTACACACACAAATAAAGTGTCACCATTTTGCACGATCGAAAACCAACAGTCCACAGGAAGTCTAAAAGTGAGGTTGAGTGGAGTTTGAAAAAAAACCTTACCGCATTGATCGATACTCCATAAAATAGCTTGGTCCAGAGCTAACAATTGATCAGATTTAAACTTTTCTTCACCACCGGATTTCTTTGCACTGGCTTGACTACAATAAGTTTCATGACGTGTTCGTCAAACTAATGACGAAAGTGATAGGTGTTCATAAACTAATCAGTCTTGCAATTCCTGAACGATGTGATCAATTTTGGTAGCCTAAGTTTTAGGCCAACATTTGAGGTATATGCATGGATGAAATATAATATATATATATATATGTTATATTTCATACATGGGTGTATGTGTATTTTGATTGGAATGTGCTGTGCGTTTTTTTATTGGGAGTTGCATTCCCCATTGTTATCTTGGCAACTTTTAAATGGATTTCAGTGGATGATTGGTTTAGTGGGTGGGGTTTTTTGTGCTGGTTTGTAGGCCTAAGTAGAAGGGACAGCTTCGACGACCAAATGGTCGCCGCAGCAAAGATTGAAGTAAAAATTAATTACCCTCATTGGCCCATAGCTTGATCAGCTATGTTTTGCGTTGAACTTTTTATTAGACCTCAGTTTATTTTCGGCTTTTCTTATTAATGATATTTATTATTATTATTATTTATATTATTATTATTGTCATTATTATTAATTAATTTCATACTAGCACCAACAGAGACTCATTTAAAAAATTACAAAAATTATCAGTATTTGTATAATATTATTTAATAGATTACTGTTATTTTTTGTATAATATTATTTAACATTTTATTGTTATTCACAACATAATAATTATATGGTCAGGAGTTATTGTTGGTAATGGATATGAAGAATCACACAGCAAAAAAAGTTATTTGTGTGGTATGGGGAATACGAAGTATAAAATACACTAATAATGGGTTAAGGATAATCTGATCAACAGTAACTACTGAGAATAATTAAGAATTATGGTGAAAAACCAGCACAAAAAACCCCACCCACTAAACCAATCATCCAATGAAATCCATTTAAAAGTTGCCAAGATAACGATGTGGAATGCTACTCCCAATAAAAAAAATGCACAGCACATTCCAAGCAAAATACACGAATACCCACAAATGAAATATAACATATATCTATATTATATTTCATCAATGCATATACCTCAAATGTAGGCCTAAAACCTAGGCTACAATTTTGGTTGGCAAATAAATCGTTACAAAAACCATTCCCAATTTAAAATGGCTTTAAGAAAAATTAAAATGGCAATATTTTAAGTAAATATAGCCAATAAAGTTGTTGTCCCTTGAATCGTTAGTTTCATGATATCCGTTATCACACATGAAATTTTAGAAGATGAAAAGTCAGTTTATCAAAATGAACAAACTGGACTCGTTGATTATAACTTATTTTGTGATCTGTTTCATTTGAGACTTGCAAACAATACGAGTGATTATCATTTGTATTCAGTGAGCAAATTCTTTTGCCGATTTTTAAAATCCGAACAAAATCATTATTTATGGACGAAATTTATTGCATACTTTTAGGCATAGACTGGTGGCCAATACTCTCAATGTTACACGAGATGAAGCAAAAGAATAGTGAGAATTCTTAAAGAAATACTGATAGAATTAGAGCAATAAATTACAGAGAAGCTTTGGCCACTTTATTCACAATGATCCCATCACATTTGATTGGACAGAGCCAACAGTAGAGATGCGGCGACGCGATACAAATGAAGCTTTCTTGCAACTGTTCGATAACAAAACTGAATGGTTGAATGTTGGATCTCCTAAATGAGTGAATAGATTTGCATGAAGAAGGGGGTTTGGAGAACAAACGCTGAGAACCATTAGCATTGGCTACTGACATGCTTTAGTGTGATCTTACTGGCTATTGACAAGTATTACGGTGATTTCATTGGCTACTGAGCAACAAACCATGTGCTTGATTGGCTGGTAACAGACCTGTCTGTGTTTTTATTGGTTGACATGATATTTTCATCAGCTAGACTGTCCATCATTTCCTCATCAATGTCTCTCTGAGAGTCATCGAGAGTTGCATCATCTTGTGTCAGAGCTTGCTCTTTCTTCTTGATCGCTGCCAGCCTAGCTGACTGCAATCATCAGAACGCTGTTAGTGACAACTCTATGTTTGCTACTAACAACTGTTAGTGACAACTCCATGTTTGCTACTAACAACTGTTAGTGATAACTCTATGTTTGATACTAACAACTGTTAGTGACAGCTCTATGCTTGCTACTAACAACTGTTAGTGACAACTCTATGTTTGCTACTAACAACTGTTAGTGACAGCTCTATGTTTGCTACTAACAACTGTTAGTGACAACTTTATGTTTGCTACTAACAACTGTTAGTGACAACTCTATGTTTGCTACTAACAACTGTCAGTGACAACTCTACGTTTGCTACTAACAACTGTTAGTGACCGCTCTATGTTTGCTACTAACAATTGTTAGTGACAACTCTATCTTTGCTACTAACAACTGTTAGTGACAGCTCTATGTTTGATACTAACAACTGTTAGTGACAACTCTGTTTGATACTAACAACTGTTAGTGACAACTCTATGTTTACTGCTAACAACTGTTAGCGATAATTCTATGTTTGCCAACTTTTAACGACAACAGCCCATCTAACACTAGTAAAAATCAGGAAACCACAAACCTCTTCTTGTTTGCTTCTGGTTTGCACTATATAATCTGAATCGAAGACATCAGTGGGGTCATTGTCCCTGTATGCACCGTTGAGCAGTAGGTTGTCACCTATACGACATACACGGAGAGTTTTACAGCTCAACAAAACGCCAGAGTAAAAGCTCCTTCACCCATACCAGCTGGACATGACAACAAACAAGCAGTCCAGAGCCAATCTATATTCTGTCTAGCAAACTACATATGTCTGTTAGTAGAGTTCACGTCAAAATATCTTTATAAGCTGGAAGGAAATTGTAAGTTCCATAAAACTACTCTTTTGTGCTTCAACTGCGACATAAACAGAAACCAAGTAACGATTGCAATCCATGGATTGTCAAGTTAAAGCAAAAACTGCAATCATCTTTCACACAAATAGTGCATATAGAAAGAACATAATTTTACTAAAAATACTTTGCTATGAATAAAGGTATTCACGACCTTTGTTCGCCAAACACATTGTGATAAAAATAATCGACCGGCAATAAATTTTATTAACAAATAATTATTTTGATGGGAGCTCGTGGGTCAACAAGAAGTAGCTCACTGAACAAAAAAATGATAAACGGTATTTATTTATAGGTTCGCAAGTCGCGAATGAAACTAAACACTAAATAAATAATAACGAGCGAGTTGATTTTTTTCATTATCGCAAACCGGTTTTGAAAATTGGGAGTTATCTTCTTTATGATTTGTTCGGTAAACTATAACATTTCATTGAATATTTATGTTGTTCTAAACTAATGTTCCGTTGCTTACGAGACGTATTGAATTACAAACACCTATTACTTTTTGTATTTTGTTCGACGAACAGGTCTCAAATACTCTTATTAGCTAAAAACCACAAAATAAAACAGCAATAATATTTTAATTCGGTTTTATTATGAGGCAAAAGGTATCTGAACCACTCATGGAAAAACAAGTTGTTGCTTTCATGCTGGAGTGCTTTACTTTCAAATCAGATAAATTCAGACAACAGACCAATTTGTAAATGATAACAATTTTTTTTCAAAAACTAATGTTGTTGATAACAATAAAAAAATAATGGTGATTGACTATACAATAATAACAAAGATACTTGAACCAAGTGAAAGTTCTCTATTCTTAATGTACAATACCAAAAAAGATAGTCAAATTTGTATTTCTTCATTATTTATCATGAGTAGCAGCAGCTCAGAAAAGAAGGATCATTTTGGAAGCAATCGTCATACTTTAATATAACCGTAATAAAACTTGCACCCTTTTAATATATTTGGAGTGTGATGATAACCGTTACTAGGCTGACTACTTTGATCTAAGTTTTATATATAACAACCAAAAAATCATCACAAAAAAACTCAGTCGACAATAATAAATAATAGACATTGATTAGTAAATCACCATGGCAACCACACCACACCAACGGTAGAAGAAGAAAAACTTGATCATTGCGCATAATTCATGAGGACGTCAAAGTTTTAAAGCAATGCTTGATAATGCTCGGTTTACACTAGTACGCTACGAAACATGCTAAAAATTCGTAATAGCTACAGTTTGGTACTGGTCCGCACCAAAGTGCCTGTTCAGACGATCGTTTGTCTAGCGCATTAGTTGAGTATCCGTATGAAAACACCTTGGGCCCCGTTTCAGTTTTGAGGCGATACGGAACCAATATTGGTGCGAACCTATCTAAACAGCTGGCGTTTTCGCTGCGAACTTCAGTCTTCACATTTGTACAAACTGCGCATAGCGTACTAGTGTAAATGGGGCCTAAGACCTTCAAACATTTCCTTAAAAAAAGTCTAAATAAAATAGTCAAAGAACGGTTTCACTGACAACTGGATGTTGTGCTGAATGCTAGGGAATGACATAGAAAAAATGCATAAATCATATCGAACCTTGGGCCATAATTTCTGCTCCGCTGTTCGGTAAGAAAGTTGAAAAGAAAACTAAGGAAATAGAACCGCAGATCCACAAACCGTTGCGCAGCGGCAGGAACATGTTGAAGATATACCAAATATAATAATTACCGTTTATCACCGGGGTAGAAGCATTAATCAATGCTTCTATACACCTTACACTCGATTAGCGATTCAGAATAAAATCACAGTCCGCATTGCACCAGTCTGTTTAGGAAATCAAAAATTTGCAAAGTTACCTCAAGGCTAGCAACAGTCTGAGAATACAAGTTCACGAAACAAAACAGAGACCAAATGCTACCTAAATCCACACGATGCGTGTTTGAACTGATCACCTTCCTGAGGCAACACAAATAAAACTTTACCTTTTAGCCCAAACATCTGCGGCCAAAAGACAGATAAAGTAGCGACGATTCTTTCATCACCGACATGCATGTTGTACTTTGTTATAGTTTTACCAGGAGGTCTCACCTGGAAGTGTATTTCCTCTGTACCTGCCCCATCCTACAGCATATACAACACAATATGTTTATACATAAGCTGAGAATATACAGTGTGTGTATATTAAAGGACTTAGGACGGACTTTTCAAGACGCACTTTGTGTGTAGAGTTGTTTTCTTATCAGGCATTGTAAAACTATTGAGAAAACTCAATTGCGTCAACGAAGCAGCAATAGGTATCATGTAGAGGTCTATGGAGGTCTATGACAATGCGCTCGGCAGAAGGGACTATCTGCATTATGATATTATATAGTATATTACAGCAAGTAGTTTGTACCACTTTTGTTACTTTTTCAGTTCCAAACTACTTTTCAAAATTCTTAATTATTTAGTAATTTTGAAGTTTTTTTCTTGGAAAGATAGCCGGTATTTCAGATTTAATTATTATCGTTGGTGTAAAAAAAAACAACGTCGAAAATACAATTTCGGCAATGTTTTTTTTCACCTAGTATTATCATGAAAGTATACAAATGTTATTGTTTGATTAATTTTTCACAGGAAAATTAATATTTTGATAAAAAAATTTCATTATTTCTTTTGATGACAAACACTATCACGTGAATGCAAGTGTATACATAATAGCGAGCTTACCAAAGATAAAACAAATTGCTGACTTGAGAAAAACAGTTCCAAAAAAATTTAAATTTGTTGCAATATCATTTTTTTGCAATCAAAAGAGTCTCTGCGCAAAACTAATATTTAGAACGCCTTATTTCTATGCGAACAAGCCAAATTTTTGAAAACTCGCTTTATAGCTCTAAATAACTTGGTGCGTCTTCGGAAAAAAGGTGTCTTGGCAAGTGCTGACTGCGTCTATAGGAATCGTCTTACTGGTGAGAGGGCAACTCCAGATAATTTTTCTGAACACATTTCAACATCAGTAAGTTTAAATTAAATTAAATCCTCTTCAAATTAGGCGTCATAGGCCCTTTAAGAGTATTCGCGACCTCTGTTCGCCGAACACATTGCAATAAAAATAATCAGACTGGCAATAAATTTGAAAAATTATCATACTGTTCGGAACTCTTAGGGCAACAAAAATTAGCTCACTGAATAAAAAAATTAATCAATGAGTATTTATTTATATTGTTCATAAGTCGCGAATGAAATTGAACACTAAATAAATGACAACGAGCAAGTTGATTTTTTTCACTTTCGTAGACCGATGTTTTATCCTTGAAAAATAATTCAAAATAATTGCAAGCGTTCAAAATTTACTAAATTGAAGGGCAGCTTGACAAACTATTTCAGTTTGTAGCAGTTCAAATTTTATTATTTTCTTAATTCTTTTGAAAATTGGGAGTTATCTTCTTTATGATTGGTTCGGTAAACTATAACATTGCATTGAATATTTTTGCTGTTCAACACAAATGTTCCGTTGCGTACGCGACATATTTTGGTTTGGTGAACAGGCTGTGAATAGTCTTATTGTACATGTGAAACATACATTGTATAATATAAATGCAAACCGAGCAGCTAGTTATGCACAAAAAAAAGAACTCACAGACATCGTAAATTATGTGAAAATACAAAATGGATTTGCAAAATGTTACAGCCAGAAGTAAGTCGCTGGAAAAGAACCTGCCCGCAACCTGCCTACAACCTGCCCGCAACCTGCCTACAACCTGCCAGCAAACTGCCTACAACGCTGGTCATTAAAACCTTATCAACATCTGGCTGTGTCACCAGTTAATGTGGGTATAACAAATCATCTGCTTACAGAGATAACCATTGTTATAATATAATGACAAACACTCCATTCACATATGCTAAGCACCTTTACAAGAAAGCCATTCCAGCCACTGGACAAACCACAGGTTGCTGGCCAGCTTCGTTCAACAAACACTAATGCCTTTAACCATTTTCACCCAAACGCTAAAAACTGAACCAAAAATAAATCAAAAACGTGACCTAAATAAAGAGTTATCCTATCAGAAGGGTCCACTTAACAGCATTGCTCACTGCCTAAACGACGATCTTACGCTAAAATCTAACGAGAAAACACAGCTGTGTAACCTTATTAAACTACTAGGTATTCCATAACTAAAAGGGACAATAATTAAAAACATTTGAATGATTATTTTGTAGTGGGAGGGTTGCCAAACAATAAAAAATATCTAACTTGTATTATTGATTATTTTTTTAAACTCAGCTGTGCAGTATTAGAACTCTCACAGCAGTATCATACAGTACATTCTGCTACATCTAACTAAGGATATGTAGTAAACTATTTCTCTCTGAGCTAATATGGACAGGAAACTCAACTCAAAGTGTGCGTTACAGCATTTTACTCGCTACGATATGCAAAATGATTGACATACAAAGAGAAGAAAACTCTAAAACTCTTAGGAAATGATCAAATAAATTGCAATGTGTGGCTGCATACATACGTACATACTGTGAGTGTTTGGGGTTTAAACCAACTGGTCAGTCAAAGTGTATTTATAACACAACTATAAATGCTACACCTATTCGACTTGCGTTTTACCACTGAATAAAATGAATGCCCCAATGTCAAACACAACCCAGTGTCACTTGTCACATGCAAGTACAACAGACGAATATCGCATAGAGTGAATAGATAAGTGGGTAGATAACGTAGATAACGTTAGGGAGACGTACCGTGTCCATATGACAGTAAGTGTGTTTGAGTTCCTGCAGAAGCAGAGCATCCAGTACATTACCGTCTGGTTGACAGTCGATGTAAGGGAACGCTATATGGTCTAGTAGCCATGAGAATGTGCGGGTAATGTCCCTCCCCCCGTATCGTAGTGTAACCCTGCAACAAACGCACAACCAATATAGAAATCCAAATCAATTTGAGCAAGATAACAACAATGAGTCCCAATAAACTTTGGTAACAAAATATTGAATGTAATGGCTCATTGGTATCATGCTTTGTGGGCGTCAAAATATGACACTACTAACGGGAGGGTATATGCTGCTAAAAACTGACCTCGACTACTAAACACAATGATATCTACTAGCGACACCAATGATATCTACTAGCGACACCATGACATCTACTAGTGACACCAATGATATCTATTACTAACACAATGATATCTACTACTAAAAACAATGATATATGGTGCTCACCTGGAAGGCTCTAAAGAGATCCCATCTTCAACACAAGCTATGCTGGTCTTTTGATCTCCAATGTCTACCACGCAAACAGAACTCAGTCCGACTCCGAAACTTGCACACACAGACTCCTGCATGTCAAGTGCACAATAAGTGTATAAAGTACTAATGTCAATTAAATAATAAGAGTATTCGCGACCTGTTCGTCGAACAAAATACAAAAAATAATACGTGTTCGTAATTCACTATGTCGCGTATACAACGGAACATTAGTTTACAACAACATAATATTCAATGAAATATTATAGTTTACCGAACAAACGATAAAGAAGATAACTCCAAATTTTTAACAGAATCAAGAAAAAAGATAAAATTTAAACTGCTACAAACTGGAATAGTTTGTCAAGCTGTCTTCATTTTAGTAAATTTTGATTGCTCCCGACTATTCTGAATTATTTTTCAAAGATATAAAACCGGTCTACGAAAATGAAAAAAAAATCAACTCGCTCGTTATTTTTTATTTAGTGTTCAGTTTCATTCGCGACCTGCGAACAATATACATGAATACTACTTGATTAATTTTTTTATTCATTGAGCTAATTTTTTGTTGATCCACGAATTTGGAACAGAATGATCATTTATTGATTAAATTAATGCCGGTCTGATTATTTTTATTGCAATGTGTTCGGCGAACAGAGGTCGCGAATACTCTTGTTATATCAGGGTATGTGCGCTGTGTATGCTGCGGAGAAGAGGCCATGTGGTAAGAATATGCCCAGGACAGGCGTTACGTAACGCACTGTGTGCAGAGTTGTTCTCCCACGAAACATGGCAAAACCATTGAGAAAACTTACTTGCAGAAACAAACATGCTACTGGACTGTAAAAGTCTATGGAGGTCTATGACTGCAAGGCCGGGAGAAAGGGCTATCCGCGAGCTGCAGTTTAACTATGATACGATATAGCACATTGCAAGAGGTAATTGTACCATTTTTATCAAAATTGTAGTTTAAGACTAGCTTTCAAAAACATTAACTATTATTATTACTGCATTTTATTTTTTTCTCTCCGAGAAATAGACATAAAAAAATATCAAGTATTTCAGGTTTAATTATTGCAACTGTCGAGAGAAAAGCAACGTCGGAAATACGAGTTTGGCAATAGCATTTATTCATCTCATATGATTGTAAATAATAATAATTTTTCACTTGAAAATTAGTACTTTGATAAAAGACATTAACCAATTGTGTTACAGTTTGATTGCAAAATTATTTTAACAAAGACGGAAAAAAACTTGCTGACGTGAGAAAAACGGTTCCAACAAACCTAAGATTTGTTGTAGTCTCACCGCTTGCAATCACTAAGTCTCTGTACAATGCCAATATTTGGGAGGCCCTACTTCCATATAAACCAGCCAAAATCTTGAAACTCACTTTACTGGTCTATATAACTTGTTGCGCCTTCAACAAGAAACTATGTCTAGGCCAGCATTGATAATTTCCACCGGAATTGCCAATTTAAACCTCCAAAAGTTTCAGCAAAATCAAATTTTCTCCAAACTAGTTCTTAACCGCTGAAGAAATGAAACGGAGTCTCTCTGGGCGGCGTGTGAATGGAAGAATGTATTAAGCTAAATTCCGAGAGATACCAGCAGAGGAAGGCGTGTCTGCACGTACCTGTATAGGAAATACTGCAGAGGAAGGCGTGTCTGCACGTACCTGTATAGGAAATACTGCAGAGAAACCAATCTTCTCTAGTACAACCTCCATCATGTACCTGATGTGAGCTCTATTGAATATGTCTGGTATGAGCAGTATACAGTTGTATGACTGCAATATATATAGTATACAGTTGTATGACTACAATATATATAATATACAGTTGTATGACTACAATATATATAGTATACAGTTGTATGACTACAATATATATAGTATACAGTTGTATGACTACAATATATATAGTATACAGTTGTATGACTACAATATATATAGTATACAGTTGTATGACTACAATATATATAGTATACAGTTGTATGACTACAATATATATAGTATACAGTTGTATGACTACAATATATATAGTATACAGTTGTATGACTACAATATATATAGTATACAGTTGTATGACTGCAATATATATAGTATACAGTTGTATGACTACAATATATATAGTATACAGTTGTATGACTACAATATATATAGTATACAGTTGTATGACTACAATATATATAGTATACAGTTGTATGACTACAATATATATAGTATACAGTTGTATGACTACAATATATATAGTATACAGTTGTATGACTGCAATATATATAGTATACAGTTGTATGACTACAATATATATAGTATACAGTTGTATGACTACAATATATATAGTATACAGTTGTATGACTACAATATATATAGTATACAGTTGTACGACTACAATATATATAGTATACAGTTGTACGACTACAATATATATAGTATACAGTTGTACGACTACAATATATATAGTATACAGTTGTATGACTACAATATATATAGTATACAGTTGTATGACTACAATATATATAGTATACAGTTGTATGACTACAATATATATAGTATACAGTTGTATGACTGCAATATATATAGTATACAGTTGTATGACTACAATATATATAGTATACAGTTGTATGACTACAATATATATAGTATACAGTTGTATGACTACAATATATATAGTATACAGTTGTATGACTACAATATATATAGTATACAGTTGTATGACTACAATATATATAGTATACAGTTGTATGACTACAATATATATAGTATACAGTTGTATGACTGCAATATATATAGTATACAGTTGTATGACTACAATATATATAGTATACAGTTGTATGACTGCAATATATATAGTATACAGTTGTATGACTACAATATATATAGTATACAGTTGTATGACTACAATATATATAGTATACAGTTGTATGACTACAATATATATAGTATACAGTTGTATGACTACAATATATATAGTATACAGTTGTATGACTACAATATATATAGTATACAGTTGTATGACTACAATATATATAGTATACAGTTGTATGACTGCAATATATATAGTATACAGTTGTATGACTGCAATATATATAGTATACAGTTGTATGACTACAATATATATAGTATACAGTTGTATGACTACAATATATATAGTATACAGTTGTATGACTACAATATATATAGTATACAGTTGTATGACTACAATATATATAGTATACAGTTGTATGACTACAATATATATAGTATACAGTTGTATGACTACAATATATATAGTATACAGTTGTATGACTACAATATATATAGTATACAGTTGTATGACTACAATATATATAGTATACAGTTGTATGACTACAATATATATAGTATACAGTTGTATGACTACAATATATATAGTATACAGTTGTATGACTACAATATATATAGTATACAGTTGTATGACTACAATATATATAGTATACAGTTGTATGACTACAATATATATAGTATACAGTTGTATGACTACAATATATATAGTATACAGTTGTATGACTACAATATATATAGTATACAGTTGTATGACTACAATATATATAGTATGCAGTTGTATGACTACAATATATATAGTGTACAGTTGTATGACTACAATATATATAGTACACAGTTGTATGACTACAATATATACAGTATACAGTTGTATGACTACAATATATATAGTATACAGTTGTATGACTACAATATATATAGTATACAGTTGTATGACTACAATATATATAGTATACAGTTGTATGACTACAATATATATAGTATACAGTTGTATGACTACAATATATATAGTATACAGTTGTATGACTACAATATATATAGTATACAGTTGTATGACTACAATATATATAGTATACAGTTGTATGACTACAATATATATAGTATGCAGTTGTATGACTACAATATATATAGTGTACAGTTGTATGACTACAATATATATAGTACACAGTTGTATGACTACAATATATACAGTATACAGTTGTATGACTACAATATATATAGTACACAGTTGTATGACTACAATATATATAGTATACAGTTGTATGACTACAATATATATAGTGTACAGTTGTATGACTACAATATATATAGTACACAGTTGTATGACTACAATATATATAGTACACAGTTGTATGACTACAATATATATAGTATACAGTTGTATGACTACAATATATACAGTTGTATGACTACAATATATATAATATACAGTTGTATGACTACAATATATATAGTATACAGTTGTATGACTACAATATATATAGTGTACAGTTGTATGACTACAATATATATAGTATACAGTTGTATGACTACAATATATATAGTATACAGTTGTATGACTACAATATATATAGTACACAGTTGTATGACTACAATATATATAGTATACAGTTGTATGACTACAATATATACAGTTGTATGACTACAATATATATAATATACAGTTGTATGACTACAATATATATAGTATACAGTTGTATGACTACAATATATATAGTATACAGTTGTATGACTACAATATATACAGTTGTATGACTACAATATATATAATATACAGTTGTATGACTACAATATATATAGTGTACTGTTGTATGACTACAATATATATAGTATACAGTTGTATGACTACAATATATATAGTGTACAGTTGTATGACTACAATATATATAGTATACAGTTGTATGACTACAATATATATAGTATACAGTTGTATGACTACAATATATATAGTATACAGTTGTATGACTACAATATATATAGTATACAGTTGTATGACTGCAATATATATAGTATACAGTTGTATGACTACAATATATATAGTATACAGTTGTATGACTGCAATATATATAGTATACAGTTGTATGACTACAATATATATAGTATACAGTTGTATGACTACAATATATATAGTATACAGTTGTATGACTACAATATATATAGTATACAGTTGTATGACTACAATATATATAGTATACAGTTGTATGACTACAATATATATAGTATACAGTTGTATGACTACAATATATATAGTATACAGTTGTATGACTACAATATATATAGTATACAGTTGTATGACTACAATATATATAGTATACAGTTGTATGACTACAATATATATAGTATACAGTTGTATGACTACAATATATATAGTATACAGTTGTATGACTACAATATATATAGTATACAGTTGTATGACTACAATATATATAGTATGCAGTTGTATGACTACAATATATATAGTGTACAGTTGTATGACTACAATATATATAGTACACAGTTGTATGACTACAATATATACAGTATACAGTTGTATGACTACAATATATATAGTACACAGTTGTATGACTACAATATATATAGTATACAGTTGTATGACTACAATATATATAGTGTACAGTTGTATGACTACAATATATATAGTACACAGTTGTATGACTACAATATATATAGTACACAGTTGTATGACTACAATATATATAGTATACAGTTGTATGACTACAATATATACAGTTGTATGACTACAATATATATAATATACAGTTGTATGACTACAATATATATAGTATACAGTTGTATGACTACAATATATATAGTGTACAGTTGTATGACTACAATATATATAGTATACAGTTGTATGACTACAATATATATAGTATACAGTTGTATGACTACAATATATATAGTACACAGTTGTATGACTACAATATATATAGTATACAGTTGTATGACTACAATATATACAGTTGTATGACTACAATATATATAATATACAGTTGTATGACTACAATATATATAGTATACAGTTGTATGACTACAATATATATAGTATACAGTTGTATGACTACAATATATACAGTTGTATGACTACAATATATATAATATACAGTTGTATGACTACAATATATATAGTATACAGTTGTATGACTACAATATATATAGTATACAGTTGTATGACTACAATATATATAGTATACAGTTATATGACTACAATATATATAGTATACAGTTGTATGACTACAATATATATAGTACACAGTTGTATGACTACAATATATATAGTATACAGTTGTATGACTACAATATATATAGTATACAGTTGTATGACTACAATATATATAGTATACAGTTATATGACTACAATATATATAGTATACAGTTGTATGACTACAATATATATAGTATACAGTTGTATGACTACAATATATATAGTATACAGTTGTATGACTACAATATATATAGTGTACAGTTGTATGACTACAATATATATAGTGTACAGTTGTATGACTACAATATATATAGTATACAGTTGTATGACTACAATATATATAATATACAGTTGTATGACTACAATACATAAATAGTATACAGTTGTATGACTACAATATGTATAGTATACAGTTGTATGACTACAATATAGATAATATACAGTTGTATGACTACAATATATACAGTTGTATGACTACAATATATATAGTATACAGTTGTATGACTACAATATATACAGTTGTATGACTACAATATATATAGTACACAGTTGTATGACTACAATATATATAGTGTACAGTTGTTTGTCTAAAATCTATAAATACTATTGTTAGTAAGACCTGGTGAAACGAGTCACTAAAGTCTGCTCAGGTTCCCCAACAGGGTATTGCTGAAAGGAAGAGGGGTGGGGAGCAAACTCACCCCTAAATCAGCACCGCTCAAACCTAAATGTTTTTCTATAGCAGATGTCCAAAGAGCCTTCAAACTCTCCATGATATTATGTACTGTATATCCCGTCTCATCCTTCACATTCAGTTCACCATAGCATATAGGCCAGACTATGTGGTAGCCACTGTCAGGGCTCAAATACAGTGCCTACAAATTGAAATAACCACCGTATCCTGAATACTTGGGAGATATGTCATTTGGTGGAACATGCTAAGAGTCAGAACACCAACTTATTAGCTGGAGATGTCTCAATATCTGAACAATAACGATACACTCCTATATACCACATGGCGTTCCCACTTCATCTTCTACTGTAACTGACTCGTACATTCGATGATGTGATCTACTCATGTTCTCTGTCATGTGAGCTACTTACACCATCTCCCATAATGTGACCTACTTACACCATCTCCCATAATGTGACCTACTTACACCATCTCCCATAATGTGACCTACTTACACCATCTTCTACAAGGTGACCTACTTACATCATCTTCTACAAGGTGACCTACTTACATCATCTCCTACTATGTGACCTACTTACACCATCTCCCATAATGTAACATACTAACATCATCTTCTGCTATGTGACCTACTTACATCATCGGTTACTATGTGACCCACTTACATCATCAGTTACTATGTGACCTACTTACACCATCGGTTACTATGTGACCTACTTACACCATTGGTTACTATGTGACCTACTTACATCATCTCCTACTATGTGACCCACTTACAATATCTCCTACTATGTGATCTACTTACATCATCTCCTATTATGTAATCAGGTTGCTCATCTGCGAGGTCTGTCCAGGTTTGCTGAGACATGATGTCCGTTTCCTCTGCGTCAAGTTCATCATTGAGATCTGCCAGCTGAAACACGAGGCACACATGAAGGTCTACAAGGTATGACTGCTAATCATATTGACGTTGACAGCTATCCACACAACATATTCGGCAGCTGTCAGCATGTACATGAGAAAGGGAACTTCGTGACCAATCGCTTGATGATAAACAAAAATTGAAATCTTGAGCTTTATTGCTATATAATAATTGGAAAACAAGCCGATGGAAAAAAAAAGACAAAACTGGCACCTGATCAGTTGAGGTGGGCTGCCTGAACTTTCCGTTTGAAGCCTGCAGATCTCCCAACTGTTTTTGAGCCACCTGGGCGGCTGTGAGTACCATTCGAATTGACTCTGAATGCTGAGGAGGAAACAGAAATCACTAAGTAAGAAAGACACACCATACTGTGATATGGGTTATGAAATAAACAACTCTACGTCCGTACATCTGTTTCTTTCCTCTTTATCCATGGAGTGATGTGTGAATAGCTGCTGTTCCTACTTTTCCAGGCGATACAGTGCGGAAGTGTAACAGGTGTAGGGTCTGACGCCTTACCCAATCTCAAATGTAAAGAGCCAGGGTGAATGACAATAGTTGTCTCCCCGTGCTTGATTCCATCGTCAATCTCATCCTTCGTATAATACAAAAGTAATCAACTAAGAAACTAGAGATATTGAGAGCAAAAACAACTACAATAATTTATTGACACAAAACCTTGCCATTAGACCACAATTAATATTGCCCAAAACCAACCATATACAAATCTTTATCAGAATGCTGCCATTTATAGGGACTCAAGCTATAGAGAGTACTGTACTTGACAGGACATGAAAGAAAACAAATAATAACATCAACTATTTTATTTTCGAAGAAAGAGAAAAAGTCATTATCTACTTAGTGAGCACTGTTGCTGACTTCTGTTGTACTCCAACCATGGGATATTTAACTAAAACATTTTAGGCTTTGTTACATCGTTATGGCAATACGAAAGGCAATAAGATGAACCATAACCTAAACCTACTTACTCCATAAATAATTGTAAATAATTAAAAAAATCCAATTTTTTCAAGTTACTCGAACAATTGATGAATTTTTCCAACCCTTCTGGTGATTATGCTGAAGATTATACAGCACAATTATTTTTTGTTGATTTTTTCTATTAATTCTGATGTTTTAATAATAATAACTATTGCAAATTATTAGTAGTTAATTTTGGTCTAACCATTTCTCATTGTCACATTTACTATTTCTTATATGAAATGAAATATATCTTTCGTGTCACTTGAGTAGCGTTGAAAAAAACCAATTCAAATTGGACTTAGCAGCATGTCAGTTATTAGTTAATCAACATTTTAATTAATTAGTTACTATTAAAATTATTAATGCGATAATTTGGTTTACAAGTGATGCTTATGAACAGTAGCAACAATAATAAAATATTTCTACTATACGGTATAATAATGGTTACCTATTGTCATAAATTACTATCTAATGGCCAACGGTAAACTAATGGACACTGTCTGATTGCAGTAACTACAAGTTGTTTGCAAGATACTGTCATAGCATTTATCACACATAAAGTGATCATTAGAGATTCAACTTTGAGTTTGATAGTAGCATTGACAATGATTATTATAACATCTCTACCACTTCATTGCACTATACTGCTAATAATCATATTTATTTTTTATTAAAGTTCGTATTATTTATTATTATTTTTTTTTATTATTACTATTTTAGTGCGTATACTGCATACTTTATTGGACTGCTAGATGATCATATTTATTATTGTCACGTAATAGAACTTCAGAAAATCAACGATGGGCTATAATGGATAAGAGGTTTAGTATTTTTGAAGCGTTATCAGAGACATCTTGTTGTTTTGTGAATGTTCCCATGCATTTGCTGGAAAACTAATCAATGGCATGTCCGTTTGATCTGTTTTTTACGAAAGGTAATGAGCGTAACACAGAAGCATTAGGTATACATTACTCGAAGGACTAAATTCTTTTTAAATGCGTTCATGCATCCAATACATGTATATAACAGAATGCAAATTAATATCAAAAAAAATTGTATTCAAGAATACAGTGTTAATTTTGGTCTCAAATGCTTTCTCCTCTTATTTCAGCACATCAAAAATGCACAATTTTCTTAATATGGGTGTATCCACATCTTACCCCTTCCCTCCCATACTTTTTTTGGGACCAATTTAAAAATGGACAACACATCTCGGATCCCTGATGTCACGCCAGTAAATTTTGCACCGATGGACAAATAACAAATTAGGGCCTCCATGCACACTTGGCTGCCTTTAGAATCTTTGAGTTTACAAACACAACCTTCAAGTCTTCAATATTCAGTTATGGAAAATTATTCAGCCTAATACTTCAACCAAATTACGCAATGCGCTGTTTCTATTTTGGTGTTGCACGATGGTTCAAAAGAAAAAGTAAAAAAAAACAACCGGAAAAGAAAGGGAAAAAGTTGAACGAGATTAAAGCGAAGGTGAGTGTCAGTGATATTGACCTGCTAAGTGGGCTTGTAAGAGAGTATGGAGGAGGATGAAAGGGCAAAGAGTCAGGAGTTGCCAAAACCTTATTGGGTGCAAAAATATTCTTGGTGGATTTTCTTTAGAACGTTTCAGGTGTAATCCTGAGAATATTTCCCAATTGTGGGCTGTGGTAACTGAGGTAATATGGGTCGACGTGTAATATGATACACTTTTATATATAGCACAATGATCACTCCAAGCCAATGAAAATTGATTGCCGAGTACATCATATTCGGATGGTGGGCATAGTCTAGTCAATTATAATACGTAATAGCAAGTTTTTATAAATAAAGTTACATCGTCTGCGTTTAAAATAAAATTGAGTTATTGGGTAATTAATTTAGTCTTAGGTCTACTGATGGTCATTGCAACAGAAATAAATAATCCTTATGAAAACACCCCATCCAAAATTGGTTGTAAGATTTAATGTTGGGCTTTATTATTATGCACAATTTTTCATCTGGCTCGAGTTTGCACGCTGTACGCTTAAAATAGGAACTAGTGGTTTCTGTCAATATGGATGCAATTAGTGCACACACATAGTAAACAAAATCAATGCTTGTTTATTACGAAAATTTCACATGTAAAATGGCAACAAGAGACGATTGCGGGATTTGTCAAGTGGTCCAATGTGATCACAGTCACAAGGATCATCTTATACTCTTTACATCGATAGGATAGAAAAAACTGTGCTTGTTTTAGTGAGTTACGGAACAATAAATGGTACTCATACAAGAATGGACAAGTAGTGAGTATGTAGAAAGACAATAAATAAAATAATATTGAAAATGAACAGCGAGATCTGATTGGCCAAATAAATATTGTTCAATGAAAAAAAAAATGTACTTCCGATCCGAAGACGATATCAATTTTAAGCAGTGTAAAAATTAGTGAGCACTTCTGGAAGAGGAGTATTTTGCGTGTTTGCAGATCAGCACTGAGTAGACTGAGAGGGTTATTCAATACATCAACCTGCTTAAGACTTGAATATTGAAAAATTCAACAAAAAGTTGTTCAATGCTGAGATGCTTTAATTATTGACTAAAAAATTAACATTTATGATAATATTGCACTGGAAATGACTAGAATGGGCTTATTAGGCAACGTCTGCTTCCTGTCAATGATTTTCTACCTAAACAATAAACTCCTCGCATTGTAAAATTTCTGTAAAATGTGCTAACCTTTTGTAGCGATTATCTACAGCTATCAGTTTGACATATATATGTATTTTACATTTTTGAAAAACCAGTCAAAACGTTTCATGTTAGTAACTATTCAAGCCAATAACTATCACAGAAACTACTCTCACTAGTTTTCACTAAATTGAGAAAACAAGCTGTACACATCACTTCAAAACAAACTTGCGCAACAGTAACTAAACGATCTTGCCATCCAGAGTAGTGCGACTGAGTCTGCTGGGTAGGCATTGCAAAATTGCAGACAAGCAGCCATTCTTACAATAGCCTGTCAGCCTCGCCTGGGGTCTGCTGTAGGTGTATGCTACCATAAGCGGTGACTACCATTCTACTTGCAAATTCCGTACAAAATATTGTTGTAAGTCGTATGCTTAACGCTAAGCACCAAGGTTCATGTCCTGCACCAAAAAATTGATCGACAGTTTGATAACTCCTGTGAAAAATGTCTCAAATTACCTCTGTTACGTCTAACCCTTGTTTTGACTACAACAATAAATTAATATACAATGTTCAACCGATCACCAACAAACCTAGATTACTTCAAAAAAATAAAAATACTTTGCATAATCATTTATTTAAATTTGTGATTATTGTTATGTTCATTACTAATTATTATTATTATAGCAAAATTTATTGGTGGCGGTAGATAAAAAAGCTAAAACAAAAACATAATTTGATGAGTTACCTGACAGTTTCCTGTGAGTTGCTATGTATTATTCTAAGCTATTGTTATTATTTATAATCACAAGTTACGTTTTAGTAAAAAGAACAGAAAATCATATTAAAAGATGAAAATAATTAATCAACAGATACTCATCGGAATTGGTACATATTAATTATTATATTAATAATAATAATGGTTAATAATAATAATAATAATTATTAGATGTCAAACTCAATATTTTACATGAGCAGGTTTTAATACAGAAAATTTGTTGCACAGTTGTTGAACAACAGAGGAAACAAAAAGTTCATATCAATACCTCAAACAATAATTCTGATTTGCGTTGTTCGTATGGCTAGTAAATAATACACCTGTTATAATATAATCATTATAGCATCACCAATGCTTGCATTCACTAATAAATAGTTTGAAGCATTGGAAGTCATGAGGCAATCAGATTAGTGCATTTTATCAGCCACCCGATGACATCAAACTGGCCCCTATCAACTGCATGTTCACTCTATAGCCAATATCATTTGCAGTGGAAAAAAAATTTGCGAACAACAAGGTGATCTAAAATTTTTTTTCAATCCATTCTCCCTAATTATGGCCAAAAAAGGAAAACATTACACAAAGTTATAACAAACTAAATTTTCATCGTCAACAATAAGCACTGTCATTTCTGCAGTCTTAACAATTAGATCCCTGCTTGGGTGAATCACAGTTGAGAAACTGCTATCACAAACCTTCAGAAAAATAGGCAGAGAGCCCCAAATCAGTCTAAAGGCTGATGCTCGGTTTTGAAAAGTAATTAGGCATTTTCGGATCGAGAATGTTCATGCCAAAATGGGCAAAATTTTCGTTTTTCGGCGAGTACAAAACCTGTTTTTTGGAACTCTATGCTGAACGGTGGTTTTACCGTTCAGGGGGTCGTCCACCCTATAACGTTCTTGATCTAAATGCGTAGAGTTCTCCTATAATAAATATTTTACAAATAGTGAGATTTTTTACGTTAGTTACAATAACAAGACAAGAGTGATGAGGCCTCAAGTTTAATTTCTAACAATAATAATAAAATAAATAATAACAAGTCTTGAAGCATGTTGATGTCGAAATTATTTTTGGACACATTTACTGAGGATGGTGAATTAAAATAAAATTGTGATAAATAATTATAATATAACAAAAATGTATGATAATCATTATTAATATTACTGTTATTCAAATGATATCATCATTAATATTATTATAAGTTCTTATAGTTTTTTTAATTAGTTTATTATACTAACTTTAATTAGTAAAAAAAAACAATTATTCAAATAGCCAAACATCACCAACTGATAATAAGCATTGTTAAAAATGAAAAAAAGTAATTAGTAAAACACGTAAGTAGCTGGTAATAATTATCAAAATTATTATTTACTTTTTTTATAATATTTAATCGAAAAGCTGTCACCTCATCAGGATGCGTCTTTTACTATTCACTGCGACACTAGAAAAAAGAAGATAACTCCGATGAAGTGAACTTTTGATTTTGAACGTTCATGCATAGATATTATGCCAGGAACGAACGTCAAAATTGCATTTGGAAGCGCTTTCCCGTGCCAATTTTTTCAAGGCATGGACGTTCTTGATCCGAAAATGCCTATTGTACATCAACCCCACATCAACGCTTTTTTCGTTTGTTAAAATTTTTTTGAAAGTCACTAACTACAATGAAACTGGCTAAAAAAGGGGAAACAGGGGAAGAGGAGAGGGAAGGAAGAAGATTGGAGAGAGATAAAGAGTGGTGAAAATGTTAAAAAATGGAATTTCGAAGACTTGAAACTAACATCATCGTTTATTAATAAAAAATAGTAATAAAAGGAAAAAATGAAAAGAAAGAAGTTTTTCCTTTGTAGCTATTTTTTATTGAGTTTCCTCGCCTCTCTTTCTGTAAGAGTTCTCAGGAGGACTACCACTAAACTGAAATGTTGTTGTCAATCAACTCAATTTTGCTACTAATATAATAAAAAATATATGATTACACACTTTGCTCAGTTGTAAAACCTCTCAAAGTCTACATACACACACATGACACATCTTATCCATCAACCAATTTTATTAATCATAATCATCATTATAATAATAATCATCATGATCGTCATCATCGCCAGTCATCGGATCAGATCAGTAATAATAACAACAGCCAACAACGATGAACAACAACTTCAACAACAACAGCAACGCAGCCTTCTAAGCTTTGTTAAACAAAGCTCAGGAGAAGGCTGCGTTGCTGTTTGATTAGTTGATGCTGTGCTGCTGCACTTAATAATCAGAGCTGTGACAAATCAGGATTTTCATGACTCAAATCAAATCATCTGAATTTTCCTTCAAATCAAATTTTTACAAGTGAGTAAAAATTTCAAATCAAATCAAGTCAAATCATGCGCTTTCCCAAATCAAATATTTGGAGCGTCATTTGCAGCAAATTTTTCAAATCATCACTGAAACTATTAAAAATGTAATAAAAAAAAACCTTCAGCTTTTTATAGGCTGCCCAAACAAATTGACCCAAATTTAGATCACAATGTGTGGTTAGCTGGCCTCTAGAAAACAATATTCTAACTTGATTACTTTCGCAAACTAGCATTTTCCTTTGTACACTTTTGAGCGGAACTTATTTATAGGTATGCCAGACCGATATATATTATCATTTAAATTTCAAAACAATGCTTAGACTAGCCAAATGAACTAGCCAGTTCCATGCAATAGATAAAATGCACACTCAGTAAACAAAACAATCAACCACTATAGTTTATACTTTTCTGAAGTTCTTTCATTGTCAAAAGACTGTCGTTGTGGTAGCCTATATTGCTAATAGTACCAGCGATACTAGATAATTGATAAATAATAGCAAACACTGAGCATTAGTTTGCATATGTATCAAAGCAGTTATCATTATAGTACGTTATCAACTAATGCATTACTCACTACAGATAAGTAAATAACCTGGTCGCCATTCATAAACACTCACCACTTTCAAGTCAGAAAAGAAAGTGGTCAACTAATAATTCAACTTTTGCTGATGAAAACTTATACATAAAAGAAAAGGCAGCATAGTTTTCCATGATCCTTGATTACTATAGGCTAATAATTAGGTAGGTAGTTTCTTTTCACTGCTTTTATTTATTTGCTACAATTGAATACTACAATCTCAGGTCAATTACAAGCATTGAGAAAAGCTGCAAACAGCAACATCACTGGTTTTTTTGATGATTTGCTGTATTTTTGCAAATATTTGGTCAAATCGTGTGAAAAGAGGCAAATCAAATCAAATACTGATGAAGACTAACCAAATCAAATCACCAGTTGTATCAAATATTTGAAACAAATCATTTTTCAAATATTTGAGTCACCAAATATTTGAATCTCGGTGATTTGGTCACATCACAGCTCTGTTAATAATAATAATTGTTGATGATAATAATAATTAATAATAATCATGATGATGATGATGATCATCATTGTTGTTTATTATATATAATAAATGATAATAATAATCATCATCATTTCTATATAATTAATACAACAACAAAAATAAATAACAATAATAATAACTAAAAAATACAGATGATGATGATCGACGATCATCATCATCATCATCACAACAATAATAATAATCATAATAATATTGATAATAAATTAAATATTTACCGATTTATTATTATCATCAGCGTCTGGGTCTATTGATATTTCATTTTCTTCATCATCCATTACTACACAAACGTAGAAATATTGTTATGTCCACATGAAATCCCGAAATAAAATTTCAAAGCTGGAGTATTTTTGTCAAAAAAAATAATAAATTTGGATAAGTTACTAAATGATAAGTTGGAATCGTTTTTGCGAATGACCTTGGCTAACCAATAGATCTACTTAAAGCCGTGGCTACACACACGACACCGTTTTGTAACGTAGCGACATAGTACATGATGTAGACTGTGCACGACTGCGACATCAACCACTCATCGAGGTCAAACGTTTCAATTTATAAACTGCCATTGTGTGTAATCTATCGTCTAGACACCCACGATAAAAATGACTTTTGCGCGCGTGCCCAAAGAGAAAAATTCTCTTTGGCGTATCTTCAGAGCACCGTCGTTGGCTCAACCCATTGAACTATACTACAGTATAGTTCAATGGCTCAACCATGGATGAAATATATATTGTATATTTCATTCATAGACTCAACGATTTCAACCGGGACGGTTTTCCATTTAAAACCTGGGCTACATCCTGGAGTGGAAAAACGTCGAAATTGGCCCCATGGATTTTTGGCCTCCGATGGTTTGTGGCCTTGCTCGAAGTTGGCCTCTCTTTGATTTCGGCCTCATACTTTCTGTACCTCTACAGATTATATCACTGTGATGAGTACCTTTGGCGTTGTATTGAGCTGGCCAATGAAAAGTTAGTGCCCAAACTCTAATAATTACAACGGATTTATGCGAGTGTCCGTGAACACTGCCAATATTGTTTAAGATTTGTGGATTTGACTTGCAACCAACCAGTGTCGCGGAAACTCCCGTTAGGCCAATAGCAGCTGAGTAGATTAGGCGGCCATTGCATCCGGTTAAAGCCAGCCGCCGCCAGCAAAAAATTGGGCATTAAATTCAAAACTTGATCAAAAAGTAATAACAAAAATAAACCAGAGTGCAAATTATTATGCACCAAAAGTGAGATGGAAGTGTCCTCTCTTAGAGAATTTGCATAAGGCAAGTGAATCCCAATGTTTTTCAAGACATTTTTGACATTAATTGAGAGAGCGCCGCAATGAAATGCGAACGAAGTGTCCACACTTTCAGTATTATACATTTGTTATTATTATAATTTTTTTTTAATTATTTTTAATACAATTCCTGTTTGTTACCAATCATACATGGCTCACTGTGAGCTCAGTATTATATATGTTATTATTATAATTTTTTTTTTTAATTATTTTAATACAATTCCTGTTTGTTACCAATCATACATACAATGTATGTATGATTGGAAACAAACAGTGAGCCATGTATGATACATGGCTCACTGTGACAGCAATAACACAACTTTTATCAGGATTGATCCTTTTCTTATGTAAATTCATTCATTTTCATTACTCTTCTTCACAACACTGTGACTGACTATTATTGTACAGGAATTTATGGTGTAGTGGTAGCTATCACCTGTACAGCGGCCCACAGTAGTAAGCGTCCACAAGCAGTGCAGTGTACGCCCTTACTTTGCCCAAGGTCGGCAGTCTAAACCGTAGAATAGAATTTGCAGTGTTGTATGCTCGCAAGCGATACACAGTGAGGAGTTGTCCAACTCTCTCACTTTCCACTGATTTCCTACTCGGTGGAATAGATGCGTCGGGTCGAACTAGCTATTCAAATAATCGTTCCAGTATCACTCGGTAGAGTGCAGGGTAAGTCGAATTGACTGAACACTTTCTACTGACTATTATTCTAGCCACTAGTCGACTGGTCCAAGAGCTTATTTAATTGTCCGAATTTATGGTGCAGGTGTGTGAACTAGCCTGTTCACTTGTTAGCGCAATCTGTGTATCTGTATGTGTGCTTACTTGTATATTTCTGCTTAGCCACTGGTGCAATTGCATAAGTGCTTTATGCAATAAGATCAGCAAGTAAGTGAGAGTAAGTGCCAGGTTAACTCTGCTTTATTTCGGACAAGACATGGGTATTTATAACACAAAAAGTTACATAATAAGAGTGGCAGCTAACAGACAAAGGCAGGCCACGCCTGTACAAGTGATTGGTTATTGAAAGGCCAATAGAACAGGGTAGACATAGAACTGGGTGTGCTTGTGCTCTATGGTTGATTGCACAAGCACATGGTTGAAAAATAGCAATGCGTGCAAATAATAAAATATATATAAATAAGTGCAAACATAGATAAATAAGGTAGACAGTTTGGTATGACACAGTTCGGCAGGTTGTACTGTGAGTAGCTGTACAGTTCGGCTTGGATAAATAGATAGTGTAAATAATTAAGTATATCGGTTGACTCCATTCCTCCACACACGCCCCCCCATTGGCGCTCGTAGGGCCAATTATTTAATAACAAGGGGAATGGTTGGTGGCGACTTACTCTAATACTGTTCGTGCTCCTTTTGGATGGTTTTATGCTATCTGGAGTTGCCTCATCTGTTGGACTATCTCTGCCAATCGGCCACATCTAGTTCTTACGTAGTCTGTGTATGCTTGTAGTACGCCGGCTATCGTGTCTCTTTGCAGCTGCAAGCTCGCTATCATGTGTCTCTGGTTGTTATTGGTCTTGGCTCTTGCCAGCCTGATGGCGACACCTCTTAATCGTTCTTTTATCAACTCATGTTTTTGAGCTGCGGTTGCTATTAATTCGTGGTAGTCGGTTTTGATACCTTCCAAGAGCCTGGCATTAAACTGTTGATCCAGGTGATCCATTGCTGCTTATTGTCTTTGGCCTTCTCTTGATGACTGTAACTGCTGTGTGTGTTCTTTGCCGTTGGTTTGCTGACTGCGGCTGGGTGTTTCGTATTGCCGCTGGTTTTTGGCTCCCTTTGTTTTAGTAACCACGTGGTATGACGTGTTAACTCTGGGCTCCTCCCCCTGTCGATCGTCGATTGTAGATGTGTTTTGATCGAAGCTGGTTGGGAAGTTGTCTCCCTCTGTGATGGGTATTCCCGATCGGTTTTCTCTTTAGGGGTAGTCCCATCTTTCCATTCCTTCCTGACGGTCACTTCGTTATTGGGGGTTGTCTCCTCGTAGCTAATTTTGTCCGTTGTCTGCTCTTGTCGTGGGTTGGTTTGTATTCCTTTCCAGTTATCTTCACCGGACTTGTTAAATGTTTGTGGTGGGTTATTTAAACCCAATCGAACTCGAGTTTCGGCCGAGTTGGCCCATAGTATGTACACCATCTCTTCTACTCGTCCCCTTTGCTCCCGTATGGGTCGGTTTACCTGCATCTCCTGAGGGGTACAGTCCTTGGCTTCTCTGGCTTGGTAGCATTGATAATCTGTGAACCTGACCGGTGGTTTTCTTGCTCTGGTGGGTCTCCCACTTTCTTCATTTCCACTAGTTCTGGTGTCGAGGGGAGGCCAGCTGGTGTCCTCTGTAGCGGGTACTGTGGGCACTGGTGGTGGTGCTGCCACTGGCTCTGTGGGGTATTCATCCAATGCATTTTCTAGTAGTGTTGGTGATGCAGTTCTCTCTGGGGGTGCTTCGGGAGTGGGTGGCTCTACCGGTACCCTTTCTCTGTGTGTCTCTGGTGGTGGTACCCTTGCTACCGGTGCTTCAGGAATGGGTGGGTCTACTGGTCTCACTTCCCTAGGTACCTCAGGTGGAAGTTCAGCATAGTCTCTTGGGGGGTTGGGCATCCTTCTCTGGTATGCCCCTCTCATGTTCGGCCGAACAGCTTGTTCGCGGCTAGGGGGCGCTCTCCCCACTGTCTCTCTACATGTCTGGTAGGCCTTCATTCTACGGCCATTCTGGGTAAATCCCTGCCCATTTCGTTCGAGACGATATGTGTGGTTGGGGTAGGTCTCCAGGACAGTATATGGTCCCACATAGCTGGGCTGCAACTTGGGGTTACTTCCTTTCGTTCGCCTCTTGTTCTCTATTACCACCAGTTCGTCTTTACTGAAGCGAGGGGGCTCGTCCGTCTCTCTCTTCTTGGCGAAGCTTGGTCTGTTGGTTCCGCACATACTCGTGGGCTATCGCTAGGTCGTTCTGTATACGGAGGGTATGCTCTGTGGTATGGTATGGGTCCAGCGAAGGGGGAGATCCCGTCAGTTGGTCTGGTAAACGCACCTCTCGTCCCAGCATCATCAGGTTTGGGGTTTCTCCTGTCGTGGAGTTGGGTGTGGCTCTACAGGCTCGCATAATCTGTGGGAGCAAGGTGTCCCATTCGTCCTGCCCCTTGTTGAGTATGAGTGTGCGCAGTGCGTCGCCTAGTGTGCGATTTTGCCTTTCAACCATGCCGTTTCCTTGTGGATGGTAGGGCGTGGTCCTGGTTTTTCGTACATTCCATAAGGTGCAGAGTTCTTCTAGCAAGGTGGACTCGAACTGGGCGCCCTGGTCCGAGTGCAGTTGTTCTGGGAGGCCCCAGTAACTGAACACCCTCTCATCTAATGCTATGGCCACGGTGGGGGCGGTGGCGTCAGGTAGCGCTATGGCATCTTGCCAACGGGTAAAGTGGTCTGTAAGCACCAGAATCCACCGGTTCTTCCGCTTAGTGAGGGGTAGGGGTCCCACGAGGTCCACTGCTAGTTTCTGGAATGGCCGACCGGCGAATAACCTCTGTCCGCCCGGGGCGGCGGGTCTGTTACTTCGTTTCGCTACTAAGCACACCTCACAACTCTTCACGAGTCTGCGGGTTAGCCCTGACATGCCTGGCCAATACCAATCTACTTGCAGTCTGTGCCGTGTCCTGTTGATTCCTGCGTGTGCCAACAGGTGGGTATCCCATACGACTTTGTGTCGCCAAGCGGGTGGACAGATTGCGCACGTTCGGGTCCGGCCTTGGTGTTCGGTGGTTATGACCAACGTTCCATCTGGTCGGAGGCTCATCGCGTCGATTCTGTCATGCAAAACTCGTAGCTCTGTATCTCCTTCTTCCAACTCTCTGTGAGGGAGCTGTCCTTGTGCTTTTACTGCGGCGTAGATCTTGGCTAATGGGTGGAGTCCCTCTTGTTGTGCCTGTACCAACTCTCGCGCATTCCTTATGGGATTGGTAACTGTCACGTTCACTTGTTCCCTTCGCTCTGCTGACCGCTCCTGGGTGAGCTCGGCATGGGTGGGTCCCCCATCTGTCCATTCCCTTGGCTCCGCTGACCCCCTTGGGGTGAGCTCGGCATGGGTGGGTCCCCCATCTCTCTGCTCGATAGCGTGACACTGCTTGCAGTCTATGCAGGGATCTTGCCGGCTGAGTCCGTCGGCGTTCCCGTGCTGGACTCCTGGGCGATGTTCGAGTTTGTACCTAAACTCTGCCAGTGTCTCGAGCCACCGTGCTATTTGGTTGGAGGGCTCCTTTCTCCTACATAACCAACGGAGGGACGCATGGTCTGTTCGTAGCTTAAATTCGCGGCCATATAGGTAGGGCCGGAAATGCTTGGCGGCCTTGATCACGGCCAACAGCTCTCTTCGTGTTACACAGTAGTTCCTCTCTGCCGGAGAGAGGGTTTTACTATAGTAAGCAATGACTCTCTCTTTGCCCTCTTGTACTTGCGACAGCACTCCACCTACTCCAACTGCACTGGCGTCCGTGTCTAGGATATAGGGAAGTGTGGGGTCTGGGTATCCCAATATGGGGGCTTGGCTAAGTCCCTGCTTCAACTGTTCGAACGACTGTTGTTCGTTCCTGCCCCACTTCCAGGGGACATCCTTTCCGGTCAGCACGGTGAGTGGCTTGGCGGTGGTGGCGTAGTCTGGCAGGTACTGTCTGTAGTATCCTGCAGTTCCCAGGAAGGCCTGTAGCATCTTCACATCTTGTGGTGCCTGCCACTTCTTCATTGCCTGTACTTTCTCTGGATCGGTGGCCACACCTTTGGCGCTGACTACATGCCCTAAGTATCGCACTCGGGGGCTCAGGAGCTCACATTTGGAGGGCTTCACCTTTAGGTGGGCGCTCTGGAGTCGCTGTAGGACCTCTTCTAGCCTCTGGATGTGTGACGTGAAGTCGGGAGCAATGACTATTACGTCGTCTAGGTAGAGGAGCAGCGTTTTCCAGTGGAGTCCTTTCAATACTCGCTCCATGAGCCGTTGGAATGTAGCAGGGGCCGATGTCAGTCCGAACGGCAACACCTTCCATTTCCAGAGACCACTGCGGGTGATAAACGCTGACTTGTCCTGAGCGTCCTCGTCCAGCGGGACTTGCCAGTATCCACTGGTCAAATCGAGAGTGCTGAAGTATCGGCTACCAGCCAGCGCGTCTAGGGAGTCATCAATGCGGGGTATAGGGTAGGCGTCCTGTTGCGTGACATCGTTCAGTTTGCGGTAGTCGACGCAGAATCTCCAGGAGTCGTCTTTTTTCCGTACTAACACAACTGGTGAACTCCAGGCTCCGTCGGCAGGTTCGATGAGGTCTTTGGCCAGTAGTTCCTTGACCTGTCTCTCTGCTTCGGCTTCTTTTTCTGCTCCTAATCGGTGGGGGGGTAGTCGTATTGGTCGGGTTCCTGGTGCTACAGGGATGGAGTGTTCGGTCAGGGGGGTGCGTCCGATGTCTCCGTCGTTTCGACTAAACACGTCCTGATAGCGTGTGAGGAGGTCCCGGAGTTGACACTCTTCTCGAGTGTCTTCACATCCCTTTCTAGCCTGGGTGAACAGTGGCTCGAGGTGTGGGGGTAAGTCTCCTCTGGGAACGGTTCCTTCTGGCCTAGGGGCGTGTAGCGGCCGTATCTCGTGTGATTTGATCCCTGTAAACGTTCCGATGACTTCTCCCGCTGGTACTCGGATGCTGTCTTGTGACGGGTTCAAGCATCTGACCAGTACTCTCCCTCGCTCGTCGGGTGAGTTGATACTAGTGGCTATCAACAGTCCTCCTTCTCTGCTTTCTATTACTCCTTGTTCGCAAGGGGTTCGGCTGGCCAGGTGGCAGGGCACCGTAGCTTCGGTCTGTGGAGGAAGGTGTACGTCCCTCTGTACTTGCACTTTGGACACTAGGTCCCTGCCATGCCTGTCGGTGCAGGTTAGTTCCTTCCCTTGTACGCAAAGGGTGGGTCGGTCAAATCCCATTTGACACTCTTGTTTGGCCAAAAATGGCATGCCTAGTATCACATCCTCATTAATTTGACTCACAACAAACGTCTCCTCGTACTTGACGTGGCGTATCCGTCCATTTAGGGTAATTAAGCCGTAGAAGGGGAGTCTAGTACCGTCGGCCATTAACCCGTGTGAGTCATAGTCTTGGAGGTTGTGCTGGGTCTGTGACGTGAGTAGATCGAATACCCTTTTGGACAGGAGATTGGTATTGCATCCTGTGTCGATTAGGTATGTGACCGTCTGCCCTTCCACTCGTCCTGGTAGATAGTAACTCGACTTGTAAGGTCGTTCTATCTGGTTCAAGTGTATGGTGATGGGCGGCTTCTGGGTCCTTATGGGGGGGGGGGTCCGATCTCTTTTCTTGGGTTCTTGTCGCCTCGGGGGGCAGGGTCTCGTACGACTTGTATTGGTCACTTCCTCCTCTTCCTCTTCATCTATCATCTCGGTTGCCAGGGGGCTGAACCTATTGTTCAGTGGGAGGGGTTCAGGTTCCTGCCATAGTGGCTGGGCTCTCCTTCTGGGAGGCCGAGGGGTTGGGGGGGCCCTGTTGCAGCCAGTAGGGGTAACTACTGCTGCGGGCCGTACCCGTTTCCCTGGCGTGTGTGCCAAGGTGCAGTCTTGCATTGGCTCCTAATGTGTCCAGTGCGTTGGCATCCCCAACAGCGTCTGGGGGGAGGCTGGTTCGTGTCCTCCTTTAGGGTGGCTATTTCCTTACTCAGGTGTTCGATTGTTTTTTAGTAGCTTTGTTAATGGATCTTCTACTTCCTGGCATTTTAGTATGGGTTCGGAGGTAGGCAGTGGTCCCTCTTGTCCCTCTTCCTGAATGGTTCGGACACTTGACTGTACTGGGGGTTGGTGCTGTACCTGTAGGAATTCATTCCCTGCTTGGACCGCTTCCTCTAGGTCGGCCGGTCATATAGCTAATAGGTGTCGCTGGAGGTACACATGTCCCAGTGTATTCTGAAATGTCTGTAGGGTCAGCTCGACCCGATTTCTGATCGGCAAGTCTCCGTAGGCTGCTTCTACTAGTCGTTCGACTTGTAGCGCATGCTCCCTTAGAGTGTCACGGTGTGCTTTCCTATAGGTGGTCAGCTTTGTCTGTGCTTCAGTACGCGTCATTCCGAAGCTTGCTCGTAGGGCTTGTGTGATGGCGGGGGTGTCAATACCTCTTCCGCACTGTTCAGCTTTCCCTGTCAGTGCTTGTCTTAGGTGGATGGTCGACTCTTCCGGTAGCCATCCATTGGCTCGTGCCACCTCCTCAAACCTTTGGATGAAATATCCAACGTCTCCCTCACCATCGAACTGTGGGACGCGGAAACGGTCTCTTCCATTGTTGGTGGACATTCTGTCAAGAATGTTGGCTAGTGTGCCCATTATCTGTAGTGGAGAGCCATCCCTATCTGAGCTGAGAGCTCGTCGTCTGCTCGCCATGTTCCGCGCCTGCTGCCTCCTACTTGTATTCACTGTTCCTGTGGGTCGTTTGTGTGGGTTCTTCTCAATCCCACTGCTGCCACCAATGTACAGGAATTTATGGTGTAGTGGTAGCTATCACCTGTACAGCGGCCCACAGTAGTAAGCGTCCACAAGCAGTGCAGTGTACGCCCTTACTTTGCCCAAGGTCGGCAGTCTAAACCGTAGAATAGAATTTGCAGTGTTGTATGCTCGCAAGCGATACACAGTGAGGAGTTGTCCAACTCTCTCACTTTCCACTGATTTCCTACTCGGTGGAATAGATGCGTCGGGTCGAACTAGCTTTTCAAATAATCGTTCCAGTATCACTCGGTAGAGTGCAGGGTAAGTCGAATTGACTGAACACTTTCTACTGACTATTATTCTAGCCACTAGTCGACTAGTCCAAGAGCTTATTTAATTGTCCGAATTTATGGTGCAGGTGTGTGAACTAGCCTGTTCACTTGTTAGCGCAATCTGTGTATCTGTATGTGTGCTTACTTGTATATTTCTGCTTAGCCACTGGTGCAATTGCATAAGTGCTTTATGCAATAAGATCAACAAGTAAGTGAGAGTAAGTGCCAGGTTAACTCTGCTTTATTTCGGACAAGACATGGGTATTTATAACACAAAAAGTTACATAATAAGAGTGGCAGCTAACAGACAAAGGCAGGCCACGCCTGTACAAGTGATTGGTTATTGAAAGGTCAATAGAACAGGGTAGACATAGAACTGGGTGTGCTTGTGCTCTATGGTTGATTGCACAAGCACATGGTTGAAAAATAGCAATGCGTGCAAATAATAAAATATATATAAATAAGTGCAAACATAGATAAATAAGGTAGACAGTTCGGTATGACACAGTTCGGCAGGTTGTACTGTGAGTAGCTGTACAGTTCGGCTTGGATAAATAGATAGTGTAAATAATTAAGTATATCGGTTGACTCCATTCCTCCACATTATTATAATTATTGAAATAATAATTATTTTCTTATTATATTATTATTTAATAATAATTAGTTAATAATAAATATAATAATCGTTATCATAATAATAAATAATTAATAGGTACATGCATACATGAAATGGGGCTCCCTGCACATGAGGCTGTCTTCAGAATCATCTTCGGGACTTGACTACACAATCTTCTAATCTTCAATCTTTCTTAGCAATAAAAATTCTTTAGGAAGACTGATAATAATAGTTTCAAGAGCCTACGCGAAGGAATGGTCTATTTTTGTCTTCAAGTCCTCCATATTATCAATGAAAAATTCTTTAAACTGATAATATTAGTTGTAAAAGCATACGCGAAGGACTGGTCTAATTTTGTGTTATATGACAGTTTAAAACAAAAAATGAAAAAATAATTGAGAATTAACGTTAAGTGTTAGGTAATGTTGAAGTGAAGGCGAGTGTTATTGTGGTATTGGTATTAATGTGATATTGATATGCCAAGTTGGTTCGCAAGGAAATGTGAAAGAGGATAGTTCAGGAGTTTTTCACTGCAGTGTGCACAGATTTTTTTGTGACAGACTTGTCAAACACATGATGTAATGCCACTAAATCCGAGTGCACCGGAGTGAAAAGCTCTGGAAGTAGGAGGAGAGGTTGAAGCAGTAACAGATCACGTGTAGCAAAAACCCTTTTAGGTTTAAAAAAATACTTTTTAGTATGTTTCTAAAGTCTTTTTAGGTTCGAACCTGGAAATGTTTTCTTTTTGTGGACCATACCTGTCACGCCTCTTGATTTTTCAGAGATGCCCACGATTTTCAAGTATTAATTTTTTCTATTCGTAAAAGCTGCTGAACTCTTTAAAAACTCCTGTAATTTGAATCCCCTCATTGAAATATCTTACAAACTTTGCTAGGATTTTTCTATTAAGCAAAGAGAACTTTCAGAAGACTCAAGGGGGCCAATGTTTTTCTATTATCCTTGTACATATAGCTTTAGTGTGTTTGACATGTAGTTTTTGTCCTGCATACTAAAGTCAAGTTGCATTTACCTCAACAGTAACCGTTTGATTTCTGAACTAATAAACTAATTAAATCATTTACTTATGGTCTACACAATTACCCTCTCTTTCGATACTCTCAAATACAGTGTTTACGATCTGAAGCAACAATTCAAATATTATAATTCCGATTTTTCTCAAGCCAATATTACAAGTATGCTTTGGACTATAATCCTGTTAGAAGCTACAACTACATAACATACATTTATACAATGTAGAACCAATCACCAACACCTAGACTTCACGAGAGTAAAATAATTATTCTTCATTTCCACTTTTATTAACTATTATTATAGCAAGAGTTTTTGATGTTGATAGATGAAAAATACTAAAGCAGAAGTACGGAGGTATAAATTACATGATATTTTCCCATATTATTTTTCATAATATTGGAAAATGTCATAAAATTTGTGTATTTGGTAAGCAGTGAATCATCTATGGCTTATCATGGATACAAAGTCTCATAATGATGCTAATAGAAACATGCCTGCAATGTTCGCTTTTGTTATCATTTTAAGATTGTAACATTGTCCCACTCTAACAAAGTTGTCACACTCAAACAAAACTGTCACACTCCAACAAAACAGTTACACTCGAGTGCTATTATAAATCAATAACATAATTGAGAGAATTGAATTTGGTATTGAATTTCATTATTGCTCTTAAAATGAGTAGTTAGCTAGACCAACAAAAAAAACGAAATCTGATTGGGCAATTCATTTAGTCTTAGTCATCTATTACTACTCGCTTGTATGGTGCTCTGGATGTACGTGCATGAAGTTATTGTTTATGAGACAAAGAACTTCTGAGAGTGTGCTAGGCTTAACTCTGCTTTATTGAATGGATGACACTACCATTTATACAAGCGGTTACATAATAGGTATATGGACAAACAAAGACAAGACAATAGATGGACTGTAAGCCACGTCTGAACTGTATAACTGGACAAATAAAAAAGTAGTAGGTTTGGCTTGTAGATACGGATGGTTGAGTAGCACATGTTGGTAATATAAGGTTGAATGGTAAGCGAAGGGTAAGAAATATAAATGTACATAGTGATTAACTGTACAATGTGAACATAGAACGTTACATAAAACAAATATGGCGCCGTCCGCCACACACTTCCTCCCATTGGCGACAGTAGCCAATTTAACATGAAGGCGGCGCTGGTGTACTGGTCTTTCTAAATCTTTCGATACTCTCGTTGCATTTGTAACTTGATATCTTCAGCCCTTTTCAGCAGCTCGTATGCTTCGTGGGTTACGTTGTGAAGTTCTTTCTCGAGGTTCTCCATTCTTTGTAATCTTTCTCTTCGTCGGCGTATTCGTTCCTCTTCTGCTGAGCGGTCCCTGTCTGCACGCCAACTGGTTGGAGTCTGGCTCCTGGTCATTTCTTTCTTGGGTGAGGTGGAGTGTCTGGGGGGAGTTGTCCTCTTCTTTCTTGGGGGTGATAACTCTGTCTTTTCGCCTAGCCGCTTTACTATGGGCACCTTCTTAACGTTTGGTGTAGGAATGCCAAATGGTGCGGGGGAGGTCCACTTCATGAAGTTATAAAAGTTGGCGTAGGTGCTGGTGTCCACTTCGTATAGCGGCTTGTTCTTCCCGCCATGTTCGACGGTACCACCTTGGTGTCTAATATGGCGTAATATTGAGTCCCTTGATGAGCTTTTCTTTCCGCACTTGCAGAAACAGAAGGTATAGTGCTGTCGGATGTGATAAACCATCCTTTTTCTTGATTGTGTCAGGCCACATTCTTTGCATTGCCACTCATCTCCTTTTCAAACTTGTTCCGTGGCATTCTTGATGGCTCTCATGGTGTCGCCACTCAGCCAGATTTCTCTGCGTTCGTTTAGTGGGGGTGACGACGTTGTCTACAACACGAACAGTTCGCATGTGAATGGGTGTTAATATAATAATTAGATAAATGTGAGTAAATATGCTATAAGTAGAGTTCGGAATTACATGTAGTTAGACATAGGTAGAGTTCGGTAATAATAGGTAGAACTGTTAGGGTCGACCATGGTGAGGTGTCATTTCCCAACACACTCCGCCCCATTGGCGCTCGTGGGCCAATACTAATAATAAAAAGTGGGAAATGTCCTTAATATGATTCACGGTCCTTCTGGATAGCCAACTTCAGCTCGTCGGCTCGTTGTAAATAATTCAATGCTTCCTTGGTCAGTCGATAGAACTCTTCCTCGTTCCTCTTGATTCTCCTGTACTTTTCTTCACGGCGTTCTGTCTCCATCTGTCTTTCGATCCTTCTTTCTCGGCTGCTAGCTCTTGGTCGATGCGGTATACTATTTTCTCTTATCTCTCCTGCTTCTCTACTCGACCTCTGCCGTATCACTTGTTCTTCTCTCTCTGCATCTAATTCTATCTTGATTATTTTCTGTGCTTGTTCCACTCTATCTCCTAATCGTCTCTCGATTGGTCTTTGGCTAGTGGGGCTGCTTGATCTATCCTTAATTGGTGAAGGTGTCCCGAATATTGGGGCGTTTTGCCAGTTCATGGCCTGACAAAACTCTGTGTAGGAGGAGTGATCTACTTCGTATAGAGGCCGTTCTACTCCGCCATGTTCCTCAGCCCCATTCTGTTGTCTGATGTGTTTCAGAATAGTGTCACGGGAGGCACTCTTATGCCCGCACGCACAAAAAAAGAAAACAAAATGTTGTTTAATATGATAACTGGTACGCTTCTTGCTGCGCTCCACCTTGCATATGGCGCATCTCCAAATGTCATTGTCGGTCGTCGACTTCAGTGCTTGCTGTATTCGTCTAGATGTTTCTTCTGTCACCCATACCTCTTTCGGTCCGTAGGTGTGTGTCGGTGGCGGGGGTGCACTTGCCTGATGGTGCCGAACTCTACACCTAGCCGATCCTTCTTCTACATTTACTTTACCGACTCGTGTGGGTGATACTTGCATCTCCTTCATTGGAATTCGGTGTCTTTTCTTGATCGGCTCTGCCAGGATAGCCGCCACAAATGCAGGGTCCTCTTCTATGGCTAGTTCACGTTGGTTGTTTTCTGCCATGGCATTTTCTTGGTAGTGTTGTTTGCTGACTGTGCAGCTCGTTGTTGTGTTTAATTGTTTTGTATTTTCGCTCGCTGGGAATTTCTTTTGTTCTACCGGCCACGTGGTGTGACGTAGGGAGTCTAGGCTCCTCCCGCGGTAGTTCGCTGGTTTCGTTGTTGTTTCTATGTTTTCTGTAGTAGGAGTTACCCACCCTCGCTGCATATCTTTCCGCGGTAATTGTTCGTGGTAGTTGTCCACTCTTGTTCTTTTTCTTTGTATCTCTCTTCATCTATCGTGTCTGTTACCTTTCCTTCTTTATTTAAACTCAGTTTGCATCGGGTTTCTTCGGCGTTGGCCCATGGTATATATACCATTTTTTGTGCTCTTTCTTATGGTGCTCCTGTTGACACGTTTACCTGCATACTCTCTGCCTCTGGTTCTTCTCTACCTGTAGTTTTATAGCATTGGTAGTCTGTGAACCTTATAGGCGGTCTCCTTGCTCTTGATGGTCTCCCTCCTTCTTCTACTGCTACTGGTGCCGGGTTGAGGGGCGGCCAGTGGACATCTTCTACGGGGGGTCCTGTAGGCGCAGTGTCCACTGGGGGTGCTTCAGGAGTGTGTGGTCTCACTGGAGTAGGTGGTCTGGGTGGAGAGCTTGGTAGTGTCTCTCTTTCCACCGGTTCTATAGGAGGCGGTGGGGTGCTTGGTCGCCTTTCTATTTGCTCTTCCGGGGGCGGGTTGCCTTCATGTTGCCTTTCCACGGGCCGGTCTGATGGGGGGTCTGTGTGTCCCACCTGGGGCGGGGCTGTCGGCCGCCGATATGCTCCACGCATGTTCGGTCGGACGGCCTGCTCGCGGCTAGGTGGTGCCCGCCCTATCTCTTCTCTGCATGTGCGACAGCCATGTCTCCTTTGGTTGGTAGCTGTGTGTGGGTGGAGGGGGTGCGCTTGGCTGGTGTTGTCTGGGTTGGCACCTAGCTGCTCCTTCTTTAACTTCTATTCTACCGACTCGTACTGGTGAAGTCGGCATTTCCTTTCAAGGTATTCTGTGTCTTTTCTTGGCAGGTTCCGCAGTAATGGCTGCGATGATTGCTGGCTCCTTTTCTGTCGATAGTACCCCAACAGTACCTTATATGATTCATTGATTATTGCAGTAGCAGTTTCAGGATCAAGATATATTTCAACTAAATTACTAGGTTTAAAATATAGACTTGTTGATTTTAAACCAAAATAAATTGCTATGTTAGCTCTTGATGTTGGAGTTGGAACATATGTTGTAAAAGGGCTTCATGAACCTGGAGTTCCTACTAAAATCATTAAATGGAAAAAATATATTTACTTGCTAATTGACTCTTTTTTTATTTCCTGTTTAGCTTCATCTTTTACTTCATAATCAAACTCGTACATCTTCTTTTTTATATTTTCATATTCATCAAGGATTTCATTAAATTCTTCGTTATCAACCACAGGCTTCTAATTTTTTTGGTATTCTTTTACTCAATAGAATCATCCCAATGTCAAGCACCGGATATAGTTTACCATGTTTCAATTTTGTCCTAATAATATATTTTGATATGGGAGTTAGAGTCAAAGCTCCTATAATTCCAGCTAAAATTACTCCAACAGGTAAACCATCAAGTGACAATGAAGTGACAAACTCCTCCTGCTGCTTCATTAGTTGCCAAAGATGTTAATACAGTAATTGAACCTTCAATACCACTGGAAGCTTTAGTATATTTTTATATATATTGATTTTCTTTTTCTCTTTATTAATTTTAATTCTTTATAAAGATCTTATGTTTTATTATATCTTTCAAAACTAATGTCTGGAGCGGCTGTTGCAATATTTGGATGTAAGTTTGTTTTGGTACTCATATACATATATATATATAAATAAAAAGATTTTAATCAAGTTTAATATCTAAATCATATGTATGAGAGGACACAACTTGAAGCTGTTCTTTAGTAAAGGTTCTTTCATTTGATAGCAAGTATAACTCTGGTTGTTTATCAGCCCTTTTAATCTTGTCAATAGCATAAACATCTATCGACCAAATAGGGTCAGTTTTTCTATACTTATTATATCATTCAGCCTCACCAAGTTTATACAAATACCTCACAGAAGAGTCTCTAGGTAATTCATCTTCTACTCCAGCTTCGCTTTCACTAGCATCGTATTCAGGTTGCTTTACAGTATCTAATTTATTAGCATCGATGGGTTTCATATCAATCCTTTTGGTTTCTTCATCATTCACTGCTCCTATAACAGCTGGTAATCTTTTAACCCACTCACGGTTATCATTTGTTGTTATACCTTCAATATTAGCCTCTATCTTCAATTTCATTAGCATATTAATGAGCAAACAGCTTCTCTGTTAAAGTCTTATTAGACCTTTCCACGGATGCTTTTTTCTTTGTATCAGTTGACCGTTTGATTTTAACCTGTGACTTTTCATTAGACTTATAAATTCACTCATGACCATTGTCACACATAACGACCTCGGGATAATTAAGAAGAGATATTTTATAGATTTTATGGATAGCTGTCAAAACTTTTGATGCTCTTTTAGTTTTAAGAGGTTCGGCTACTCCATAACAAGATAATATGTCTATAATAGTGTAAAGGATTTTCTGTGTGGTTTTCACAGAACCTTCACCGACACCTGTCTGGAGATAGCTGTGTGTACTAAACAGGGTACACTGGTGCACTAGAGCCATTGTGGTAGCGTAGCTGCGTAGTGACCAGGCAACAATCTGTCATACAACACCACTAATCCCGGTAGTAATAATTCTGTTGTATACGGGACTAATCTGTCGATCTATACTGATCCGGAGACTTCCTGTTCTCTGAATACGGAGATCTGTTTAATTGCACACAGATCCGGTTTCACTTAGATTCTCAGTTTAATTGCAAGCATGTGTATAATTCACAGCAAACGTGTTAAGCAGCTTTGTGATAATGTCCAAGAGTGTAGCGTAATCTCGAAGAATGTTTATCGTCAATGTAGTACTGTAAGCAAGGCAACGACAGTATGAGAAGAGTTGTAGATTGTCAGTAGTAATGTATTGAACGTAATGATACAAAATTACAACGACAGCTGATTCGAAGTGTATAATAGTCGACAATATTAGATCACACTAATACTCCAGTCAAGACTACGAGGATGCACAACGTTACCCTAACGCTTCCAGTGTATCAACTCAACACAACTACTACAAGAACTCTGACTGCTGGACGATTTGCCCTTCTACTTATAAAGTACAATATGCAAACAAGCAGTTGAAAACTGTAAGATATGATTGGATAATACAAACACCATATAATTAATGGACAAAACAGGCGCATTACAAGTTACATACAACAGCGCCAAAACAGACATATAAACGGATGCATTACGATCTACACAAACAACAATAATTAATTAATTAGAAGCAAGATGGCTACCGGAACAGTTCAGCTTGGTTTCCTTAGCTTGATCTTGACTGCTACGTCTCCCTTGGTCTGCAAGATCGGTGGCTACGGTGGTTGCTAGGCTCCTAGGATAACATCTGGCTCGTCTTGTCTGCTCATTGCCGTTGTTGCCATTTGAACAAATCTTGTTTAACTTTCTTCTTTAGTTGGTATAATTGTTGTCATCGTAACATCTACGATTGAAGCATTCCCATGTTTTCTTAAATTTCATTCATGACACATGCTGTTTGTTTTTCTGTTGACATCTTCTTCGCACTAGCTTTAGACATTTTTGCTCTCATCTGAGGTATAGGAGGTGATTCGCTTGTTTTACCTCGTGTCCAGTGTTTTGCACATTCTTTTACAAGGCGATTAATTTCGGTTGGGTCTGTTGTATAGCGATATGATGGTCTTTTGGCATATTTACCATTCTGATCGCCGATCAAGTTTTCCAACTGTGTCATTGAAGAAGTCGCATCAGCTGAGTCTTGAGGAGACATGGTGAGGCAGTAGTTATAGAGCAAATCAATTAGTTGTGCGCGTGGCAGCTTTATTATAGGCAAATGAATAAGTTGTGTGCGTGTGAGCTGCATGATAAGCAAATTTCAATAAGTTGTGTAGGGGAGGTAGGTGAGAGTTGGGCATAGTAAGGCATGACATGTGATAACTTTTTATTCGTAGTATTTTCGCTTGCCAAATCGACTGAACACGATCCTAGATTAGTTTTACGCGTTATCTGGCAGTTTGAACACCCAATATACATTAGTTTAGTTTAAATCACAACTTTTATAAGAAAATCATTGATGGCCCAACTTTCCTTCATGTGGTGATAGTTGGGCCAAGTGTAAGGAGAGTTGGGCCACCGAAATAAATCGTATTTTGATTGACATTTATGAGCAAGACTTTATTATGGATATTATATGATATAGTTCTAACAGATATATAACATTTCCACTAGAGACATGTACACATTAAGCAGTTCTATAGAATGCTCCAAAGTCTAAAATCTGTAATATGTCTAGACATCATTCCACAATATATGAACTTAGGTCTACAGAGAACATAACACTGCACAGCGCGACTAGTTCCAGCAACAGAAATGGGCTGCCCGAGACTTAACACTACTGAGGTGATTGGAATAATGTCAACATTCTCGTTTTCTGGATATATATACTGTGCTGCAGACCCTTTCTTTTTTCGCAAGAGGTGGACACGGATCTCTTCATTCTCCATCACCTTTTCAATGACTCCAACATAGTATTTGACTGTCTTGCGCTGAGTTAGATACTTGATCAAGACATGGGCCACTGGTACCAGAGACTGTGGTTTAGATTGTTCATCGCCAAGTTCTTCACTGCCAGTGTCAGAGTCAGTTTGCAGGGGAATAGCGAAGTCTCCCTCTTCCTCACTGCTAGATTGAGGTAATGGCTGCCGTTTTTTAAGTTGCTTTCTCATAGTTCGCTTTGTTCTATCATTTCTTTTACCCACGAGCCGATCCTTATGAGGTTTATCCATAATTATGGCAGTCCTTATTCTCTTGTTATTGGTTCTCTGTCTAGGCTTTGCTTTTGGAAAGAGTAGAATGTTCTCTGGAGTGATGGTAGATGCTTGGTCTGGTTGACAGTCTGGCATGGGAGATCTCAATGCTACAGAGGTAGAGGCTAACGTAGTTGAGCCTAGCGAGGCAGTAGACAAAGTTGCAGTCTCAGCTGAAGGTGCAGTAGAAATCGGTGAAGTGATGGGGATTAGTGGTGTGGCTGTTAATGCTTCTGAATTTGCTGTTGTGATAGTGGGTGCAGGCTCTGAACGGTCTGTTACATTAGAAGGCAAAAAATCCTGTTCCGTGAAAATCTCTGAGTCTAAAGGGAAGATGCCAGTACTTCTAAATCCAGAAAGGGTATTACCTGGATTCATAGCCTTGTTAAATGCTTGTTCTGTCAAAGAGCCCATGTCATAAATTGTGATTGTTCGCCCAGGATTGCATCTCATCCAACTGTCCATAGCCTTGTTGAAAAACCCTTTCATTGGACCGAAAACTGTGCGGTCCAATGGCTGGAGTTTGTGGGACATGTGGGGTGGCAGGGTTACGGTTACTACGCCATTCTCTTTGGCTGCAGTTATCACCTCTATTGACACATGGGAACAATGGTTGTCCATTATCAGTAAAACCGGAGCTTCTTTTGTGCATCTGGTGTTCTTTAAGAAGAATGGCATATACTGCTCACTAAATATGTCGGCATTCATCCATCCAGTATGGTAGGCTGCACCACCAACACCAGGAGGGGCTCCATTCAAGAAAGCTTGGTTCCATCTCACTCTTGGAAAAACATAGAATGGTGGAAGAAAGTTACCACTAGCACTTATAGCAGCAACTATAGTGACCAGTATACCTCGCTCCGCTGAAGCTACTGCGCCTACTTGATTTTTTCCTCTTGAACATAGTACAGTAGCTGGTCTTTGCACTGTTGTAAAACCGGATTCGTCTAAGTTGTAGATATTCTGAGGTTGGAAATTGTGTCTTTAATAAAAAAAATTATATAAAATACTGGAAAAGTCTATTCAAAAACAGTGAGATTGAAGTTTATGACTTGCAACTTCCATTTCAAATTCCACCTTTGTTTTACATAATACAATTTCATCAAAACATGCTGATTGATGTTGCTAAAATAAACTGTTATACGTAATAAATCTATGTAAATGATCTAATGGATATGTGTAAATGGTAAGTGTTTATTCCAATTGTTAAAGTGTCACTAGCAAATTCTCTTGAAGTATATTGCTCACCTGCCATACACCTCTGCAAGATTATTAAAGAACTCCGAAACTGTTTGCTTATTGAATGCAGTAGATCTTCCCAATGATGCGGCCTCAGGCTTGCGACAAGATAGTTGATTTCTTTCCATGAAACCATTTAACCAATCAGCTCCTAAGAAATATTGAATTCAAATATTTATAGACTAAAACATCAATATACTCAATAATGAGAATCTCATTTTCAAAAGTTTTGCAATCCGATTACAACGTGTTTAATGACCAAATATAAATTATACCATGTCTATAAGTTGTGTAGCTACTGTACATTATTCCTATATTAGCAGTGTTTTGTTTTAATTATTAGATGGTGAAATACTTGAGCATATTGCAATAATGTTCATTAATATCACTGAAAAATATTACCTGCTTTCTGATTCATCTCCCAGCTTTGCGGCATTCGAGTGACCTTGTTCATATTATCGAATTTCCAAGCCAATTCTCTCACTTTAACTGGCCCAATTCCGTGGTATCGGTGATCCAAATCACGAATGTGCTGAGCCAACATCTTTTCCATTTGCTCCGTGAATATTAGGTTGGCAGCCTTACAGTTTTGATAGCTGCTTGTTGGGCGTTTTTCCTCTGATGTGGCCAGATACCTTTGGAAAGTTGTTCGCGAAACACAGTGAGTTAGTGCCGCTTTTCGGACAGACATCTCTCCTTTCCTTACTCTCTGAGCAGTTTTCTCCAGACTTTCGCAATGACTGCCTCGCTCACTCGTTCTGTCATACTTTCTTCCCATTGTGAATTCTAAATAAAGAAAATAGACAGTGTTTGCCAATAGCTAGTAGTGAACTAGTAAGTAGTAAGTGGTGAGTAGAGAGCAAGTAGTGAGAATTAGTAAGTAGTGAGTTGGGCCACTGACCCAACTCTCCTTTGTCTTGGTGGCCCAACTCTCACCTATGCACAATCTTTGCAAAATTATCAAAGTGAGCACACAGTCTTTTTAACAACAATTATTAAATCCAGTTATAAACAGGTAATGCATAGACATCCTCTCTCATCAGTGAACATCCAAATAAAACACATGCTGCTTAAAACATTAATAGATCAGAAACCATGCAAAATATTTCAAAAATTGCTAAAATAAACATTTTATTACTATGTTCCCACATCATGACAAAATATCGCCAAATCTCTGTGGTTTGCTACCACAAATAATTAGCGACAAGGGCATATATTTCCACGACTCAAAGTTTATCGCCGTTGGTTAAACCACGCCCACAGAGGCAGTTGCAGTCAGTGTGCTGTTGAGTGCAATTTAGCCGACTAGCGTTGCAGGCTGTTTTTATTATTATTTTCCTCTATGGTGAAATATATGAATAAAACATCACTGAGTTGTTGGCTAGCTAAGGAAGCTGTGTGGTGACAAAGAATTTTAGTAGCACACTGGCTATGATTCAATAAATTATATTATTTATTATTAATAGTTAGTAATAAAGAAATAAATAATAATAATTATAATAAATAACCAAGTGAATTTTTGCTAAAAAAATACTGCCATTTGTTTTTCACCACTGCAATAATTAATAACCAGCAGCTAAGATTCATTCGTTTCAAATCAGTTGTATTGTTTCATAAATAACTGTGGAATAAACCACAAACGATCCTCGTTAGTTAAATATAAACACACACTAGCTAACGATGCCATGCGGTTACAATGGATAAATTGTGTCTCCTGTTTTATTACGCATGTCTGGTTTTATCGCCTTTGGCGACATTAGCGTTTCCAATAGCAATAAACATCTGGAATTCTGCTTATCGCCAGTTTTTCGCTTTCAGAGAGCGACAAATGTTTGTCGACAAGTCTCGCGACAAATTTGTCGACAGTGCTGTTTCCAATTGGAATTTCCCTTTATCGCCGGCAGTATCGCCAATTTGTCATGATGTGGAAACATAGTAAATGAAAGAAAAATTTTAACTTACCTTCAGTTGAGCAGTATGGAACAAAGAAAGGAAGTGACATCATAAGCTCACTATATGACTCCGCCTACAATTGCTGCAATCAATACCTAATGAGAAACAAAGGGTGGCCCAACTCTCCTGCTGCAACAACTCTCACACCCCTCCCCTACTTGCCAGCTGCATGATAATCTAAGTTCAATAAGATAATCATGTTTTTCAAATAGGAAAAATGGGAAAAACATTTGTTTTTTATCAGTTGGTTAAAACAATAAATTTATTTGGTCGGTTTGGTTTTCTTTGATTATAATAAGGATAGTTTATTTTTTTCAGGACTAGTTTTATAGATTTGATAGGCGGGTTGTCTGTCTAACCAGTCCTGTATTTGTTGTTTTGTGAGTGGCGGAATCTTTTTATGCAGCTTGGTGATTACCATTATGCCTTTTTGATAGCCTGCAGGATAGTAATATATTTTTTGAAGTCCTTCCATTTATTAAGAGGGATGACAAAATAAATTTTTCAACTTATTTTTTTTTCTGCAATGGGGACCCGGACGATTTTAGGTGCTCACCAGGGGGTGCTAATTTGATGATACCGGAAGTTTACTTGCCGTTTTATCATAATATCATTAAGATTTTCAAAAATCCACTAATTTTATTTTTATTTTTTGCTTTAGAATTTTCTTCTCAATGATATATTGAGATGGCAGGAGCTCCAGTGTCTGCTTTAGCTCACTAAATTTTTTTTGGCACAATAAACAGTTATAATTAACTCGAATAATCACTTTTTACGAACGCTAACAATACTGACTATAGATAGCTATGTAAAATATAGAGTGAGCTCGTAAGAGATTTGTCTCCCATTTATTATTATTTATTGTGTGTTGTCATCAGGGATTATTACTATTAATTTTATTTCATTGTTAAATAATTTTCATTCAAGCACAAGTTTGATCCAACTTGTGATTAGGAAATTACAGGTTTCAGAAGAAAATTAATTTATTTAGTTTAATTAATAATTATTATTATTATGATTATCATTATGATTGTTTATAATAATAATATCAAAAAAAATATTATTCATTTGCCCTAAAAATTAACAAATATAAAACAAACTTTTAAAAACAATTGCCATTCATTAGTCACATATCACAGGGTACACCGGATGTTTGGCACACTGGGGATTGTCATAAGAGTTTGTTATTATTATTATTATTGCTAGTCATTGACTGGAGTTATGAAATCCGCAACAAACAATTCATGAGCAGTCGATGGGGACGGAGCTTGTAATACTGAGGATGCGCCGCGTAGATCAAGCATAATAGTGTACAGGAATTTAGGGTGGAGTGGTAGCTGTCACCTGTACAGCGGCCCACAGTAATAAGTGTCTACAAGCAGTGCAGTGTACGCCTCTACTTCGCCCAAGGTCAGCAATCTAAATCGTAGAGTAGAATTTGCAGCGTTGTACGCCCGCGAGCAATACACAGTGAGGAGTTGTCACAACTCTCTCACTTTCCACTGATTTTCTATTTGGTGGAAGAGATGCGTCAGGTCGAACTAGCAGTTCAAATAATCGTTCCAGTATCACTTGCCTGAGTGCAGTGTAAGTCGAATTGACTGAACACTTTCTACTGACTATTATTCTAGTTACTAGTCGACTGGTCCAAGAGCTATTCAACTGTCCAAGTTATTGTGCAAGTGTGTGAACTGGTCTGTTCATCTATCAGCGCAATCTGTGTGTATGAGCTTACTTGTATATTTTCTGCTTAGCCACTGGTGCGTTGCATAAGTGCTTTATGCAATAAGAATCAACAAGCAAGTGAGAGTGTAGGCTAACTCTGATTTATTACTGCGATGCAAGCATATTTATACAAACAAGATTATGTAATAGTGAGTGGCAGCACATAGAACAAAGCAGGCCACGCCTGTACAGCTGATTGGTACATACAAGCCAATAGAACGTTGCATAGAAAAGGGGGGGGGGCAGTCTCCATCGCATGGGTGACTGCCCAAGCACGTGTATACAATAAGTGAAAATAAGCAAGTAAATAATTATGTAAAAATAAGGGTAAATGTTTGACCTGTGGTAAATACAGTTAGAGTTCGGCTTGGATAAATAGTAAGAGTAAATGATAAGTGTTACTGGGTCGGCCCCATTCCTCCACAATAGTATATCGCTGATGTTGAGATAAATTGACAGGGCGCACTGTAATTTATTTACGTTGGCAAATGTAGTTAGGCCCGGAATACGATACTTTGGTTCAACTGCATACTATCTATGAGCATCATCATTAAATTAATTTTTTTCAAAGTGAATAAAGCAAAATAGTTTTTAAAAGAAAAAAATTAGATTTTATATTGATCCCTCAAGCTTCCTCAATCACATCATTTTTGTCATATTAGCTGCTTAAATGTCTCAAATTAAAATAAAAGTCAAGCAAGTCGTAAATTCTAATGATAAGTTATATTAACCATTGAACTGCTTCCGGTTGCATCTACAAAGAGAAACTGCGTGCCGGATCCCCATTATAAAGCATATTTTATAAACTACTTGAATCTTTTAGAAGTAACACTAAATGTTTAATAAATCACTAAAAATATTTCTTACTGATATACGTATGCTCAAATATTGAATAGCATAAAATTTTCATGCATGAGAATAGTTGGCTATTGCCAATGTTTATACAGCAGCTTAATTGGAATTTATCCAACCTTGACATTGTTCCTACACAAAATATTTGCTGTATGGCTCTTGTTTGAGAGCCAGTTTAATTGTTTCTAAGTTATTAATTAAATAACTAAATGGTGGTTTACAATAAATGATACCAAAATGTTCTTGGACAGCACAAAAAAGTAAAAAAGTTTATAGATATAGCTTTGGGGTAGCTGTAAATGCTCTTTCGAATCTTTAACCATGTGTTATTATAAAAAGTTGCTTAATGGTCAAGCAAGTACCCCATCTCATTGTTTGATGATTCTCAATGAGCCGATTTTCTGGAGTTCACTGTTTACAGTTTTTACTCTTTGTTGAATTTGCTCTTTGCTTGCCTTTGCTGGTATTCGCTGTGGTACATAAAATTGCACTTCTGCAGCGCATTCAATGTTCGCTTGAATTCTTGACATGACTTGCGTGATTTGGTTTTGAACGTCTTTTCCATTAGCACTTTTATTTTTGACTTTATCTTTCAGCTGTGGAATAAATAAGCTTCTTTTTTGCTTTGACTATCTTCTATCCACTATTTCGCATATTTCTTTACCAATTCATTCAATTCACGTCATCTAAAAACTTCTCTATTACATTGATGGTAGTTGAAGCCGTCGAGTCTTGGGATTATAGATACGGAGTCTCAGTTTGCAATGCTAATGTCATTGATATTCTGATTAACGGGCCTGTTTTCCTTGCCCAAGGAAGCTTCATTTGATACTAATTTCTCTATGGTTGTTTGGCTTCATAGTTTTTATGCAAATGTTGCTAGCGTGAACCGAGCAGCTTGGATGTTTTTTCTTTTTTGGTCTGTATAGACGCTGTTAAGCGAATCTGCATTTAAGCCTTTTACTTACTGTTCGGTTGTTTTTTTTTTGTTTTTACCTTGCCGAACTCTAATTTCTTGGAACTGTGAATTCCTCTTCATCTGCTATTTTAGGGTGAGGTTTTTTACCCACATTTTTACTTTGCTATAAAAATCTCACTGCTATCAAAAGTGATGTTTCATTTGTCTTTTGCAGTAAGCCTAGTGTTATGTAACCACGTTTTCCCTTTTGAAAGTTTGTGTTCATTGGTTTGTTCTATAAAACTCAAACGCTTATTTTAGATTTGCCAGAGGTTTTCAACATCTTTGTTGTTTTTTGTGACATTTCAACTTTTTTAAATTTGCTCATTTAGCTATTCAACATTTTTCTTTCAATTTTTTGTGGTTACAGACTATTTTTGCAGTTATGCTGAGCAGTGTTTTCCTACTGATAATTTTTTTTTAACCACTTTTATCTGTTTTTCCCCAGTAAATAGCTATAAGCTAAATCTATCCAAATGTTTTTGCTAGTTTTTGTTTATTATACTGTGTTCAGCCATGTTTACAAAAGCTTTTTCTGTTTGTTGTTTGCCAATTAGGCCATTCAAACACAAATCCTGCACATTTTGTAGAGATGTGCAATAACCCGGTTTTGTTCGATCAAGTTGCAGTATCCTGTACTGACTGTCTCAAACAAAGACCCTGCTGTTTTCCAAAAGTAGATAAATGCACTATTGTACACGATAGAGCTTCATGGTAAATAAAACATTTTAAAATACAATATGAAGGACTGTCAAAAAATCCACACTCAAGTTGCTAGCTGTAGCTCTCAGTTCAACTGGTCAAACAATAATTTAGATATTGAGGATTATTGACAGAATCGGGCATGCTGGTAATTGTAAAACAGAGTTTTAATCATCCTCTGTACTTCTGCCAGGTCAAAGACTGGTTATTTCGAGAGCACTGTGCCACTGCAAAATACACTATTGGAAGTGAAACCACACAGAGAAAAACAGTAAAAATAGATTCGTAGACACACCGCCTCACAACTTTGGTGGTAGATACTTTAAAAACAATGAAAGGATCACAATAGAATGAAAGTGATTGAAGTTAGAAATAGAGCAGCTGAAAGTTCAGTATTGCGTCTGGCCTAAGTGAAGTAATCAAAGTGTGGTCAGCCTTTCCCAGCACTATTTTATATAAGGAGCACTCCATTGGAGCCAAATTGTACAAAATCTCGTATAAGTCATCATCGGCTAAAATAGTTTTTATGCATTTATTTGATATTTGTAGCGTAAAATAATTTTTTTTTGCAATAATACCTGTGTGAACAACTTTTGTTTCAAATTTTCATTTCATTAAAAATAAATTGGTTGTAAAATGTTGTTTAAAAATTTTAACCGTCACTGGGGCCAGGAATAAACAAGCAATCATCTCCCCTTCAGAGGAATACCTCTATATTGAGCAGTACCGAACATTGATAAGTATGCCAATACGTTTGCTAAAGATTGTGTGCCCTATAATGCGAAAACGTTCGCTTTGATCCCAGTGAGTTTGCGTGGCCTTTTGTAATTGTATTCCGGACGCCCAGTCGCGTTGGTTACCATCCATATGGCAGACACCCGAGATACTGAAGTGCCATTTGGTTTTGTGGCAAAAAGGAAATTATAATAATGAAAGTGGAATGTTTGTTTATTTTGATCAGTATTTATTGTAATTTTTTTTCATAAACACCTGACTGAATAATAAAAAACCATAATAGATTACTCTAAAATGAAGTATTAATAATGTCAACAAGAAGTACGCTCACTTGGAAAAAAGAATTGATTTCATCGCTACCAAAATAAAATGTTCAGTTTTCAGAATATTTGTATTATTATTTAAACTACTTTGAGATTATGATTCGGTGATTAAGTTTCGGTCAATATTTATATCAAAAGTTGTTCATTATTTAAAACTTATGAAGTTTGAATGGCACAAGAAAAATAGTTTATAATTCAATTCCTACTATTTATAATACAAGTGGTAATATTGTACAGGAATTTGTGGTGGTGTGGTAGATGTCACCTGTACAGCGGCCCACAGTAGTAGGTGATTTGCAGGCAGTGCAGCATGTGACTCCAGCTGGCCCAAGGTCAGCAGTCTAAACCGGTCGAGCAAGATTTGCAGCGTTGCAAGCCCGTAAGCTATACACAGTAAGGAGTTGTCACAACTACCTCACTTTCCACTGATTTATTATTCGGCAGAATAGCTGCGTCGGGTTGCACTAGTAGGTTGAACAATCGTTCTAGTATCACACGCCCGTAGGTCGTATGCAGTGTAAGTCGATTCGACTGAACACTTTCTACTGACTATTGTCCTTGCCACTAGTCAACTTGTCCAAGTAGCCGCTTTGTCTATTTAATTATTATGTACAAGTAGTTGCGTACTTGTGTCTTTGCTTGTTAGTGCAGTCTGTATGTGAAGTTATTTGCTTGCTATGCTTATCTTGCCATCTGTGCTTTGCATGTGTGCTGTGCTGTGTAGAGATATTCAATCAAACAGTGAGAGTGTCAGGCTCACTCTGATTTTATTACATATTGCACAGATATCTATACACAAAAAGGTTACATAATAATTGGCAAACAGCAGGGCAACAAAGGCAGGCCACGCCTGTCCATCTAATTGGTTAAAGTGTACGAATAGAACGTCTCTAAGATAGAACTGGGCTGTCCCTCAGCCTATGGTTGACTGCTTCGAGCACATGTATAAGTTTACAAGAAATGACACAAATGGTATGAGTAAAATAATAATAATAATAAGTTCGGACTTAGGTAAATAGACAGTAAGGAGTCGACTTGTTACTAGGTCGACTGAGTGCATTCCCTAACACAATCCGCCCCATTGGCGCTCGTAGGGCCAATTAACTATTCATAGGGAATGTCCCGGTGTGTTCTTTAAAATTGGTCCCGTTCAAGTCGGATGGCTGTTTTAAGTTCCTCAACTCTCTGTAGTCGTTTAAACGCTTCTCTGGTTGCTGCGTACAGCTCCTCCTTGTACCTTTTAATTTTCCTGTAGCGTTCCTCTCTTCGCTCTTCCTCTAACTGTCTTTCCTCTCGCCTCTCTCTACTGCTCGTTCCTGGTCGATAGGGCATGCTCCTTTCTCTTATCTCTCTCCTACTCGATCCTTCTCTTATCTTACGCTCTTCCTCCTCTGGTCTCAGCTCAAGCTTCATCACTTTCTGTGATATTGTTGTTACCTTCTCTCCCAGCCTCCTCTTGATAGGTTTGAGTTCGCTGGGCTGTCGGACCTCTCTTTGATAGGTGCAGGGACGCCGAATAGTGGCAGGTTCTGCCAGTTCATGCTTTGACAAAATTCCGTGTAGGAAGATTGATCCACTTCGTAAAGAGGGCGGTTTGGCCCACCATGTTCGGCCGCGCCGTTTTGCTGCCCAATGTGTTTTAGTACCGTGTCCCTTGATGTGCTCTTGTGTCCACATTTGCAAAAGAAAAACACAAAATGTTGCCGCACGTGGTAACTCATTCGTTTCTTGCTCAGTTGTAGTTGGCAAATCTCACACTCCCATTTGTCACTGTCGGTAGTTGGCTTTCCTGCTTGCTTAATCTGGTTGCTGGTCCTTTCCGACAGCCATGTTTCTTTTGGTTGAAAGTCATGCGTGGGAGCAGGTGGCGTAGGTGGCTGGTGGTGTCGGGGGCGGCATCTGGCTGCTTTCTCCTCTTTCACTCTTACCCGACCTACTCGTGCAGGTGATGTTGGCATCTCCTTGTGTGGAATCCGATGCCTTCTTTTAGCAGGTTCGGCGATGATGGCAGCAACTATTGCTGGGTCTTCCTCTGTTGAAATGTGTCCAGAGTTATTTTCTGCCATTCTTTTTGTTGTTGTTGCCTCATCGTTATAATTTAATTGTTGCCTGCTGACTGTGCAATCTCGTTCTGTAGCTGCGTGTTTTGTATTGCCGCTTGTTTCGTAGTTCTTTTGTTTTAGCAACCACGTGGTGTGACGTGTTGCTTCCAAGCTCCTCCCTCTGTCGATCGATGGCTGGTGGTTGATTTCTATGGGCGTTCTCGTGGGAGTTGTCTTCTCCCAGGCCTTGTGTCTCCCATCTCGATCTCTCGTGGGAGTTATCCATTCTTGCATCTTGTTCCACTGATCTGTGTTGTTGGTGGGAGTTATCCACTCTGGGGTGGCTATGGTAGTTGCCTGTCCTTGGTTTTGTTTATGTGGCACCCCTTGCCAGCTACCCCCACCGATATTGGTTGTCGATCGTTTGTAGTCATTTAGGCCTAGCCTATGTCGAGTTTCCTCAGTGTTGGTCCATGGTATATATACCATTTTTTCCACTCTACCTCTTGGCTCAGGTGTCGACCTGTTTACCTGCATATCTCCTGCAGTGGGGCCTTCTTCTTTCCTGGTCTGATAACACTGGTAGTCAGTAAACCTAACGGGGGGCTTTCTCACTCTCATCGGTCTACCTCTTTCTTCGATTCTTTCGAGTTCTGGGTTGAGGGGTGGCCAGTGTGCGTCCTCTGCAGGGGTTTCGGGAGGTGTTTCGGCTACCAGGGGTTCCACAGGGGTTGGTGGTCATTCTGCCGCCGGCTCTAGCTGGTGGGTGACTGGTGGGTTTAGGGGTGGTGCCGGTGGTGTTGCCCTTTCTACCGGTGCTTCAGGAGTTGGTGGCTCTTCTGGTCTCCTTTCCCTTGGCACTTCAGGGGGGGATCAGCGCTGTCCACTCGGCCTGGGTGCCGTCGGCCACACACTCCTCCCCATTGGTGACGGTAGCCAATTTAACACGATGGCGGCGTCGGTATACTGGTCTTTTCTTAATCTTTCGATATTCTCGCTGTATCTGCATCTTTATATCCTCAGCTCTTTTCAGCAGCTCATATGCTTCGTGGGTTACGGTGTGGAGTTCTTTCTCGAGGTCCTCCATTCTCTGTAATCTTTCCCTTCGTCGGCGTATTCGCTCCTCTTCTGCTGAGCGGTCCCTGTCTGCTCGCCAGCTGGTTGGAGCCTGGCTCCACCTTGTAATGTCTTTTCTGGGTGAGGTGGAGTGTCGGGGGGGGGGGGGGGGAGTTGTCCTCCTCTTATTTCTTGGGGGGATAACTCCGTCTTTTCGCCTAGCCGCTTAACTATGGGCACCTTCTCTATGTTTGGTGTAGGAACGCCAAACGATGCAGGGGAGGCCCACTTCATGAATTTACAGAAGTCGGCGTAGGTGCTGGTGTCCACTTTGTAGAGCGGCTTGCTCTTCCCGCCATGTTCGACGGTACCACCTTGGTGTCTAATATGGCGTAGTATTGAGTCCCTCGACGAGCTCTTCTTCCCGCACTTGCAGAAACAGAAGGTGTGGTGCTGTCGGATGTGATAAGCCATCCTCCTTGGTTGTGTCCGGCCACATTCTTTGCATCGCCATTCATCTCCTTTACCAACCTGCTCCATTGCATTCTTTATGGCTCTCATTGTGTAGCCACTCAACCAGATTTTTCTGAGTTCGTTTAGTGATGGTTGTAAGGTGGGGGTGTCGACGTTATCTAAAACACGAACAGTTCGTACGTGAATTGGTGTTGTAGTTGCCTTTGTCATGTTTTCTTTGTGTGGTATTTTTACCGACAGCTGTCGAGGTTGCTGGTCCAATGTTTGGATCAATGACTGAATTGAGACTTTCGGTAATTTCTTACCAGAGGTTGATGTGACGTCTATCTTCTCTCTTGCTAGCTCTGTGGTCCTGGCCATCTTGTATTCTTGTTGGTGCGTTGTTATCGTAGGTAGAGAACTTCCTTGCTGCTGACTTGTAAGTGACCGTTGGCGGGTTCATCCTCTTTCTTTATTACCATTGGCCTGATGGCCCACGTGTTTGCTCACGTGTTTATCTGGTCCCGCCTCCCACGTGGTGTGTTCACTGTGACGTAGTACGGCGATATATTTTTCTCCCTCTCCTGGCTTCTAATTTCCTGTTGTCTCTCTCCGAGGTAACTGTGTGCCAGAATAATGATAAAAAACGTGTTTTTACTGCATATTGACAAAGCGTAGGTGTGTAGCCTATTTTTGATCAATAGGGGAGAGAGGTGAGGGTTGAAAATCGTGGGCATTTTTGCTTAGTAGCAGCGCAACTATTATAACAATCCCTCTAATACTTGTCCATGTCTCACAGACCTATGATCGATGTCTAGTAATGCTGTTTGATAAAACCAGCAACCCAAAAAATCACCAGTTCATGTTTTTGTTATATCACTGAACCGGCCCAACAGAGTTAAGACCCTTAGTGGGAAAATTGGACCACACTCAACCAAAGGAAGTAAGACCCTAATATTGCTTTAAAGATGTCGGAGTATATCTACATATTTAGCCATTAACATAGTCAATACCTTTCTGATTTAATGTAAGCATACTATTGCACGTTATACATACAGTGTAACCTTGGTTTTTCAAAACTGAGGAGATAACTTCGAATTTGCAAAATTTCGAGTTTGTAATTTATAGTTATTTATTTATTGTGCAGACAACTGCTACCAAAGATAAAAGTTATCTGTTCTATGTAATCAAATGTGGTAGAACAACTCTTAATCTAAAAGCAAAGTTGTTTTTTTCTTATCATTTCCCAGTGTGCGTAATTACATTTCAGATGCTCTTTTTTAACAGATCGTTCACTGTACTGTATATGAGCTGACCTTCTTCAATGCATGCATGTTATCTTTCATACATTTATCGTGTGTTGCAATGTTGGAAATGTCAATTTATAACAAACAAATAAAGGTAACTGATTTATCTGTATATGTGCATGTATCTTTATTCTGTAGTCTATACATGTAAAATGAATGATGTTTGCTGTACATTGAACAAAGCGTTCACACAAAGAAATCTGTTATTGGAGTCTGCTTCAAGCTGGCAATTCTCGCACAGTGCTTTTCTCTTCTAAAATGAGCCAAGCATTCCATTGCACTCTCCGCATTACTCAATGTCATGAGGTGGCTTTCAAGTTTATCTACTGTAGAGTTAAATTCTTTCTGTGTCAGGGATGCATGTTTCGCGGGAATCTCTTCAATGTCAGTAGATTTGTCCACTACATCAGCCATACTCTCTACAATAGTGTACACATCTGCTGGTGCATTAGTGGCAACAACCTCATCTATTTCAGCATATCTAGAAATGGTGCCTTCTCTTAAAATCCTCTGCAGCTCAGCCAATGGAATATCAACTTCATCAAGTTGATCACTGTCTTCACTTTCCTCACTAGTCTCATTAGCTGTCTGTTTAAAACCACAGGTTTTGAAGCAATTAGCTATTGTAGCTTCTTTAACACCACACCATGCCTGCTTCATAAGCTGCAAACCATCAATAAGTGAGATAGTCTTAGGGTCGCCCATAACACTATCACTTTCATCGTTTAGCATAGATATGAGCTTTCTCAGCATAGCCTTTCGATAGAGCACCTATAGGTTAGCAATGATACCTTGGTCCATAGGCTGTGTCTTTGACGTTGTGTTTGGTGGCAAAAAGAAAAGTTTGATGTTCTTGACTTTGTCTTGGGCAGCTTTAGGATGTGCGAGCAGTTACCAACAACCATAGCAATCTTCCTCCCCTGCAATCCCATTTGTCCATCAATCTTGTGAAGCCACTTGTTGAATATTTCTCCAGTCATCCATGCTTCAGTGTTGAAGTCGTAACTGCATGGAAGTGCGCGAACGTTTTTAAAGCAGCTTGGCTTTTCAAACTTTCCTATTGTGAGAAGAGTCAGTTTTTCTCCTGTCATGCTAGCAGCAATTAGAACTGTTATTCTTTCCTTTCCCCATGTCACTTTTTTTGTTGAGTGCAAATGTTCTTTCTGGCAGCAACCGATAAAAAAATCCAGTTTCACCTGCACGAAAAATATCTCTAGGTACAAACTCTTGCAGCAATTGTGGCAGTCCATCATCATACCAAGGTTTAACCATGGCATCATCAGCTGAAATAGCTTCTCCACACACCTTTTTAAATTGTAGTCCAGTTCTCTCAATGAAGTTATTCAACCAGCCATTACTAGCTTGAAGTCCTTCAACTTTCATTGCTTCACTCATTTGTAGCGCCTTTTCTTTAATGATGGGTTCACTCACTGGCATGGGAGGACGATTATTGCGAGCAGCTTCTATCTATTTCAGCAGCCCTTCTTCCAACTTTGGATAATCTGCTCCTTTCATGCTCTTCTTAGTTTATTTTCCTAAAACAATAACAGCTGTTCCTATGCACTTATCCTGGTTAGATTTGTTTTGATTAGATTAAGTTTGTTAACAGGACTAGTTTATGACGCACACTCATCAAAGAGTTCAGTGGCCTTATGATGTTAAAACAAAGACACACGCACAAGCAATGCTGCAGCAGCCGCTGGGCTAGATTAAGTTGTTTCGAGTGCTTATTGATATTAAGGCCGCTGATTGTAGACTTTCTAGCACACCAGTTTAGACTTCCTGCCACATCAATTTAAATTAGCTAGCACATCAATTTAAAACAACTCATCAGAGTCGTATCCCATTCACTGCATAAAAAAATTAATGTTTTGTACACAAGGTGATTTGTATTTTGTTGAGTTGATGCAAATGAAGAAACATTCCTTATTTCTCAAAATGTAACAAACAAAAACTCAAACATTGAAAAACTTATACAGAAAAGCAAAAGCATTGATTGAATAAGGTGTTGAGTGATCAGTGCCTCACAACAGCAGACACTGCTAGCAGTGGTGGGTGATCAGTGCCTCACAACAGCAGACACTGCTAGACGTGGTGGGTAAGCAGTGAGGTGGCTAACCCAACAACTAACCATCATAAGCCATAATCTTCTCCTTGTTTTTCAGCCAAGTGCTAAGAGTATTAGATGGAACTCCAAACTGCTCTGCTACATCTTTTTTCTTTTTGCCTTCAGCAATGAGCTGAAGGGCCTGCTTTTTCTTATCTACGCTCACAAAAGATACGGCTCGTTTTGCCTTTGCACTTGCCATGCTGATTAAAACAATAGAGATGTCAAAACTTGTGGTTAGCAGTTTTGCAGATGACGTCTTTGTCTAAGCATTGTTTGGATGCTTGCTCCATACAACGGCCAGGATCTAAAGGATGACGCTTTAACTAAACTATTCAATACGTGCCAATGACTGTAACCAATCAAAGCCATTTGTGTTGCTTTACAACCAATCAACTTTGAGTGTTTATGTAGTGCATTCTAAGACGTCTATGCTGCAATGCGAGTGTTTGTTCTACGAAAGTGTTTGAGTGGATAAGTCCATCGAAATAACGAAGTAACGAAATAATCTATTTGATTGAAACCAGCTAAATGTGGTATTTTTGGACCATGTTGCTAAATTTGTTAGCTATTGCGATAAAATTAATAAAATATGTCACTGTCCAATGCATTTTGAGCCACTGAAACAGACGTTTGTATTTATTAATGTCATATAAAAAGGTCGAATTTACAAATAATACTTCGAAATTAGCTATATGAAAGAACAATGGTGAGAAACTGGGACTTTTCATTTGCTTCTAAATACCAAAGAGTTTAACTTTATAGAGGTCGAATTTATAAGGTTACACTGTACTAATATTTACAGCAAAAGTAACTATTTCAACAAATCTTGAGGTGCCACCAAAAGAAATAGGCGCACCAAGATTGAGTGCAGCTGACTTCATCGGCACATCAGTATCTCTATCTGGTACCAAAGGGTACTGGAAGTGTGGTGAGGAGCCTTTCTTTCTCATGAAATTTGCTGTGATGGTTTTTTTTCTCCATCCACACTTTCAACCCACCCGACAAAGTACTGTGTTGTCTTTCTTTGAGTCGCATCAACAATCAGGACATGGTCACCTGCGAAAAGTTTGTCGATATCAACAACCATATCAGTTGGCTCCTCATCTGCTGGTTTGGTTTTTCATTCAAAAATTACTCGCTTGGTTTAGAAAGTTGATTTTGTTGCACCTGATTGACAAGGTTCTCCTCTACAAACTCAAATAAACTATTGTTAACCAAATTTCAGAAAAAAAATAAATGTTTAGTATGTATTCACTGTGTTTTTGGTCATTTTTCGCTATGAAACTCCGACCGACATGCACAAACTGCTCTCTTACACTCAAAAGATTGCTCAAAAAGCCTCTTTCTTCCATTGTGGAATGGCAAGAAGTTTCTGAACCTAGCCATGAGTTTCATTTTAAAAAATAAGCAGTCAAGTTTGCTGATACGCTATCAATTTTGAAACCTTCATTGCTCGAGAGTAAATTACATTTTCATTAAAAAATTAATTGCATGAACTGGACAAGCTAGGGCCATAAAGTTTTTCATCACATGGTACACCCAGAATCTTTTCTACCTAATAGTACAAAAAATTATTTATTTCACTTTTTTGATTGTCATAAAATGTCTCAAAACTGGCATGCCTCTGTGTGCTTTAGGTTATCTTCTCTTTGAGTTTGAAGCGTCTTTGCTTCGGGCCAGGCGGGTTCATTAAATTAAAAAAATTAAAACAACAAAAACATCAGCCGAGTTTTTTTATAGTAGTAATTGTTTTGGTTTGATGGCTAAATTACTTAGAACAGTCTGCGAGGTAACTTTTGCGACCACACCTCCGTAAAATTATGCTGTCAAGTTCACAAGGATATTGGCTGTTGCAACCGCATACTCGGACGTGGTCAATAGGCTATAACATTGTTTGAATTTTACTGAAAGAGAAAAAATTTACATATTAGGAGATGCAAGACCTTAGGCTCTCCACCGGTGTAAAAAAATTTAACATATCGGTGACAATTGGCAGCAACTAGAAGTCCCCACACTGAAAAAAAAATGTTTTTCTTAGCAATTTTTTTTTTAATTTCAACGCAAGATGACTGTTTGCTGAAAATGTGGCCACCAAATGAAAGAACAGAGTTTTTTCACCTAGGGAAAGAGTTGGTAAGCGGCTAAACCATTTATTACAAATGTAATGATATATTGTACAGGAATTTGTGATGGTGTGGTAGCTGTCACCTGTACAGCGGCCCACGTTAGTAAGTGGTTTGCAGGCAGTGCAGTGTCTGACTCCAGCAGGCCCAAGGTCAGCAATCTAAACTGGTCGAGCAAGATTTGCAGCATTGTACGCCCCTAAGCTATACACAGTGAGGAGTTGTCACAACTACCTTACTTTCCACTGATTTCTTATTCGGCAGAATAGCTGCGTCGGGTTGAGCTAACAGGTGGAACAATCGTTCCAGTATCACACGCCCTTAAATCGTATGCAGTGTAAGTCGATTAGACTGAACACTTTCTACTGACTATTGTTCTTTCTACTAGCCAACTTGTCCAAGTAGCCGCTTGTCTATTTAATTATTAAGTGTATGCAGTTGCTTGCTTGTGCTGTCGCTTGTTATTGCAGTCTTTATAGGTAGTTACTTGTTCGCTATGCTTAGCCTGCTATCTGTTCTTTGCATGTGTGCTGTGCTGTGTTGAGAGATTCAATAAAGCAGTGAGAGTGCCAGGTTAATTCTGATTTATTGTATACTGACATGAACATTTATACAATGCATATAACAAAGGAGAAGGTAAGGCAGCAAAAATACTAATAGGTAGGCTACGCCTACTTGGTCTGATTGGTCCATAGAATAGAGAAGGGCCTTCGTCATGGCTGACTTGATAGTGTCACATGTGTTTGTTTACATGTAGTGCTGCTAATACAAGATTGTGAATAATAGGAATACAATATATAATAGATATAAGGTGCCGAACTGCTGCATAAAATGTTTGTATAAGTGCTGCTGATAAGGTAAATGTAAATAGATAGTAATAAAAGGTGTCGAACTGTCACCTGGTCGACTTGTGTTAGACATAGTTAGAGGATTCCCCTACAATATTACGCCCACCAGATTGAAAATATTGGACCTAGTTGAACTCGTAAGCCTGTTAATGCCTTCACATGCATGCAGTAGCATATAACATAGCATATAGTTCATTGACAGCAAACAAAATTGTATATTATGATAGACAAGACCTCAGCCTATTCACCACTATAAAAAGTGATTACGTTGATGAACGTTGGTGTCAACGAAAAGTCACCAAAGTGAAAAAAACCCACTCGCTCCAGTGTTTTTTTTTCATTTCAACATAGAATAGCTGCTCGCTGAGACAGGGCATGGCAAATCAGTGACAGCCATCTGAAGAAGAAAAACGGAGTCTTCTCCCCAGTGAGAGAAATGGTAGACAGCTAAACCACTTATAGCTACTGCAATGATGTGTGATGCAAAAGCATATCAAATTGAAAATATGTAACCCAGTTGCACTGGTATGCCTGTCAAAGTCGGCATATACATGCATGCTGTCAATATCCAATACCATTGCAAATAGCATACTGACAGAAAAATGCTTTACATATTATGAGATAAAAGACCCCAAGCTCTCTATCAGTAAAAAAACTCAATCAATGCACAATGGAACACTTTTTTCTTCTTCTAAAAACAGATTTTGCTTCAGATTTGTGTTCAAAAAAGCGAAGTTTGTAGCTCGCAGCACATACTGCAGACTAATAGACATGTAGGGTGAACCGCAACTGTTTCAAATCAACAACACCCGAGTGACAAACACACCATCAGTGAAATCAGGCTTATACCACACCTCATTAGGGTGAGTAACTTGCGGGTTACATGTATGTATGTTAGTACAGATGAGCTAAACTAAAACGAGAAGTACACTACTGTAAAACCTCTGAACACCACTTTATGTCATCTCCCAAGAGGCAGGTGCGACATGGCGTCGTTACTATTTTCTCTTGTGGAAGTTCACTATCTCTTGTTAAATCAACTACTTCGTTGTCCGTCATCTTGCTTAATTGGTGCTCAGAGGTTCCGTCGTCGTCACTTTCATAATCTGTCCCCATATCATGTTCTTTGGGAGGCAGGTTTAAACTTCTTATGTTTGGCACTTCTTGATCAAATATGTCTTCTATACGACGAAATATAGCGCTCATCTCATATCTTGGGAAATGGTACCAATCCTCAATTCCTTTTTTACCTGTGATACCTGTGCAAGATTTTGTTATAACTATCACTAGTTATTCCGGTAGCCACCTACACTACCTCTAGGCAAGAGAGCTGTCTGTCGATTCCGACAGCCTACTGGTCAGAGAGCTTATTGGTGTCCACCCGACAGCATGACTGCTGGGGGAAGAGCACTGTAGGCTATCGTCTGCCGAGCAGGCCTGTCGTTGCTACTGTCTACCAAATAACACTGAATGCTTTCAGGACCTAGAAGGTCGTTCGAGCGGTTCTCATATAGTAGTATAATTGTCTGTCAGAGTATCAAGTTATAAGCTTGATTGAGTGTGTGGCTGTTTATATTCTTAGAAAGAAATAATAAGTGAGTCTCCTCAGGTACACTGCCTTGTGAGGAGCTCTGTAGGCAAATATATACAGAGGAGGCGGTGCTTAACAATCTAGCCTCGTTAAAAATAGCAATAGAAGTGTAACATAAAAATATAATAATAACGATCTGCATCGAGGCTATATGTATCGATCGCAGCATGTGACTGAATAAATGTGATAAGTAGAACTGTTAATATCGTTTGCTACTGCAGGTGGAGTTCGAAGTTTTTCCGGTACACAGCCCTCTCCATTGGTCGTCGTAGGGGACCAATGCAGAGTACAAACGAGAAGGCCATATGCATGAAGGCAAGGAAGTGTACATACCAAGAGTATAATAATAATAAAATATAATATGCATAGAACCATGTAGTAGCACGGTAAAAATAAAAACATACATAGACATATGTAGTAGCACGACAAGGGTAAGTAATATGATATGCATAGACATACGTATTGATTGCAACGACTTCTAGGATAAATACGGGAAGTAGGGTGACTAATGTCATAATGTTTACTTGTCCATCTGGCTTTCTGAACTCCTTATTTGTTCTTTGACGTCCTGCGCCTGGCGTAGTAACTTGTACGCATCCGCTGTCAATTCATTCAGCTCAGCTCATTTGCGTACCAACCTCCTTTCTTTCTCCCTCCGTTCTCTACGTCGTTCTTCCTCTCTTGGTGGGGAAGTGTGCACAATTCTGCAGCGCAGTGCCATTGGGGAGATTTCTCTGGGGCGTCGAGCTGTTGCAGCGCCCTCTGCCTGACGATGCGTTTTCCGATGCCTTTCTGTTTTCTCATCCAGCTGTTTGCTCAGCAGCACCATCCATTTTACTTGTTCAGCTGTCGTTTCTATTCTTTTTGGCTTGTATAGGGGCGATACTTCACGTGGCAACTTCTTGATTGGGCTGCTAGCATGTTTGGTGCTCCCAGTCGATCTTGGATAGAGGGGGCACGCTTGTGTGCTGGTGTTATGTTTTCTTTCTTTTCTGACACACGTTGTGGGTGTCCGAACGGCGGCTGTGGCCTCGTCATAAACTGTGCAAAGTCGGGGTACGACTTTGCATCCACCTCATATAGTGGTGCCTGTGGTCCTCCGTGCGCCGTCGCTTTATTCTGTTTTGTAATGTGCTTTCTAAGTGCGTCCCTGGATGCCGATTTCTTCCCACAGGTGCAAAAATAGTACACGTAATGCTGGTGGGTGTGATATACCACTCTCTTGCGCCCGTTGGTATAATTGCATTTATTGCACGTCCATTCGTCCTCTGTGCCTTCGACTTTTGTCACCATTCCTTTCAATGCTGTGATGGTATCAGCCGACAGCCACGTAGTACGTGTCATAGTACTTTTGCTCGGCTGTTTTTTAGGTGCTGTTGTAAGGGTTATCTTGTTTATGTGTGCGAATTCTCTCCCTAGTTGTTCTTGCCTCTTGGCGTGTACCTCGTCTTTGGTCGCTATTCTATTACTGCAGGGAGCCTGCCTCTTTTCTAGCTCACTAGCTACTTCCATCAGGTACTCTTCTCCTACTATTTCTTCTGCTACGGAGGCGTCCTCCTCTAGAGATACGTCCAGTTGTTTTTGTTGTCTCATGTTGTTTAGTGCTGCTGTTGCGATATTAATTAATTCTTGAGTAGAGAGTGTTTGTAGTTCGCTGCCTGAGTGCTTGCTGACAAGTGACAGTTGATTGTTATGTTGTGAGCAAACTTGCCGCTGTGCTGAGTGAGCAGCTTGTTGATTGGAGGGTTTTACTTTGACGTCACTCTCCCACGTGGTCATCTCTCCTACGTCATCGCTTGATAGCTTAGCTGTGGGGTCCTGTCCCGCGATCGATCTATTGTACATAGAACTATCGTTTCTTGTTTCAGTAATAGAGTTATATTGGGTGTTGTTCTCCCCTGGCACTTGTTCGTCGCCGCGAGTCAAGATATTATCGTGGGAGGTAAGTTTATTATTTAATAATTCATCTTGTTGTGCAGCTAATTGTTTCCAATAATTTTTTGCACTTTCCAATGAATCTGGCAATGCCTTATCTTCGGAGCACTGTTTTAATACCAGTAACATATTTTTTTGGTTGTCACTGTGCTCTGAAGGTTCCAGGCATTGCTTTATTACTGCTGGTAGTAATAAGTTGTTGTCCCGATGTTGACTCTCTGTCGGCCATCTGGTAGCATTGGTAATCGGCTAACTTTGACGGCGGCCTAGTTGTTCTCTTAGGCTTTCCTGTTTCTATTAGCTCCTCACTAATGACTAGCCCTTCCTCTACAGCCTGGCGACATCTGCCATTGGCTCTGTCGTCTGGCCCTCAGCATCGCCCTCTACTGCAATGGGAGCTTGAGGGGAGGGTGGTGCTGGTTGTCTCATTAGTTGGCAACGCTGGCCACTCCCTATCTCTTTCCCATTGCTCGTGTCGGCTTTCCCTTGGCTGGTTGCTGGGCGCCGTCTCCCAGCCCCTGTTTTGGGGGTGCTGAGTGTTGGTCTGTCTAGCGGCCTGCTCCATGAGGGCGGGTAGTTGAGCGAGCTGGCGCTCCAGGACTTGCAGGTTTGTCTGGGTGGCCTCCCTATTTTCTGGGTTTTCCCTTGCCTCTGCTGGTTTCGCACCCGGATCTGGGGGTTGTCTGATATTGAATCCACGGGGCGGCCCTCCTTCTAATTGCACCTCTCACGTTTTGGTGCAGGGCGGCTTCCCTGTTGGCGGGTGCCCTACCTACGGGCTCGTGGCAGGGGCGATACTCCTTCAACCGCCGCTCGTTCTGTACTGATGTCTGACCATCTTTCTCTATCTTTTAGGTATGGTTCCGGTAAGCTTCCACCACTCGATACGGCCCAACAAAACTGGGTTGTAACTTGGGGTTGCTACCCTTCACCCTCCGCTTGTTCTCCAGCACTACCAAGTCATCGGGCACGTAGAGTAACGGCTCTTCCGTGTCGTCCTGTCTGACCTCTGCTTGCTGCTCTCGGAGCAGGTGGTGAGCTGCCTTCAGGTCTTCCTGCATCTGGAGAGCGTACTCGGTCACCAATTGTTTGTCCATATCTGCGTGCTTACCATCCAGCTGGTCGGGTAGCCTGACTTCCCTGTCTAACATGAGGTAGTTTGGAGTCTCTCCTGTCGCAGAGTGTGGGGTGCCACGAAACGCCCTCATTATCTGGGGCAGCAGCAAGTCCCACTCCTCTTGTCCGCGTCTCAGCTGGAGTGTCCGCAAGGAGTCACCCAACGTCCGGTTCTGTCTTTCCACTACCCCGTTGCCCTGTGGGTGGTAGGGTGTGGTACGTGTCTTATCGACATTCCACAAGACGCAGAGCTCAGCCATGAGCCGCGACTCAAACTGCGCTCCTTGGTCTGTGTGGAGTTCTTCTGGTAGTCCACAGTAACAGAACACCCTTTCATCGAGGGCTGTGGCGACCGTAGGGGCGGTGGCGTCTGGAATGGCAATGGCATCGTGCCATTGTGTGAAGTGGTCGGATAGCACCACGATCCACTTGTTCCTTCGCCTGGTCTCTGGGAGGGGCCCAACCAGGTCCACGGCTACCTTTTGAAAAGGTCTGCCGGCGAACAACCTCTGTCTCTCCTGGACTGGCTGTACTCCCCCTCTCTTGGCCACTTGGCAGATCTCGCAGGACTTGACCAGTCTTCGTACCTCAGCGGACATTCCTGGCCAGTACCAGTTGAGTTGGATCCGGTTCCTGGTGCAATTTACACCAGCGTGGGACGGCCCATGCGTATCCTATACCACCTGTCGGCGTCGGGACGACGGACAGACTACACATAGTCTGGTCCGACCTTTAGGGGCTATTTGCATAGTAAGAGTACCATCTGGCTGTACCGCCATTGCCTCCCTGCGACTGTAGAGCGCCCGCAGCTCTCTACTCCCCTTTTCCGACTCTCTCTTGGTTACTGGCCTGCTGCCGCTGATTTCTTGGTACATTCTGGCCACTGGGTTCTGGCCGGTGCGCTGTTGTTCAACCAGTTCCATGCTGGTGACCACACACAGCTCTGGCGTGTCTGCCTTCGCCTCTAGGCTTCCCAAGGGTACAGGATTGTCTTGCCGGTTTCTTGGTAGCACGTCCTCCGAGACAGGAGCCCTCGCTAACTGAAGTTCTGATTAAGGGGCCCTGGCAAGTTCAGCATGGGTTAGCCCACCATCACGCTGCTCTATGGAACTGCACTCATGGCAGTCCATACAAGGTTCGTGTCTGCTCAACCCATCAGCATTCCCATGCTGTTTGCCAGCCCTGTGCTCGAGTTTGCACACAAACTCGGCGAGAATCTCCAGCCACCTCGCGATCTGGTTGGACGGCTGCTTCCGCCGGCACAGCCACCTTAAGGATGCGTGGTCGGTACGGAGCTTGAACTCTCGACCGTAGAGGTATGGTCGAAAGTGTTTGACTGCTTTGACGACAGCCAGTAGCTCGCGTCGAGTCACGCAGTAGTTCCGTTCGGCGGGTGCTAGGGTCTTACTATAGTAAGCAATGACCCTTTCCTGTCCGTTCTGTACCTGTGACAGCACTGCCCCTAATCCAACGGCGCTGGCGTCCGTATCCAGGATATAGGTCTTTGCAGGGTCTGGGTAGCCCAGTATTGGTGCTTGTACGAGTCCCTGCTTCAGGCGCTCAAAGGTCACTGCTCCTCTTCTCCCCACTTCCAGGGGGTGTCCTTGCTGGTCAGGACAGTTAAAGGTGCTGCCAGACACAACGATGGTCCGACATCCGACGTCGGACATCTAATGTGTCCGAAGGCCCAGCATCCGATTTGACATGCCACACACACAGAACTGATTTCGGACAGTAATCCGAAACAGAAATGTCAAGGTTAATTTAAGTGGAGCTATTGCTGATGGTGGAGCTAATGCTGATGGTGGAGCTGATGGTGGAGCTGGTGTAACATGTGTCACTGCTTTAATGTAAGCCTTGCTCACCTCTACAGCAAAAATGTTTTTTTGTTCCGCATTCAAACCACGATGTTGTGCGGTTACCATTTCCCCAAAACATTTGCTAGCATCAATTACAGTGTTTTGTTGTAAATGGGTACCTAAAATGCCTACAAGCTTATCCACTTGCTGGACTATAACATCTGATTGGGTGGATTCTGTGCTTGCTGCTGAGATTCGTCGACGCTTGTTGAGGTGCACAGGTGGAGAAGAAAATGAGACAGATGTCTGTGGGGGGGCAGAAGCTGGTCTGGTAGTAGGGGTGGTTGATGTGGAAGCAGGTGTCGGTGTGGAAGCAGGTGTCGGTGTGGAAGTAGGTGTCGGTGTGGAAGCAGGTGTCGGTGTGGAAGCAGGTGTCGGTGTGGAAGTAGGTGTCGGTGTGGAAGCAGGTGTCGGTGTGGAAGCAGGTGTCGGTGTTGAAGTGGATGGTTCAGATAGTGTGGTGGGTGAGGTTACTTTCCCTGGTAACATTTGAGGCCGTACTGAAGTGGAAAAATCAGGTATATAATAAAATAGCTTGCTCTGACATTGCCAAGTTTTTCAAAAAACATTATTCATAGTCTAAAATGAGGTAAATATACAACAAGCGCGATACTGTATAAATAATTTCAAAGTATTCAAATCTGGTACCAAATGGTTTTTTTGAAAATCAAAAAATTCAATAATTGTGCAGCAGAAGTACTAAGAAAATACAGATGAATTATAAAGCTGAAACTCTCAAGATCTATATAATAAATTGCTAAGTTTTATATTGATATGTAGAGGCAAACAATATAAAAATATACTCACGGACGTTTCTGTAAATACTGGTCTAACCAGCCCATTTGCCTCCAATAAGGCCATGTTGGCTGGCGGACAGCACTTCCGCCCGCAGCTCCACTCCTTGTGGCAACGGCATGGCGGCGTTTGGCAGCAGTGTAGGAGTCTCGCAGGTTCTCCCACCTTGACTTGACCATTGCTGCATCTGAACTACCAAAATCGTTTACGATCATTATATCAAAATATACTACATATCCAAAATTTTTAGCTCAAACTTTTTCTGCAATATCAAGTTGCCAAATTTATTTGATTACTTAAAATGGAATAGACGATAAAATATATATTACTAAACAGCTAACTTCATGCAATTTAGCAAGTAGTCGAAGGGAATTTAAGTAATTTATAGTAGCTTGTTATAGACAGATAGAGAAAATGAATTTATATGTAATAAAATATAATAGTACAAGTATGGTATGTATGCAAACTATCCTAAACAGAACAAGATTATATTGTCATGATCATAAAGGAAATACAGATGTACAGCTGTCTGTGTCTAGCTAAATTTATCTCACAACTACTGACAAAGGACACAAAGAAGTTTGTAGATTTGTTTACAGAAAATTGGTAAGCAGAGGGTGGATTATAAATCTGCCTGTCACATTATACAAAAGAAGTCTGACCATGTTTGTTAGCAGGTAGGATTAATTTATACAATAGTATAATGTATAATGTAAACACAAAGTAAAGTTTGTCTTAATATGATAAATACAGATATCACCTGTGATATAATATTATAATGACTGTTTACACCGAGCTAATAATATGACATACCTATAAACAATAATTTTGCAAGATTCATTGTAAAATATGTCAGACAAAATTGGATTATAAAGCTGTCTTTAGGTGATACAAAAGATTTGTGATACAAAAGAATTATGACAGTCTTTGATAGCGGGAAATATTTTCTTGTCCAAAATATACTAATATTATGCCAACAACTACAAATAATACCAAGACTTCAGTGAATTTCCTTATAAAATTTTGTTGATGTGAAATTTATCATACTCCTGTCTCGTAATACAAAATGAGCATTTGTAAGCAGGAAAGGTGTACTAATCGTATGAAGATTTTGTTTTTCATTATTTTTATGGTCAACACACACACACACAAACATTTAAATGTATATGATTATAGAATAATTATATTTAAATATAGTATGTATGTAAAGTTCATATGTATGAGCGCGTGTGTGTATGTAAAGTTCATGTGTGTTATGCGTGCATGTGTGCGCGCGTGTGTGTATGGAAAGTTCACGCGTGTGTGTGTGTGATGGTGCAACCAAAGCTGAATTGTAAATTATAATTGTATGTAATCATAGTATAGTATAGTGTCTACTCGCCTACTCCGTCTTGTATGCTTGTATCAGTGTATGGTAGCTTTTAATTACAAGCTAAATCATTTTATTAACTTAATTATTTTATAATTATTATATTAATTATTATTAGCACAGACAGTGAGACTCATGCGCATTTAAATATTCTAACAAAATGTTACTGCGAAATAGTATTGTAGCTGAATAAAACATTTTAGTGAAGATAGTTTTATCTTAAATATATTGCAAATATGTTACTGCTCAATATAATATATACTTGTATAATATTTGGAGCTCTATATCATTGAACTTAACTTATGTTCAATTCTATGTATGTATATATATATAATACAATATATTTGGAAAATTTTGTTATTATCATTATTACTTAATTATATCTATTTAAATAAGTATGTACCTTTATGTATGTACATACATATATAAAATAAAAATATATATCTACATATACATGTGTGTATTTAAAATCCACGTGTGTTGGTTTTTCTGTGTCATGGTGCAACCCACTCTAAAAACAAAACATTTTATATTATACTATAACTATATAAAATATAATATACGAGTATGAATTAACTTGAAGTTGATGTTGATGTAAACTTGTCTACTTGTAAGTTGTATGATAACAATTACAATATAATATTCATAAAAATTATTGATATTGATGTAAAATTTAATGATTTTTTTAATAATTAATATTTGATAATTATTCCTATTTTTATTATTCAAATAGCTTATGATTTTTATATTATTATACATTATATTATCATTATTAGTAATTATTATATTTATCATTTATGAATTTTAATTAGTAATTATATTTTATAAATATTATAATTATATAACTCAATTTAAAATCATATTTATTTATGTATTGATTATTGATAAGCATTATCTAGTATCTTAATAGTTAATAGTTGATCTTCATCTTGATAGTTCATTACTTTACATTATCAATATCATAAACTATAAAGTGAAAGTGATTATCATATTTGAATCATATTGAAAATAAGTCATTAGTGTGAGTGGTAGTCAGCGTGAGTGTTCACATTTATATTTAAGCTTTTCTCAAGTTATTAATCAATAATCATACTCACTGTCGTAATTGCTGAACCCAGCTTCCACCATTGCATTAGAAATGTCAGTATAATTGTTCAGACGAACACCTCTCACATCTTTGTAGTCCGGATTTGATTTGTCATAAAGACAAGGTCTGGCTCTTATTAGTTCGATAAAATATTCTGTATCAGCCATTTGAAAAATATGTAAAAAGTATAAAAATGTAAAAAGTAATAAAAATGTAAAAAGTTATGAGTATAGCGAAAATATATGAATGTGTTGCCTGTTGGATTGAATGACGAGCAAGAAAGAAGCAATGCAAGATAGAAGGAACTGTCAACAAAATTAGAATAGTTGAAACGCTATAACTACTACTAACCAATCAGAATCAGTATTAGCAATCCGATGTAGGATGGATTTCGAGCAGGTCCGATCGCTTGATCCGATGGCCAGTCAATGCAAACCGACATCGGATATGGACAATCCTACATCGGATTGCTCATTTCGGATGCAAAATCGTCATGTCTTGCCATCCCTTAAGGGCTTAGCAGTGGTGGCGTACCCAGGCAGATACTGCCTGTAGTACCCTGCTGTGACGAGGAAGGCTTGCAGTCCTTTGATGTCCCTGGAGGTGTCCATTCGGCTACGGCCTGTACCTTCTCCGGGTCAGTGGCGACGCCCTCCGCACTCACTATATGCCCCAGGTACTTGACCCGTTGTTGCAGTAGCTCGCACTTGGACGGCTTGACCTTAAGGTTGGCCTGCTGTAACCTACTCAGCACCTCTCCCAGCCTTTGCAGGTGTGCCTCGAAGTCGGGTGCGATCACAATCACATCATCCAGGTAGAGCAGCAGCGTTTTCCAGTGCAGCCTTTGCAGCACTCGTTCCATCAAACGCTGGAACGTGGCGGGGGCTGAAGTCAGCCCAAAGGGCAGCACCTTCCAACGCCATAGTCCACTCCTGGTGATAAATGCCGACTTCTCCTTGGCGTCTGCATCCAACGGCACCTGCCAGTACCCACTGGTCAGGTCCAACGTGCTAAAATACTTGCTGCCAGCTAGGGCATCAAGGGACTCGTCTATCCTAGGTATAGGATAGGCGTCCTGTCTAGTGACATCGTTTAGCCTCCGATAGTCGATGCAGAACCGCCACGTGCTGTCTTTCTTGCCTACCAGCACCACCGGGGAACTCCACGCCCCGTCTGCGGGCTCAATCAGCCCCTTCTCTAACAGGTCTTTTACTTGCCGTTCAGCTTCAGCCTCTTTTTCAGGTCCCAACCTGTGTGGAGGCAACCGAACCGGTCTGGTGCCTTCGGCAACTGGAATGGCATGCTCTACAAGGTCAGTACGGCCAATGTCTCCGCTATTCCTGCTAAACACGGCCTCGTACTTCCTAAGCAGTCCCCTCAACTGTTCCATCTGTTGCTCGTCCTTGCACCCTCTGCTCGCCTGCTCATACAGTTCCACCAAGTGCTCAGGTACTGGTGAACCTGTCGGGTCCGACCCGGTTGGGACCCCGGGTGTGGTCTGCTGTACCTCATCGGCCGCTACCCCTGTGAACGTTCCGATAACCTCGCCGGCTGGCAGGCTTATCACGTTCGGGGTAGGGTTGAGGCATCTGACCAACACCCGTCCTTGTTCATCCGGCGAGTTTACACTCGTAGCCAAAGGTAGGCTCCCTGGTATACTCTGGATCACGCCCTGTGGACAGTAGCTCCGTGCGGCAAGATGACGCGGTATGGTAGCCTCTGTCTGTGGGGGGGGGGGGATCTCTGTTTTCCGAAGTACTTGGACTTTGGAGATCAGTGCCCTCCCATAACGGTCGGTGCACACCAGTTCTCTGTCCTGCATGAACAGTACTGGCTAATCAAAGCCCATGCGGCACTTCTGGTAGGCCAGGAATGGCATCACGAGGATGACGTCCTCGCTGATCTGCGTGACGACAAACGTCTCTGTGTAGGCCACAGATCGGACTCGCCCCGTCACCCTGAGTAGACCGTAGAACGGCAGCTTGGTGCCGTCTGCCATCAACCCATGGGAGTCGTACTCTTGTAGGGTGGCTTTCCGGCTGTCTGGCAACCTGTCGTACACTCTCTTGGCCAATAGATTGGTGTTACAGCCTGTGTCCACTAGGTAGGTCACCGTCTTTCCTTCCACTTTGCCTGGCAGATAGTAACTCGATTTGTGCGGCCGCTCCATCTGGTTGACACAGGAGGTAAGAGGGGTAGCTTTTGCTGGCAGTCTAGGCTCTCTGGGGCTCTCTCCTGTGTCTGGCAGGAGTCTGCACTCGTCTGCGCCACTGCTCTCTTGTCTTCTCTTTCCTGATGTGTGTCTCTGTAGCCGGCGGTGGCAATCCTTCGTCGTCCGATTGGTCGTCCTCCAGGGTGGATAGGTGGGTGAACCTATTTTGTGTTCGAACTGGTACTATCTGTGGCATGGGTGGGGGTGGACTGGACGTCTTGCTTCTTGCCACCCATCTGAGGTCTGTCCTCCAGACCTGACTTGTTTGTTGGTTCTTGTGGCCCATTTGCAGCCAATAGGTCTTCCTACTGCTGCGGGCCGGTTGCGTTTCCCTGGCTGGTGGACCAGGCCTCCTGGCGGCATTCCCTCTGGGTGTGCCCCAACCGCTGACACCTCCAGCACTTTACCATCTTTTTTGGTAGTCTAGTGGGGGCGCTGTCGGGCTGGGCAGTCTTGAGGGTGGCCACTTCTTGTGTCAATGCGCTGAGTGCTTTGGCCAGTGTCTCCAGGTGTGTTTCCATCCCAGGGGTCGTCCCTGTGGCTTTTACCTGCTGGCATTCTTGTTCCTCCTCTACCTCCACTGTCCGGACCTTGGGGCCCGTATAGGCCGGCTGTATCTGCAGATATTCGTTGCCTGCCTTTACTGCTGCTTCTAGGGAGGTCAGCTGAATTGCCAAGAGGTGTCTTTGGAGATATGCACTCCCCAATGTATTCTGGAAGTGTTCCAGAGCATATTCATTCCTCTGCATCTGAGGGGAGTCGTCGTGGGCTGTCTCTACTAGTGCTTCGATGGCGAGAGCATGCTCTCTGAGCGAGTGTCGTGGCTCCTTTCGGTAGCCAGACAACCTCGCTCTTGCTTCCCAACGGGTGAGCCCAAAGCTCGCCTTCAGGGAGTCCATGATCGCCCAGAGCGTCTCTCCTCGTCCGCATTGTTGTGCTTTTCCTTGTAGTGACTGCCTCAGATGGATGATGGCGGTGGCTGGGACCCAGTCGTTGGCTTCTGACACTTCTTGGAAGCGTTGCAGGAAGTACTGTACGTCTCCATTGCCATCGTAGACCGGTGCCTTGAAAGGAGATGCTTTGGGAGGAGCGTCTGTCAGCTTCTCCAGTATATTGGTCAACTGGCCCATGATCCTGGTGGTCGGATCCCTATCCACACTCATGGCTCGTCTGCTGGTCATGGTCCGTTGCTTGCTCTCCTCTGTCCTAGAGGTTCCTCTTGCCCGGGAATTCGCAGATCCCACTGCTGCCACCAATGTGCAGGATTTTGTTATAACTATCACTAGTTATTCCGGTAGCCACCTACACTACCTCTAGGCAAGAGAGCTGTCTGACGATCCCTACAGCCTACTGACAGAGAGCTTATTGGTGTCCACCCGACAGCATGACTGCTGGGGGAAGAGCACTATAGGCTATCGTCTGCCGAGCAGGCCTGTCATTGCTACTGTCTACCAAATAACACTGAATGCTTTCAGGACCTAGAAGGTCGTTCGAGCGGTTATCATATAGTAGTATAATTGTCTGTCAGAGTATCAAGTTATAAGCTTGATTGAGTGTGTGGCTGTTTATATTCTTAGAAAGAAATAATAAGTGAGTCTCCTCAGGTACACTGCCTTGTGAGGAGCTCTGTAGGCAAATATATACAGAGGAGGCGGTGCTTAACAATCTAGCCTCGTTAAAAATAGCAATAGAAGTGTAACATAAAAATATAATAATAACGATCTGCATCGAGGCTATATGTATCGATCGCAGCATGTGACTGAATAAATGTGATAAGTAGAACTGTTAATATCGTTTGCTATTGCAGGTGGAGTTCGAAGTTTTTCCGGTACATAACAATGTGCTTAGCTCTAAAGTTGCAAAATCCTCCTTTGATTGGTAATTGGTGAGGATATCAGTCACATACCTTCAACAGCTCATCATATAGTATCCATCCATAGAAATCATCTATAGTGACACAGGTAGCTTCATTATACCTGTCCCACCATTGACCATGTGGCTTGTAAAGAGGTTAACAATGTATATTGGTGAAAAATAAGTTTATGGTATTCTAATAATTGTTATACTTTCATGTTTTTATTATAAAACTTGATTTATTACTATTTATTGATTTTCATTTGGCAAGTCATTCCAGCGAATGTTGCATTTTTTGTGAGAAGAATGAAAATAAATTAGCAATAGAAAGATTTTGAAGTGGCCATGACTACAGAAACTAGTCCATCATGGATGCAGATGTTTCCTAATATCGATGGCTTTCAAAGTTCACTCCCTGCCGCTGCAGTCTCACATCACGGAACATAAGTTTATGTTACAAAATAAAACCCATAACAAACCAGTCAAAAACTATCCGATGTTTCCTAAACACAAAGCTTCTGAACCATCTCTTAACCTAATTTTTATTTCACCCCTAGCATCAGCAAAAACACGATACGGGAAATTGAGTTTCAATTTTAACCAAACTTCCCATGCTGCAAAAAGACAATTACTGACCACATCCCAACCACCTGAAGGTCTGATCCAAGTCTGTAAAGGACACTTTTGCTGTCTTGGCACCACTCTCCGCACACTGAAACAATTTCACTTTTAGACTATGCCGTGCTTAACATACACCATGTTTGTGCATGTGCACAGCAATATTTAACTTCGCAAACAAATATATAGCAGTGCTACTTTGATGTGCATTTCAATTGATAGAAAATGAGTATTTAAAGCTATGCGGACAACAATTACTTCATTATAAATACATCATACCTACTTGACAATCTCGGTTTATTTTAGGGGTGAAAGACATGGGATTTGTCACTCTAAGGTCCTAAACAGTAAAAATTAATTAAAGTTTTTACGTAATGTTCCGTGATGAATGATAAATATTTCTGCCAAAATTATTTTATCAAAAAGTTGTAAAAGGTATTCTGTACCTGGCATTTTTATCTCATTAGCATTTACCTACCTACGCTATTTATCCACCTATTTATTTTATTACTATTCATCTGCTTGCAAAAAAAGTTTTGAAGAGTATTTGTCTCGGGGGTTGATTATTACTGACTCATGTCTTGGGCAATGAATATCTAAGCAGGGATTTTCTTTCATGGCCCTGAGATCTATTAATTGTTTTCTTCATCCATTGGCTGCTTCACATATGTATATTTTACTTATTGATTCCGTGTGTGCTCTAATGCTTGCTGACCATTTCACAAATTGCAGTGTTTTGTTTGTATTTTTTTTGCGCTGCATACATAACTTTGTATCACCGATGTACAAAGTTTGGTTTGTTAACCATCAGCTTATACCATTAAGCTCGAACTTAATACAAATTACACATTCTTATTAAGGTTTTTGGTTTTATGTCGGTAAAAGATTTCAAATATGTAATAATGCAAACAGCCAGAATTTAATTCTGTTCATTTATTGCATAAAATACACACCAATAAATTTATTAATTGTACAATTTTTGTATACTTGTAAACTAAAATTGTTATACAACATGATAATAAAATGTAGCATTTACTGTATCATTAAACATCGTTCTTTTTTAACTGTAAAGCGTGATATCAAGTGTTAGATATGGATAAATGGGAGATCTGTGATGCCGAATGCAATCAATTGTAACTTTCCTTGACTGTCAGTGTATGTGTACCACACATCATGGATACTAACTCATTGGATGCAGGCGTTTAACATGCTATATGTTGATCTGGTGCGTTGTTCATATTCCCTCCAGTATCTAAAGAGCCTTTCTTATACCGATTCAGCAGATTGTTTAACCATTTTGGTGAGCTTTTTTTATAAATCAGCTCGCAGCTGATGTTAACCAGCTGACTCTACTGTGACAACTCCGTTATCAGCTTGCACAATGAAGTTGGACCATTTGCAAATTAATGTTTGTTAAATCAGCGATGTCACTCCTCAACATAGTTATTTTTGCGTACTTATCTCATATACTGGGACCAGCTTGATGGTGGCTTCATTTTTGAATCAATCTATGTTGCTTTTATATAATTAGATAACTCGATCAGACGACAGAACAATATAATCCACATTTTGAAGAAAAATTTCCTCTATCAATTTAAATACAGTTTTGTCGTTTTCTCATTATTAAAATTACAGTGGCATAGCTTGTTCACAGTAACTAACCGAACTGTGCCACAGGGCAGTATAATCCGGCAGGTTTTGTGTGACGATGTCCATACGCCGTAGCTATCCATAGGTTATCAACTTCTCAATTTCTGTCTTATAGCTCACCACTTTATAATCTTTCGTTTTTCTTCCCGATATGAACACAAATACCAGAGGAACAGACTTTATTGAGTCTCCTCGGTGAATGAAGGCGTCAATACTCAGAAGCTGATTGAATGGCTCTCACACAACTTTGAAGGTTCTGTTGATGAACCTAGTCTTGACCTTGCAAAGCAATTGCAATTGGAAATCTGTGGCAAAAATGAAATGCCTCGGGTTTTTTTTCTGAATGTCTCATAGAAAGTTCGTTTTCGCAGACTCCTGTAACTAAACCAAGGATCAGATATTTATTATATTGGGATATAACAGGTAACAAAGTGAGTAGCGTTGATCCATTTAATCAAATTAATTAACTCATTATTCATTCAAAACTAAACCAACTGTCCTCAGTTTTTCTGCAGCTATTTCACATCTACCTAACTTCAGGAGTTTTAAAGAGCAAGTATGAAATTGTAGTACTGCCACTTTTACAATATTAATGCCTCTTGCTACGATCCATCAATTATTCTTGTTAATGACTTAAATCTGATCTTCTTTAAACACTGCATGATTCTGCTTGGAAATTATCAAAGTATTTGGATTGCACATTTATCAATTGGAATTTGTCCTGAAATGATTGAAAACAGATGTAAGATGCATTTTGAAAGCATATCCGACTATTTCCAACCATGGTAGTAGATTCATCAAAAAACACATTCATTAACAAATAATGTACTACAATTTTAGTGTTCTTTATTAATTATGTGACATTAGGCTGGCTTAAAAAAACTGTGATGGTCTCCATACAAAATATAATTGACTATCTATGGCACAAATCAGGAAAAACTGAAAAAGAAGACGTCAAACTCCAAACTCATAGGGTGACCTGGTCACTGTTTCTGTCTGTGGTAGTTGACCGCTCTGGTCATGTTTTCTGGGTGAGACAAAGTTTTGGATGGTGTTACTGCTGGCAATGCCACATCTCATTCTTGACAGCTTTTCTTGTACTGGAGTAAAGGTCTTTGACAGATTACTGTTTTGCATAAAGCCAGTCAATACAGAGTGATAATTTAAGTCCTGTGTTCAAACCAACTATTTTGAGAAAAAATATGAAAAGTTTAATTTGGCTAGTACTCCTCGTTGGACCAACGGAAAGGTCAGCTTCATGGTTGTGGTAGCCACTTGGTGTCTGTACAAAATAGTCCTGCAACGCGCGAGCTGTGCAAAATCTCTTCCTACCTATCCAGTAGATTTTTCCGTTTTCACTAGAATTAACTGTGTAACAAAATTCTCTGCTGCTGCTTAGTATATCTTTTCCTCTTCAACTGCCACGCTTTATTGTTTTGAAGACTTCTCTGCACAACAAACACTTGTTCTTGTCAAGAAAATTGTTGAGAAATTGTTTTTTATTACCTATTTATATTGAACAATCAACCATCAAATGGAAAAAAATTGTTATTGGGACTACAACACGCATCAAACAATTGAGTAGACACATAATACTAGGATGCCACTCATCTACTCATAAGCTTTATGCCAAGGCAAAACACGCATGTGTTGTACCGGTCTTTTTTTACCAATTATATGCTAAAATGCTTAAAAGGATTGCTATTTAATAGGTCTGTCGCACTGAACTCCTCTTCCAATAGGGCTGACTTGCTATTGATTTTAAAAAAAATTAATCTGGCAACTGACGAATAACCAATTTCGGCTATTGATCAGCATTTGTATCCTTTAAAATTGCATACACTACATAAAATTTTACCAACTCACTCTTCAACATATGTGACTGGTTGATTAAAATCTGAGTCAACATTAAATTCAATGCTGTCCTCTATCTCTGTTGGGGTGTAAAAACTTCTTTTTATTGTTTCAAGTCTAAACGGTACATGTATGTCAAAACTGTCAACTCACCTTCCATCAATTTGATGAATTTTACAAGAAAAGTTTAAATAAAGTGTTTACAATTATAGGTACTGTGAAGAAGAAAAAAAATGAGCGTGTTTAATAATATGAAGTTTTTGTTTTATTTGTTGCCAAATATCAATCATGTCACAAGTTGATAAACACTTGACGGGAATGAATTGATACTTCTACGATCTGGTACTAAACTATACTACTGGTTTTACCACATAGCACACTATGTCGAATAATATAAGTAATCATGAGTTAGTAGATAGTGAAGTTTGTTATTGATTGTTGAAAGGAATAACTTTATGCTGCTTTAACTTTTTTGTCAATTTTACTTCAGTGTTGGTGGCTATTGTTGTTGTCGAATACAAAAATGACAAGAAAAAATGTTTAAGCAATTATTGTTTCTTCAAACAAGTTCTGAAATGAGTTAATTTCCATCTTTTGATAGTTTTGAAGTTGAAAAAAAGTTCTTCAAACTATGCAATAAGTTAACCTTAGTTTTTGAGTCATTTCTCATGTACCCTATTACCTGGATGCTGGTGAGTACATAATCATAAGTCCACCAACAAAAAATAAGGATACAGGCCCAGCTAAAGCAACTCAAACAAGTCTAAAAACAGTTTTAGTCCAAATTTTGGCGTTTTTGAAAGCCTATGCAAAGCTGTCGTTATTATCATTATTGACAGCAGGGGTTTCTTCCCCTGACCCCCACCATTAGCACCATGTCTCAAGGCCTCCCTATCAGGAGGTATGTCATCCTCAGGTTCACCACCACCGACCTCGACAGAAGTGTGTTTCACTCTCTTGGATATTGGACCATAGTGTTGCTGTGGTTTTGGCCACAACAACTCAAATACATGAAGTTTGCGTACATCAGCATTGACATATTTAGCAATATAGTCGTCCAGGCAGCTAAATATCTTATTACCCCTCTTCTGGCTTCTGTCTCAGGCCAGGTGTAGATCTGTCTCTTACCAGTTTTCCTGAGTGAATCCCAAATAAAAATAACCAAAGCTGCCTGCTGAAAAAAAATTGTCACCTTTTGCAATATGTGGCTAGGGGATATTCTGCTTAAAATCAAAGCGTATACTTTCCGTGTCTTCTTGTTCTTTTGCAAGCTAAGTTTGTTTCTTCAGCTTGTTGTAGAATACTTTGAATTTGCGTTTGTGTAGATCGAGTTTGATCGTTACGGTTCTTTTAGCATCAGCGTTTTTTTCAAGTTTTATGTTTGCTTCAAGTTCCGCACTGTGCACGCATCAGTCTGTGGCCTTGCAAACCCATAGTTTAAGTTTTCTTTGTCGTAGTTATAATAAAATCGATACTTTACTTCACGTTCTCATGGCAAAGTTGTCTTCAATGGAGAGTCGGTTGATGCTCGTAAAATTGATCAAATTATGACACAAATAACTTTTACAGGGGTTTGTGTCGGCCTTGTGCTCAGCGTATTGTTCTGGATATTGTCTCTCTAGAAACAAAGCACACATTTCAATTACATTAAGCTCTGCTGCCAGATAACGCCTTTTGCTGCCATGGCCACTATATGAGATACCCGGTTGGGAAAGCTGGCAATATGAGCATGAACATTGAACCTGACATGGTCACTTTTAGTCGTCCGTTTGCCTTGCTTTACTCTTTTGTCTTTGGGTGTGCTTCCTATTTTATTTTCTTTGTTTTTTAATTCAACTTATTGCAATCCATGTACCAACAAGCGATAAAATTGGATTCGTACATAATAAAAACTTCAAACTTTGTTGAGAGCTGACATGTAGTATGGGAAAAAGCTTTTTAAACGCTGTTTTAAAAACCATGCACAGAAAGCTGGGCTATGCTTCGAACACGTGTGACTCCTATCCCATAGAGACTCGCAAAGCCTTCACGGCAAACAACTTTGTCAAATTTTGCATTCTCGACTTTGTATGTGTATTGAAAAGTCTGCAGGTGTTGTGATTCATCTAAAATACAATCAGCAACCACAATAAAGTTGGGAATCAAAATGCAACTACATACACAAAATCAATATGAATGGTGAAAAAAGCAAATAAGGGTAATGCAAAGGCTAGCGAAAACATTCATGCAAATTGTGTGCTAAAATAATCTGTTGGGGTAATACCATCCTTGTGCGCGCCTGCGTTGGGTGGGCTTTGAGGATATTAGAGCTGAGAGAAAGGCACCTTGGACATCCTGGGACCCAATATCATTGAAGTTTTCCAATAGCGAACTTTTCATAGCATCAGTTAGTCCATCCATGCATCTTCTTTTGCATGTAATAAACAACTTTATTTAGCATTAAAATTTTCCAATGCTATAATTCTGTGGTAGTTACACTGATGGTCACAACAGCTAATAAATCTGCACATTGTCCACTAATAATGTAACGATTGACAAGTAGAATTTAACTCATCAAGTAAAAGGTATCAAACTAAATGACACAATAATGATTGAGAGGAAAAACCATGTGAGATATTCATCATAACTAAAATGGATGTCACAACCGGTGGAGGGGTGACAGAAAATGTGCCCATAAGCAGAATAGTCAGCTAGAACAATAAACCCATGGACAGCAAAAGTAAACATGATGGCTATACATTCAAGAAATATCACTAGAAATAAGTACTTGTATATCATTAGAATGTAACTCTAGTTGTTAGAGAATATCGCCAGTGTTTAGTAGTAGTTGTAATACCTGCAGTTTTTGTCAGTTTTCATGGCAGCGAACTCCTTTCCTCTGCTACTTGTGTAACTTGCCTTCAGCCCTTTTTTGCTTAGCAACATTCCTACCCCATTTACTTTCATTCCTTCTTTTTTTTACCTCTTGCATCACCAGCTTCTTCATGATCTGCCACAGCTATTAGATCAACCATGTTTACAGGAAGTCACTTGACCGAAGACATGTGATTGAAGTGAACAATGGCCCAACTCCATTAATTGAATTCAGCAAGGGCCCATAACTATTTGCACTATCGTACAACTACAAACCAACTTTTTCAGCTTAAATAAACTTTAGCAGTAAGTGTTCAATTTGGTTATGATGTTGTATGGTGGCCATTTCCCGTTGTTAATGTTTTGATAATTCTTTATGTTTACAGTATTTTTGTGATCATTAAAACTAAGCTACTGTCCTTGTTCATAAAAAAAATAATGATAAATAAATAATATTGATATTAATATATATATTGTACAGGATTTTAATTGTTGCGGTAGCTATACACCTGTACAACTCCCCACAATCACAATGCAAACTTCAAGTGGCTGGTTCGGCCCTTTCTGTAAGTCAGTCGGTGCTAAGGTGGTCGACTTGCCTGTGTCGAATATTGTGTGAGTCGAAATGCTTGGCACCGTACTTCGGCTAGCGGGAATACGCAGCAAGGGGTCGAATCGACCAATTACTTTCCGTCAAGTTTCTACTACACAGATAGTCGATAGTGCAAGTCGTAGTCTGTATTTTGTGCTCCTGCTTGTGCTATCCGCTGTAGTCAGATTAGTGGTTATTAACATCTGAGAGTCAGGGGAACTGATCTATTTGGTACTGACAAAACATTTAAATAGAAAACAGGGACAAAGAAACTGTAAGTCCCGCCTTGTGCTACCAGACAATGTTGTACAATTTATATCGTAGAACTTAGAGAAATAAATTGTTATTAATTATGAAATATATAATTATCTATGTTAAAAATATCTCGGATATATAACTTGCTAAAAATATATGTGAAGGTAAATGTATGTAGTGTTACATCGTAACGATTGTTCGTCATGGCGTCCCCTACACACTTCCCCCCATTGGCAATACTAGGCCAATAATAGAACTGGGGTTGACATAGAACATTGTTACAATAGGATATCCGGCGTCTATGGCCAATTCTTTTTCCTCTTAATCTTCTCCTTTAATTCCTCTACGCGTTGTAGTCGACGATATGCTTCCTTCGTGATCTGGTACAACTCATCCTCATATCTTTCTATCCTCTTACGCTTCTCCTCTTTCCTCTCTTCATCTCTCTTAGGTGACCTTTGTTTCTCTACTGGCCCTTGCTTGTCGGTTCCTCGACTGGGTGTACTCCCCCTTGGCTTTCTGTTGGCAGGAACTGCTGTCAGTGCCTCCAGCTTTATCACTTTTGATGGTGGTTCATCCGCCCGTGGTCCCAGCCTGCGTTTAATGCTAGTGCTAGGCGCATTGTCCTTGATGGGCGCAAACTCAACGACATCACTAGGCAGGACGCCTACTCCATTCCACGCATCGAGGAGTCCCTCGACGCCCTGTCCGGAAGTAAATACTTCACCACGCTGGACCTTACGAGCGGCTACTGGCAGGTGCCCATGGACCCCGATGCACAGGAAAAGTCGGCCTTCACTACTAGCAGCGGCTTCTGGAAATGAAAGGTGCTTCCATTTGGCTCAACATCCGCTCCGCCCACCTTCCAACGACTAATGGAGAAGGTCTTGAAGGAACTACACTGGCGTTATCATCGCCCCCAGATTTTGAAACCCACATGAAGAGACTGGGTGAGGTGTTGGGACGCCTCCAGCAAGCCAACTTGAAAGTCAAGCCCTCCAAGTGCGAGATATTACAGAAACAGGTGAGGTACCTGGGCCACGTGGTCAGAAAAGTAGCGCACGGGATAGCATCCTAAAACACATCCGCCAGCAAGATGGAGACCTCGCTCATGGAAGAGACTCTCGACCCCTCCTGTTCGAGGTAGATGCTGCGTCATATGAGGACTTTTGCAAGTACATTAGATTGAAAAAGCCAACGGCGTTTGGTACACCTATGTAGTCTACGCAGAACTGCCAGGAATTGTCCTTCTTTTTCACCAGGACCACAGGGGAACTCCAGGCACCGTCTGCCGGCTCTATGAGGTCCTTCTCGAGGAGGTTCTTGACTTGGCGCTCTTCCTCTGCCTCCTTCTCAAGTCCCAGGCGGCGTGGTGGGCATCTGATGGGTCGTGCTCCTTCTATGGTGGGTATAGAGTGTTCGGCCAGGTGTGTCCGTGCAATGTCGCCATTGTGACTACTGAACACGACCTGGTACTGAAGTAGTAACTCCTTTAGTTGTGCTTCCTGTTGGGCGCCTCGGCACCCCTTTCGGGCTTGTAGGAATAGTTCCTGAAGGTGGGGGAACTTCATTGCCTTCTGTCTCCCGTCTGACTGGGGTGGGGGTTTCGGCCAGTGTCTGAATCCCTTCTGCCTCGACTCCGGTGAATGGCCTATAACTTCTCCTGTTGGGAGTCTTAATGTATCTTGCGTAGGATTCATGCACCTCACTAGTACCTGTCTCCGCGAGTCAGGTTGGTTGACGCTGGTGGCTATTGGTATCCCGCCTTCTATGCTCTCGATTGCCCCTTGTGGGTAGGTCTCTCGTGAACTGAGTTGACATTGGATCATAGTCTCGGCTTGGGGAGGCAGCTCCGTCTCTTGCCGGACTTGAACCTTTGACGCTAGGTTACTCCCATGTGTGTCGGTGCATATCAGCTCTTCCCCTTGCATGACTAGTATTGGTCGATCAAACCCTAGTTGGCACTGCTGACTAGCCAGGAATGGCATATGGTGGGCACGCTTACTGGTGCCATTCACAACACATTTTAGTTTCAACTTGACAGCTGACTCCAAGAGGAGGGAAGTTTGAATGAGAATGGATGTCATTAGAAAATGCCTTGTGTATTAAAAGCAAGTTATATGATTGGAAAAACATAAAAATTATTGGCCGTAAACACAGGGTCAATTAACCATGTTTTTAGTGGTTTATACCTATTTTTGCGAGTTTTCCAACAAAAACTTGACAAAAAAATTAAAAGTGAAAACTTTTTCGTGGCGGATGTAACTTTTTTGATACTTACAATAAATGCCTGGAATGAAAAATTAATTCAATCAGGGCTGAAAAAATTGCTGAAAACACAGGGTCGATAATCTCATCGGACTACCACGTAGTTCAATAAATGGGACAAACTTACCAACCAGTTCCTTATGTGTGTTGTGGTGTGCAGGAATTTGGAAAGACATTTGAGAACTGACACAGTTCAATGACTATGGCACACCAGTAGTACCGGTGAGGAAGCTGAAACGACAGCGACAAGTGTCTGGGGACCTTCAAGTATTTTCAGACTATTCTGAGACAGTGAACCCGCAAATGGAAATACAACATCCTGAAAATTTGATTAGAATATTAGGAGTAGGACATCGCTATACCAACATGAATTTAGCAGATGCTTACAATTGAATACCTCAAGCAGCAGAATGCCAAAAAATATTAGCTTTGTCTACACATTGAGGAGTCTTTCTTCAGAAGAAACTACCTTTTGAACTCAGTTCAGCATCAAGTCCTTTCCAGGGGATCATGGAACAGCTAACACACGATCTTCCAAGCGTTGCAGTCTATTTGGATGATATTTTTGAGAGCAGAGCAAATATCAATAGCCATCTAATTGGAATAGAGGACAAGGGACTTAGATGCCAAATAGACAAAAAAGATTTGTGCAACCTACGGTGAAGTATCTGGAACATGCTGACTATAGAGTGGATAGAGAAAAGAGAAAAAGTTTGTGCTGTTCTACCGATGCCTTCACCTACCAATGAATCAATGCTTCGATCTTTTTTAGGATCTATGTAATGCTATAGAAAGTTCTCACCAAATCTAGCGACAGTCACAGAACCATTGCACCAACTGTCTCGGAAGGAGGGACCATGGAGATGAGATCTAAAGCAAGAAACCAGCTTCAACTGAATTAAGACGATGTTTTCAACAGATCAAGTATTGACTAATTCTGGTCCAAAGTTGAAAATAGGAATCTCATGTGATGCTTCAGACTCTAGAGTAGGAACAGTGCAGTTTTACTTAGAGCAAAATTGACAAGAAATACCAATTTCCAATATATCAAGGACCCTAATTTGTACTGTAGAGGATGCCCACGGACGATCCATTTTATTATTTACTAGCATTGACATATTTACTCACTTCATATTTACCCCACTGCTACTAATCACCTAATCAGGAACCGATGGGTGTGACCTCCTTTCATACATTTATATACTGGGCTTGTGCTATCTAACAGCCGCCCAATTACTATTCACTGGGCGTGAATTTCCTTTGTGTCTATTATATTTCTTTGTTACTTTGTCTTATAAATACTCAAGCATTTACTAATAAAATCAGAGTCACATTGCACACTCTCAGAAGATCTTTGTACAACGAATCACGTCACGTGCGCACCACAAATACCACAAAGGGAGATATTGTTATAGCTTTGCTATAGAAATAGCCGATAGTGATCAAGTAGCAAAACCAGCCAGAACAGTCCTCAGACTGTTTGGCCTAGCCTGAACTATTGTTCGGCCTCGGCTGTGTAAGAGCAAGAGCACAACTGACCAGTTCAGCCACGGTAGGTAATGACTAACTGTCATTCCCAGTGGCACTAACTGAGCTGGCAAGCAGTCACAGCCTGTGCCAACACAAAGCTGAGCCAACACTTGGTGATGGGAGGTAGTACAGGTACTTGGGCTACCAACCATAGCGAAATCATGTACAGTACATAGAAGAAATATAGCCAAATTCAAAAGGGAGTATCTGCTATCATTTTTGCATTAAAGAAGTTTCATCAGTGATTTTTTTACCGACAATTCATATTGGTAACAGATCATAAACCACTTTGTGCACTGTTTGGACCTTACAAAAGAGTCCCAGCACTTGCTGATAACAGACTAACTAGACATTTACATTTACGTCATCTACTACGAAGAACCGTTTCCGGCACCAGCTCGCAGCTCCTGGATTTCTCAGTAGATTCAGTTACAAGGATTTCAAGTTATCGTCAGACCCAGGTGCAACCGAGCTCAAACTTGATTACCGGTCAATGGCTGCCTTGAATTGGTTAGTGGTTTTGAAGTCTCGTTCTGGTAGAGCGTTCCACTGCCTGATGGTGTGGGGGAAGAAGCTGTTCTTATGAATATCTATGCGGCACTGTGGCTGTACGTACTTTGATGCATCCCTGGTGGATTGACGTACATAGTCAGGTAGTTGTAGTTCTGAGTGACCATTCTTGGCTTTATAGAGGTGCACAAGTTTGGCATTGCGTCGTCTCTTTTCCAAGGAACTCCACTCCAGCGTGTTCAGCATGGTTGTCACACTCGAGTTTCTGGAGTAGTCCCTCTATGCTCCTCACATCACAGTCGTAATGTGGGTCCCAAGCGGAGCAGGCATACTCTAGCAAGGGTCTGACAAGGCCGAGATACGCCATTTCTTTGGTCGCCTGAGAGCAGTGTAGAGTTGTGGTAACTTTGCTGATTGTTGCGGCTAGGTGTCTTTTCCAGCTAAGGTTTGAGCTGATAGTCACTCCTTGATATGTAGCCTCAGTAACTCGCTCGAGAGTACCCTTGATGTTGTAGGGTTGGTCGGGTGTAAGGACTTTCTTCTTAGTAGTGTTGGTCATGGCAATGCATTTCTTCACATTAAAGTTCATGAGCCATCGCTCGCTCCACTCGGAGAGTTTGGAGAGGTCTGTCTGTAGTATATTTGTGTCCGCTCTTGTCACAATGCGCCTGTAGAGCAGACAGTCATCTGCAAAGAGCTTGATTGTTGATGCTATAGTGGCCCCGATGTCGTTGATGTACAACAGGAACATGAGTGGGCCCAAAACGGTGCCCTGAGGTACTCCTGATCTTACTTTTACGGGCTCTGATTGTTCTCCATCTAGGACTACAACTTGTGATCTCTGGTTCAGCCATTCTGCTATCCAGCTCACACATTTTGTGTCAAGGCCATAGCATTATAGTTTCTGTGGTAGTCGGCGGTGTAGGACAGTATCAAACGCCTTCGAGAAGTCCAAGATGATGACATGTGACTGGCACTTGTCATAGAGAGCTTTTGAGAAGTCGTCAATCGTTTGAATGAGTTGTGTCACAAAGTGTCCGGTTCGGAAGCCATATTGGTATTTGATTAGTATATTGTTATCATTCAGGTATTTCATCACTGACGAGTGGATGATATGTTCCATCGTCTTGCAACTCCCACTTGTCAGTGACACTGGCCGGTAGTTGGATAGTGCGGTCTTGTCACTTCTCTTATAGATGGCATTTATGGACGCCCTCTTCCAGTTATCGTGTATAACTGCTGTATCATAGGACTTCTGGATGGTCTTGGTTAGTACCAGGGTCACTACTTTGACGGCTTCTTTGAGAACCCTGGTGGGGATGTTATCTAAGCCTCTAGCTTTTGATGCGTCAAGTCGATTAGTTTCTTCACACATGATTCTTGGAACACAATTGGTCGCATTTTGGCTGCTGGTTGCGTCAGATTACAGGTTGGTAGCGTATCTGTAGGCTCATCTGTGAAAGCCAAGTCGTACTGTCGGGAGAGGGCCTCTGCTCTCTCCTTGGCATTAGTCTGAACGTTGTTGTTCTTTTTTAGTATTGGTATTCTGCTGGCTTGACTTTTTCTCTTGCTTTTGATGAGAGCATAAAACTTGTTGATGTTACTTCTCTGGGAGTCATCCAGGAGTCGTCTGGTGAAGTTTTTACGCTCATCTGTGAGTTTGCTTCTGGCTTTCTCCTGCAGTCCTTGGAATTTGTCCCAATAATATTCCTTGTCGAAGGGGGTTTTTGCATCTTTAGATCGTATCCACTCTCCTCTTCCTGCAACAGAGCCTCCGGCTATGCTCATTCATCCAGTCCAGGTTCCATCGAGTTGTCACCTTCCTTTGAGGGGCATGGGTGTTTGTGGTTTTGATCAAACTTTGTTTGAATTCAGCCCACATCGAGTCAGCTTGTTCGTCTGCTGTCTCTATTGGCTACAGCGCTGTGACTAGATCCTCATTTAGAGCAGTAATGCCCTGGTCACACGAGACCGATAAACGACACTTTTTTAGAAAATTGCCGAGGTGTGACGATGATAGTTTCGTTGCGCTGGTCACACGAGAACTATAATTAGTTCGTTACGCCTAGCGATCACTAGTTTCACCCAATGACAGGGATTGCGTTTTGTGCGCGGGCCTACTCATACTTTACTGCGTGATGTAAAAGCATGGAAGAATGAAGCAAGGTTTGGAATAGATTATTTTAATAAATAGCTAAGTTGACCAGCCAGTACTATTCCAATTGTTTGATTATAATTTGTTATTATTATCTTTCATTTATTTAAAACTCATTATTGTCATGTCAGGCGCAATGGGCAACGCCTGCATGCCTCTACGTTCCTCCACCGGGAAACAAACCTCTGACCTTTCCGCGGCACCAAATCGCCTAGCAGCATGAGGCAGAGCGCTAGACCTCTCGGCCGTCTCAGCAACCCTAAAATGGGTGCCTCGATGACCGATCAGTTGCTAGCCTCTGCCCTCATCCACACGGATTCCTATCTAATCACTATATCTAATTGCTATACACTACATCCTTCCTTCTCTATCCTCTTTTTTCCTCAAGTGCTACCTCTAGCACCAGTGCACCTCTGGCACTAACTCACTAACCCATTTCAACTCATCATCCCACTTCTGACACCATGTCATGTCAGGCCCAATGGGCAACGCCTGCATGCCTCTATGTTACCCCACCGGGAATCAAACTTCCGACCTTCCTGCGGCACCAAATCGCCTAGCAGCATGAGGCAGAGCGCTAGACCTCTCGGCCATCTCAGCAACCCTAAAATGGGTGCCTCAATGACCGATCAGTTGCTAGCCTCTGCCCTCATCCACACGGATTCCTATCTAATCACTATATCTAATTGCTATACACTACAATTATGAATATAATAAAATAAATAATTATTTATTTAAAAAACAAATGTGCTACTACTATGGAAACCATGCGTTCATTGTGAATGACCCTGACATTGGAGACCAGCCAATAACAGAACATAGAAAATAAACCTATTAATGAGCTTATCTGGTCCAATGGTGCAATCACATGCAAGCATCGCAACCGACGATTTTCCCAAACCTAGCATTGCTTGATCACGACGAAACTGAAATATTCGCTCGGTTTGCTCAGCAACGAATTTGCTGGGCTTGGAAAAATAGTTTCGTTGACAGTTTCGTCAGAGATTCGGTCTCGTGTGACCAGGGCTTAAAGTTGGCACAGCAGTATTGGTAAAATGTCCTGTGTTTCATTTTGGATCTCATAGATTGTACTTTCAGGGCAGTGATGATGATGTTGTGATCACTCATTCCTGTGCACACCTGCGAGTCGATTATCATTGGCGAGTTGGTAGTGAAAACCAGGTCTAGCACATGATTGTACCTGGTTGGGTTGCGGTTGACCTGGGTTAGGCTGTGATCGGCTGTGATGTCAAGTACTTTCTGGTTTAGTTGGTTACTGTATTGTGGCTGTGGAGAGATCATCCCAGTCTCCCAATCGATATCAAGTAGATTGAAATCACCAGTTAGAATGATATCAGGGAGTTTCTTCCTCTGTGTTAGTTTGTCTAGTGAGTATGATAGACTCTCTATGGCAGCGACATGGTCATGTCCATGAGTTGGTGGTCGGTAGTGTGAACCAATATACAAAAGGAGAGAGTTCTTGCGTTGAATGCTAGCCCAGATAATCTGGCACTGTGTCCAGCAATACCTCCTCAACTGATCCAACATTGTGCCTGATAGCTATAAAGACACCACCTGCTTCCTCAGCTTTGTCTTTTCTATACACAGCATACTGGTCAGTGGGGAAAATCTCGGCAGATGCAAACGTAGTTGATAGTTTGGGTTCACATCCACATATTACATCAGGGGAATGACAGTCAATTAGCTGCAGGCCTGTTTGCATTGACTCACCAAACTGTTGCAGTTGACTGTCATCACTGTTAGGTCAGAGTATCTTGGAGGTCTGAGTTGGTATTGTGATAGGTTTTCGTCACCTAGTCGTTCATCATTGGTAGTAGATTGTTCACAGTTTTCAGTAGATTTGCAGATGTGGCATTTCCATTGAAGGTCATCCTCATTCATGCTTGAATAGATCTCCTACTGTGTAGGTGTTATTATAGCACATTTCATGTAAGTCCAGTTTTGACAGACATCACATTCCATTGCCCGGTGAGATTTGGCAACAGCTCTACTAAAAAACTTGGCATGGGTGTTTCACTGGTCCTGGATTGGTCTCTATGTCTCCGCAAAGTGGTAGTTGGGTGTTGGTAAAATACTTCTGTGGTACTAAAATCGAATTTGAGCTCAGATGCACTGTAGATCCTAGATAAAACCCAACAATAACATTTTGAGTAAAATATCTCCAAACCATCGCCATATTGACCTTGACCTTGATGAGCCTTATTACAACCAATATGACTAGTGTTGAATACAGCTGCTTGAGTGGCATCAGAATGTCGATGCTCTGAGCAGACTCCCCAGTAAACGCAACAAGTTTTCAAAACGTCAAAAAGAAACAGAATTTTCTTGTCAGTACGGTGGAAACATCACATTGTCATTTTATTCCTTTTCTAAATATGCTGCACAGAATGATCATAATAAAAATAATTGTGAAGCACATACATTAGCTATTTCTTTTAATATTACAAGAAAAAACAACTATATATAAGTAGTATATCAATTACTAAAAGCTTCCATTACAAATAATCAATGTGTACCATGTTGTTGAAATGATACTATTATACATGAGTATTACTATACAATAAAAAAATACATTTACTGTGAAAACTGCATAAATCAGTGTTGAAGGGCAAGGCCGAGGAAAAACCATCTAATAACGGATGGTACTGAATGCACAATATACCTTGGGAGATTGTAAATACGAGGGCACAACAATAACAATAAATTGTATTGCAACTAATAATAATCATGATATTGTACAGGATTTCACTCTTTGGTAGCTTAGCCTCAGCACCTGTACTTCCTCCCTTCACTTAGGCCGACTTTGCTAGGGATGTTGGCACGAGCCGTGAACAGTTGTCGTACTTAGTAGGGAGTCATTGCTGACTATTAACTAAGTCGACTAGTCATGCGTCTGCCTCACACTGCAGTGGTTGAACCGTTGCTTAGGCAAGGTTGAGTAGCTCGGTGTGTGCTTGTCTGTTATCACTTGTTGTTTACACTTGTCAGTATATGTATAGCAGGCTATAAAGCAAATGCTTTCAAGGTAGGTGCGCAATGAAGTATTTTGTTGTAAGACAAAGTGACTTCGGAGAGTAAGTGGAGTAACTCTGCTTTATTGCATGTAATCTGAGCATTTTATAATAAATCACAAGACAAAGTGTGCACACAATACAAAAGGAGGCCACGCCTGCTGCGTGATAATTGGCTAAATATAATAATGTTGCCTGCCTCTAGAATATAATATTAGTAGTTCCGCCCTTAGGGGGTGGTGTTTAAGATAGAACTGTACATGACATAGAACGCTACGAAATAGAACGGAAATAGAAGAAGTGAAAATAGAACGGAAATAGAAGAAGTGAGAGTAGATAGAACGCTACGAAATAGAACGGAAATAGAAGAAGTGAGAGTAGATAATTGCAAGTCTATGTAGTAAATGTTAATGTCTATGTTCGGTATGCTCGTGGCATCCTCCACAATATGATAATATAGATTCCAGATTTTTTGTTCACTTGTCTCGCATTTCAGTATAAACTTTGATAATAATGGCAGCTTGAACTACCATTATTAATGATTAATAAAAGGTATTATTTTAATAGTTTGTTATTTTTCTGCAAACCATAATAATAAGTGGGTTTGCTTTGTTTAATGTTTTTTTTTTAAATCACTGTCAATGGGGTCCCGGAAGAGTAGTTTCACTCTGGCGATGCAACCAGAAATAGCGCAGTCGATCGTTGAACTTATCATTAGAAATCACAACTTGCTCGACTATTATTCTGATGTGAGGAAATTTGAGCTAATAACATGACAAAAATGATGTTGTTGAGAAAGCTCAGAGAATTAATAAAGCATTTGGAAGTTCTTTTTTGAAATAAATTAGTTTTATTCGGTTAAAAAAATAATTAAATATCATGTTCCAGGTAGAACCATATTTTCATATTTCGTGTTTAATTGCGCTTGCCAACGTAGACTTATGAAAGCGCCCCCTTGAACGAGTCCGGGGGCTTGCTACCAAATCGCCGATGCACTGTTACGATTTATGTCGATGGCGCATCGTCAGTATTATACACTCCCAAGTTTATCAGCTGCCACGATAAGAAAATGTTTTTTAGTAATCGTTAAAATGAAATGACTTTCGTTTTAATTGTATTGTTGGTGGAGAGCGGGCTTCCGGTTCATTTAGTAATAGCTCCGCACAAAAATCTGCCGGGACCCCATTGGTGTAAAATTTTATCAGTTGATGGCTATTTTCATTCAAAAAAGTACCAAAATTACTCAACAAATTACCAAAATTAGTTGCCTTTTTCTACTAGTTTTAACCAACTTTGTTATTATTAAGGGTTGTGAATTGATAGATAGCATTGGAACTTTGTTTCGTTATATTCGAAGATTGAACACATTTTAGTTGCTCAGGCGCTGCAGCGAATACATGTAAAAAAGTTCTGTCTGTCACAGAAAAATAACTCTTTGATTATATGATTTTAATAGCGTGCAATCTACGATTGACAAAATTTATGCTATTTATTGCAGTAGACCTACTTCTATTTGCAAACACTATGCTTTATCCCAGGCTTTTGATGGATCTTGCATGAAATCTAGTTACAAAACGAAAATATGAAAATTTCTAATGGAACTAGAGATGACAGTATCAACTTTTGTGAAACCATTTTCAATGGCTAAGTTTTTAACTTTGACTGACATTGATTAACCCGGCTTATTGATTTCTACTGGGTTGATTTATGCCGGTTTCACTGTATAACTAACAAGTTAATAATCGTTTCTCTAACAACAAAAGCGAACAGTAAATAATAACAAGAGAAAATAATAGCTCAAAATTTTAATAATAACAATGATAATATTAAAACCTTTGTCCATAAACAATATGAAAGCCACATTTCTTAATCAGTTTTGGTGGGGTGGAGGAATTACGTTGACAGAACATAACTTGAAAGTTTCATCTCAATCAGTAGAGTATTTCTGTGATTTTACTGGCTTAAAAACTGCTTTATTTATGAGCAGCTTCTTATCTTTTTGTTGGAAGTTTTGTTTTTTTGTTGGACGCATAACTAGAATTAAATTTAATAATGTTCTGTGCAGATCCTTTGTATATTAGATGCCGTCATTTCTGCTCTAATAGAAGTTTTCAAGAAATTTGCTGGTTTTATCCAAATCCATGGTTCTCACTGTATCAGACGATTGGCTTTAGAAAACTGCATAATATTGTCACAGCAAAGACTAGAGCGGGCGTAAAGTAGGAAAAGTTGTCAACAATAATGATTACAGGCAGACTTGGTATCTCGTGAAAAAAAATCAAATTTCCATGCCGTAACACTTGTGATATCAGTTCTGATTTTTTATTAAAAAAAAATGTTGAAACCCATATGTCTTAGTATGTTTTGAGGATGTAAAAACTGAGTAAATATGCTCCTTTATTGATACTGAATATTTGTTTCAAGCTTGATGCTTTTTTTAGCTTTTCTGTCGTTTCCTTGTTCTAACTTTTCGTGTTCGTGCTAGGGGGTGTTTACGTTTATTATATTTTTTTGCCTTCTATCAATGTTCCATCTGGAGACATTGCATTTCCACATCGACTAAACATTGAATTAGTGTCGCCCATTGCTTTTATGACCGTTCCGTAGCGTGTTCATTTGTGAGGCAGTGTCGGTTGTACTTGAAAAGAGAACTTATTTCTATCACCGTTTAATGAGCATGATGTAATATATTGGGTGTTCGGTATTTGTAATATGGCCACAGACTCAATTTCAGACGTAACTGTAACAAATTAATTCTATGGCAGCAACATCACCATAAAACCTTGAAAATTGAGTTTGTATACTTTTTACAACTGCTTCCCACCACACTACCCTCCAAACAAGATTATCAAATGAAACACAGTAAAGAGACATAATATTTACCCACAACAAACTCCTTCTAAATAACACCTTAAACCGGAAAACCCACGAACACAGAGTAAAGAACATGTAACCGTAGATGTAATATAGTGCAAGACATGCATCAGACTGAAACGATTGGCCATAAATCATCAACACAGTCAAGTCATTTTCTGGTTCTTTTTCTTTTCTTTTTGTTCTTATCCTCGTCATCTGTAAGAAAATCACACCTTGTGATCCTCAATTTCTGAATGGTTGCATGAAAGACACAGTGGAGTCTTGAGTGAACAGCTAAAGACAACAAGTTAATCAGCTGATCAGCATTGTGAATTCTGAATCAATAATTATTAGTAATCACCTGCAAGTTTATCGTCAGTTAGCGCTATATCGTCCAATGTACGGCCTTTGTACTTTTCGGAACCTCTTTCCATGGCTAGCAACAGTTTACTTATCTTCGCTACTTCCAGTGTATTTTGAGGCAGCCGATAGTATTCCCTGTGCACAGATATATTGTGCCCAATGTGCGTGCATAACCATTTGATTTTATGCTCCTTTAGATCCATAACCTACAAGTAAATCATGTATTAAGTCAACGAAAAGTTATTTAGGAAAACACACCACATTACAAACCACATTACGTGGTCAAGATAACGCGGTCATAGTGACACAGTTTGATAGCTCGTACAGCAATAAATTTTGTTGTCTGTATAGACTGGGTTTGAGTACTGCCATCTACCAAGGTGTTTTTCATTCTGAAGGAAGTTTGCTCCTTCTGTTGATTGAATCAGAACGCCACCATTTATGCAATGGTAGTCTAAGAGATTAGCATAAGAGATAAGTCGCTGGCTGTCAGATTAGAATGCCAAAAGAAAAACCGACTCAATCTAAATGTTTTTCGAAAGGATTATTATGCAGGTGTGAAATATATTGCTATTTTGTAAATTACAAGATATAAAAAATTAAATGTTAAATGCAACTATCGGTTTGCACTCCTCGAGAAAAACAATTTGTAAGAACTTGGTAGCCTAGAAGTTAACATGATTCAATGCCGTAGGGAATAATGTATGTACTTTATAAACCAGTGCGCTTATTAATAAATGTGTGACGTTATGTTGCACTTACTTGAGACGACGAAGCCACAGGTTTCCTTATCTTGGTGCTTGTAATAGCTGATGCATTTATGACACCACTTTACAGAGACGACTTTTTCTTGTTAAAAGTGGAATCGCCGTATGTCAAATCAATCATCAACCAATCAGCGTAACAATGAAATACAATAACGACCGTATGAAGAACAGCATTTGTTTGGTTGTTATTTTTTATGCTGTGGTTGCACAATGTTGACAGCCCATCAGAAGCTATTAAAAGAAGATTGAGCTCTGTGATCGCTTTCATTGTCAAAGCTATTACCAGTCTGCAATTTGGAAATCTCATCAAGAAGACATCACTTGTTGTGTGAACGTACTACCAATAATAATAAATAATCAAATAATCATCGATGGTGGCGATGATTAATTATTATTATTATGGGATGTTGATGACGATACCAATATCCTGCTGGAACAAAATTCTACACAAGAACGAATATCTGCCCCCTTTGACTGAGCTGTTGTTATTTCCACTTGTTGGTGCCTTGCTCAATTATTATTATCATTATCACAATCAATTGGCACTTTTCAGAGCCACCATCTGATATGGAAGAGTTGTTCTAAAAAACCCAGCTACACCAACTATATATTTGTACTATTTAGTAAATGATAATACTAATTAATGCTGTACATACATACAATCATGCATTCTTATATGCATATCAATACACATATTACATATAATATTTGAACCAAAATTGATAACCACCATATCCAACAGTATTATTGTGTATAAATAAATAATAAATCATTTTTGATAATAATTATAATATTGTTGGTACTTTGTTTGTAACATGACAATAGTAGTAGATTAACACCAGGGACATAGATTTAAGGCTAAGTTAGAAATTATTGTCTTCATAGTAAGTGATACTCATGTTTATGCAAATTTATTCTGTTTTAATTTTATATAAAACCAAATTAATTATCTCACATGCTCACAAATTTGTTTCATAATAGCACAAATTTGCTTGGTAAGAACATGACATGATGTTCTACTAATTCTCATATTACAGCAGAACTGTTCTAAGTGTGCCAGACAAAAATTTTAATTGAAATTATAGTTTATTCTTATAACACCAGTAAATAGCTAAGAGCATAAATCCTTCAGCTTGTATCTACCACCCAAAATAAATTAAACTGGAAAAAAATTCTTCATGAAACTAAAACAATAGGATATATCAAATTTATAATTTGCAACTGTCTTATGACGACTTTCTGGCACTGAGCATAACTGTTCTTGTGAACTGAGTTGATCAAAAAGGTCACGGTTTCTGGGAGGTTGACACATTCTTCAGCAATCATTGTAGAATGACAGGTAGAGATGAACGTAATCTATACATGTTGTGTCAGGGAGCCATTCAAGAAAGCTTTGGTGCAGCTGATGCCATCAAGGACAAGTATTGGGTAATACTGTACAACCATCTATAAAAAAGAGGTTTCATAGATTTTCAGCAGATAACAGCTTCGACTAATGATCAGACAACAGTTCCATATAAATTCAGCTAAACATACCTTTGTAGTTTCAGAGCAGAGCTATGTCTCAATAACACTAGTTTGATTCCCAAGCCACAAAACCTTACTTGGTGCAGTGATCTGGATTGTCAATGACTCTCTTTGTTTCGTCCGACTACCATTTTAACTGGAAAATAAAAAATAGTTTTCAACATTCTAACTCAATGTATTTACTTGTCGTATTTTTTGGTCAAGTGCAAAGAATGACATAACGCACAACATAGCGTGGCCACTTGCTGTTACATTGGTAACTTCAGATTTACGCAGGAACAACAAACCATCTCTCAACAGCCACATAAATTGTGTTGCCCCATGCAATAAAAATCGTTTTTGAAATCGCAGTTATCAGCACACTGGTTTTTTTTTTAGTCCAGGTGCTAAATGATTGACTTATAAATATATTTTTTTCAACAATCAATGAATGCTAAGAGTAGTAGTACTGATAGTAGTAGCTGGTAACATATATACGTATATCTGGTCCAAGTAGTGGAGTGGTATTTGCAGTGTACAAACAGCAGATTACTATCAAAGGCAACTAACTGCGTGAAGTTTATCACTCTTTCATTCCAGAATTTTTTTATCATCACTATTTAAAATGATACCAAATGAAAATGCCACTGATCATTTCTCAGAAAACTTGAGATGGAACGTTATTTTAGAGCTGCTATTAGTTACACTCCACAAATAACAAGTAGGTAATACTTTACAGTAGTAGCGATAGTAACAACTACCAACATCAAGCAAATCAACAACAGTTACATTACATTGACTGATAAACAAATTGTAACAATTATCATTTCAAGAGTATAAATGATGGGCTGAAATGTGACATATTATTATTGATAATACACTAAAAATAACAGAAGATACTATGAACAATTAATCATCACAAAATTATTTATAATACAAACAATAATACTATTATAATAATAATAAAAGTACTAACAATTGGCAAACTACTAATAACTAAATTAATCTTATGAGACTTTCATTATAATTATTATTATTATTTATCATTCCATAATAATTATCAGCCATGAAAACATTATTTTTGTTTCTTATTATTATATAAGAAATAAAAGTAATGTTTTCATGGCTGATGATGATGGTATTTATTATCTTGTTACACTTACTTCATAGGCTGCAAGCTTTCATTTATTGCTTGCTGATAGTTCTATAGTTACAGTATGAAACAACCAGCAATTGATTATAGAACAAACTACTTCTATTATTCTGATATATATATAATAATAAACAATAATATTATACATACATGAATATGTATATTTATAATGAAGAATAATAATGAAAAAAATAATAATAATAATAATTTATTTTATTATTATTATTATTATTGTTATTACTATTATTATTATTATTATTATAATTAATATATATATATACTACTATGATGATAATAATAATAATTAGTATTATTTATAATAATAGTTATTCATTTATAGCCTACGGGTTTGGTTTATTGAACAACAACGACTTGTTGTTGTGATTGATTGTATGGATCATTATCATTATAATAAATAATAATAACTATTTATTATTATAAATAATTATTATTATTTTTTATTATTATTATTATATAATAATAATATATATTATTTATTATTTATTGAGTTACAACAACATTTTTCAAAGAATTCTTAGATAGAGAAAGCTTACAACACAACACTGACCTGCTTAAATTTGCAGTGAGTAGCTTATTAATGCAACCATAACAGCTCACACCATGCATAAATGCACGACGACCGTTATTTGATTTTTCTTTATTTATTTGCAATTCATCTCAACAGTGACAAAAATTCTACCACTGAAAAATAACAACGAAGACGTTATTGTTGCTGTTGAAAATGTACTGAGAGAAATCTAGTTTCTCACTTACTAGTAGAGGGAAAGTATCAATCAAACGTAGAGTATTCTCATACAAGTGAACGCATTTTTTGGCTAACTCTCAGCCTATAACCAAAGATTGCAGAAGAAAAAAGAAATATCTTTGCCTGTACCGGTACAACAACAACCCTATCAAAGTCAACAGGTACCAGCTGACTTTTCAAAACAGCGTTAAAAAATAAGATAAATTGTGCTAACTCTCTTTTTTGTATTCAGCATAATGCTTGCTGAGCGAGTCTTTCTAGCTCAACCCACAAATACCCAAACAAGCCAATTTTTGGGTCCTCGCCTTTATAGCTCTATATGACTTGCGCCGTCTTCGTGGAAAAAAGTCGTCTAGGTCAGCAGAGATTGCGTTTATGCGATAGACTGTGGCGAGGAGAACACAACTCCGCAAGAATAATAAGCTCATGTCCAAGCCTGAATTGGCAGCAGCTGCTCAAAACAAAGCCATTTATTGGTGTCATAACCCCTTTAAAGGGCCTATGACGCCTAATTTGAAGAGGATTTGATTCAATTTAAACTTTCTGAGGTTGAAATGTGTTCAGAAAAACTATCAGGAGTTGCCCTCCCACCAGTAAGACGATTCCTATAGACGCAGTCAGCACTTGCCAAGACGCCTTTTTTTCTCGAAGACGCACCAAGTTATATAGAGCTATAAAGCGAGTTTTCAAAAATTTGGCTTGTTTGCATAGAAATAGGGCGTTCTAGATATTAGTTTTGTGCAGAGACTCTTTTGATTGCAAAAAAATGATATTGCAACAAATTTTAGTTTTTTTGGAGCTGTTTTTCTCAAGTCAGCAATTTGTTTTATCTTTGGTAAGCTCGTTATTATGTATACACTGGCGTTCACGTGATAGTGTTGGTCATCAAAATCAAAAAAAATAATGAAATTTTTTCATAAAAATAATAATTTTCAAGCAAAAAATTAATCAAACAATAACATTAGTATACTTTCATGATAATATTGAGTGAAAAAAAACATTGCCGAAATTGTATTTCCGGCGTTGTTTTTTTTACAACAACGATAATAATTAAATCTGAAATACCGGCTATATTTCCAAGAAAAAACCTCAAAAGCACTAAATAATAATAATTAAGATTTTTGAAAAGTAGTTTGGAACTGAAAAAGTAACAAAAATGGTACAAACTACTTGCTGTAATATACTATATAATATAATAATGCAGATAGTCCCTTCTGTCGAACGCGTTGTCATAGACCTCCATAGACCTCTACATGATACCTATTGGTGCTTAGTTGATGCGAGTGAGTTTTCTCAATAGCTTTACAATGCTTGATGAGAAAACAACTCTACACACAAAGTGCGTCTTGAAAAGCCCGTCCTAAGCCCTTTAAAGGGCTTACGACGGGCTTTTCAAGACGCACTTTGTGTGTAGAGTTGTTTTCTCATCAAGCATTGTAAAACTAATGAGAAAACTCCCTCGCGTCAACAAAACACCAATAGGTATCATGTAGAGGTCTATGGAGGTCTATGACAATGCGTTCGGCAGAAAGGACTATCTGCATTATGATATTATATAGTATATTATGGCAAGTAGTTTGTACCATTTTTGTTACTTTTTAGGTTCCAAACTACTCTTCAAAAATCTTGATTATTATTATTTAGTGCTTTTGAAGTTTTTTTTTGGAAAGATAGCCGGTATTTCAGATTTAATTATTATCGTTGTTGTAAAAAAACAACGCCGGAAATACAATTTCGGCAATGTTTTTTTTTCACCTAGTATTATCATGAAAGTATACTAATGTTATTGTTTGATTAATTTTTCACATGAAAATTATTATTTTGACAAAAAAAATTCATTATTTCTTTTGATTTTGATGACAAACACTATCACGTGAACGCCAGTGTATACATAATAGCGAGCTTACCAAAGATAAAATAAATTGCTGACTTGAGAAAAACAGCTCAAAAAAAATTAAAATTTGTTGCAATAACATTTTTTTGCAATCAAAAGAGTCTCTGCACAAAACTAATATCTAGGACGCCCTATTTCTATGCGAACAAGCCAAATTTTTGAAAACTCGCTTTATAGCTCTATATAACTTGGTGCGTCTTCGAGAAAAAAAGGTGTCTTGGCAAGTGCTGACTGCGTCTATAGGAATCGTCTTACTAGTGAGAGGGCAACTCCAGATAATTTTTCTGAACACATTTCAACCTCAGAAAGTTTAAATTAAATCAAATCCTCTTCAAATTAGGCGTCATAGGCCCTTTAACACATTCATTACAGGGTGCTTTCTGTGGTTTTCGTGGTTTTTCGCTTATTTTCATTATTTTTTAGCGGCTCACTCGATGCAGCTACAACAGTGAAACAAATACCAAAAGAACGAGAAGATTCTCCTTAAAAATTATAGGGGCATTATCATGGACACAGAAAAAACCAAAAAAATTTTCCCCGCCTACCCTTTTGGGCACTTATTGCGACATAGCAAGTAACCACGAAGCTAGGCCGAGGGGAGGCCGATGTATGGATTTGCATTTTACACGAGAAATATTTGTCCTAGACACAAAAAAATTGCAGCAATGAAAAGGTGGCAAAATTTTGTTCTAAAATGATTATTTATTTGCTAGGTCGGGCTTTGAAAAAAAAAAGCCTCAAAACCTCAATCAAAAACCACAAAACCACAAGAATGCCATTGCGCAACATCTGTAATGGCTTATTAATTGGTTTTTATGAACTAAAGAAAAAAATACTTATAATGCTTGAAAGTCAACAAAAGACTGCCAAGACAATGTTTCAGTGGTTATCTCTCAAATTTACGTTTTATTTTGCCAATGGAACCCTTTTAAATACTTTAATTATTTGTCCCAAAATGATGTTGTGGGTAATAATAATAAAAAACAATGGCTACTATTGATAAATAATTAACAACCTTATATTGTTTTGATATTCATAAAAATTGGTGTGTATGATCAAAAGATCATGGGGATTCTGAATATCAAACTTTTTTTGACAGCCGCTACCGTTTTGATGGGGAAAATTAGCTCCGAAAATAAGTCCGATTTCGGCAATAATTATTAAAAATAACGAAAAGTTAAAAAAATTCATAAGTCAGCTGAAACTTGTCCAATCAGTATGAAACTTGGTGAATATGAGCGCTAGGATATGTACTTCCTTCGTTTTAAAAAAAATTGTGCTAAATATCCTAAATAAGAAAAATAATTACAATGAAAAAAATGACGATTTTGGTAATAATAAATAATTATTAATTATTATTACAATGAGTGAGAAACTACACTTACCGTGCTCGAAATTTCACCAAAACTGGTCACTATGCTCAAAACATGGTGCTTTCAATATCCTTATATTTAGTTTTTCGAAAATCTATCTATAAAAAAAAAAATTCCAAAAAACAAAAGCAACCGCATGCACCAAAAATCTGTGCGCCATTGCTGGTTGCTAAGGAACAAAAACCAAAAATAAAAAATTGTAAAAGTCAAAACTAGCCTGAGGCCATGTATTAAAGATAATTTAGAATTATACAGCAAATGATTCTGAATAGAATGATACCAAAATGTAAGACCTTACTCTTACTTTGCTCACATGGAAATTGTGAACAGACAATTACCGGTTTACTGTACTCATTCCGAGTGGGCTCGTGTCATGTAAGAGATGTGTTAAGGGTTTTTGATATGGCTTTTAGGGCTGTCCATCCCATATAAGATTTCTCAGATTGGGGCATAGCAAAAATGTAGCTGTTACCTTGCAGAACATTTCGTTCTGGATGCCATTATGCAATCATTAGCTGCACACATAGTCAGAGTTAAAATAATGGGTACCATCTTCCTAGTTTTGGATATTATATGTATCAGCTGCATTCTAAAAGAAATATACGGCTAGCACAGGTTACATAATTTGGAAGCGGTCTTTCAACTTTTAGGAATGAAATGCAATTCTTGTGTAATTTTTTTTAAGTAAAAGCAGAAATGCCTACATATACTACTTTTACGTTTTGAAAAGAATGTGATTGTATGGAAACAATATTATGTTATGAACATGAGGAATCGTAGATTTACTCCATGAGGAACTGCTAAAACTACACTTTTGTTGGAATGGAAGACGACTGTAATACACCAAGTCATGAATATTCACAAATGTTATTGCTGAAGATTAGGAACTGGCGGAACAAGAAAAAAATACTTGAACTGTTATTTAATCAAATAATTACCGTTCACAAAGCTTCGTTTCTACAGCAGAAAGGTTGAGGTCTTTGTGATCTGTTGTTAGAACGGTCTGATAGTTTTCAATGGTCATTCGACCAGCTTCTCCTCCCCTTTTAGCGTTAAACACAATGATTCAGCAATAGTTTCTGTATTCCTTGTAGTTTCTAATCTGCTTGCTTTTCATCACTTTGTCACATGCATCACTTATTTTCTAAAACGGGCGAAACCTCAAGCTAGGCATATCAACATACATGTGGTTAAGCTGATCTTTGTAGTTTCGTTCAATAACATGATAAAACACAAAATATCATGACCTAAATAAATCCATTTTGACAAATTGAACCGGCTGATTTTGATCAGTTTCTATGTTAGTACGTTTAAATGATTAGGGTGTTCGTTGAGTCTGTTAATTGGGAAAATTTAGCTACTAATTCTACAGCTCTCAACAAACCAACCGAACAATCACTGTTGTCAAACTGATGAAATTTGGAAAATCTGTGTTAATACCTGGAGATCTGCAGTAACTGGGAGGATGGTAGACTGTGCTGATATCTTTTCTTCTAAAGCATCGAGAGCATATCTCGTGATTTTGCTGCCCCACTCACTGTCGTGTAACATGAGATACTGAGCGATTGTATCTTGACCATATTTATTCTTAGTACGGATATGGTTGTTTCTGATGATAGCTGAAACAAAACATCACTAGTTTTAGGACAATACAAAACTTGACAAATGCATGTTTCTGCAGGCAGACATTGAAAAAACAACAGGTACAGAGAACACTAAATGGAAAGTTTTGTTTCACGAGTTTCGCTTGTTCTGACACAAAATTTGAAGGTCGTAAATATGTACATGTATGTAATGGTTGCTCAAAATTGATACATCTGCGGGGATAGTTATAAAATTCATTTGCCTTCCGAGTAATTGTATACCTACCTGCACATGACTTTATACCAAGGCCTATCTTCATAGCAAGTGATGGGTTTGATTGCTTCTTGTTATCGTTGAACTTGCAGAGATTCCTTACTCCCATTACTATATGATCAAAATTTTCATGTGGTATCAGATCTTGCATGGTTAAATCGCTGTTGTCAATTTAACCTCTTATCTGCTGGAGTACACGGGCGAGTTGACGCATCTTAGTTGATACCAAATGCGCTTTAGTCATGTTATGCCTCTCATGAATCTCTTGGCCGTGCAATAGGATAACTTTGTCCTTTTTGATAATCTCTGTTATTTCATCTTCGGCCAATGTAGCGAACACTGGTTGAAATTTATCGTGAACAATGTCCTTTACAAATAACACTTTGTACATATATTTGGAATCGGTACGATCATAGTTGCCTTCTCCAATACATCTGTCCTGGTGCTTCCACAGAGATTCTTTGTGATACCAGCCATTGCATTCCAGACAAGGCCGATAGTCAGCAGGGGTGTAATTGTGTTTAGAACTCCGCCTTTCTACTATCAATACGCCATTTCCGTTCAAGATCACCCGTTGATTGTGTTTATAACTAACTTCCTTTCTCATTGATGCCAAAAGCTCTTCTCGTTTAGCAGAGTTCTTTGGGTACATTGCAGCGTATTTTACTTGAGGTGCATCTGGATGTTGAAGGAACATGTGCCAAGCCAGTTTTAAAGTGTAAACCTCACAAAATAAGCATGCCATAAATTTTTTCTTTTCTTAGGCTCAATGGCAGTCGCACTACAAAAGCAAATAGCAATATAACCAATGTGTGTTGCAAATATTCCAACCAATATCAATAGAAAACAGAAATAGAATGTGCTTGTTTTGAGAAAACCCCACCTCCCTCCACGAGTTACAGCGTATGACCTGATTTAAGGAGCACACCAACTTCATAATCGTAAAATCAAAGAACCAGGTCAGAAAATATTTATGACATGCGTGTCCAGTGGTAAATACTTGGCACCAACTTATATGAATCCAAAAAGGTCAAAATTTTGTATATGTAAACTGGAAAAGACTAGTCATCACTTATTTTTTTATTAACTGAAATTATTGTGAACCTTGAAAGCTTGTATTATATATTAATACTTGTTGAGATATGGTTGAAACACAAGGTTGAAAAAGGTGAGACGTTTACTATGAACTGACAAAGGAATATAGATTTGATATGGCAAATACAAAATAAAATTACTTGGACTCACAGCAATTTGGTTATGTAGCATCTCGTGAGGCAACGTTTCAAAAATAAGTTATATTTGATTATAATTGACCAAAATGAGTCTGATAATGATGCGTATATTGAGACGGAAATTCATAGAGAAATGAGGGTGGACAGGAATGTTTTATGGCTGTGTAATTTAAATAATTTTGGTTACATTGCAGTGTTATTAGTAGTAGTAATATATGAGCAGATCTCCCTACCAAGTGTTTTTTTGTAGGATGAATGCCCGGAGTTGATGCAATGGGTTAAGGCGTTGATTAGAGCAGCCGAGGTAATATTTTATGGCATTTAATTTTTGATAATTTTTTACATATTTTTATCTCTTATTGCATCTTGAGTGTAAATAATTTTTTTAGTTTCTATACATTCATGTATATGTGTATAACTATGTGCATATTTAGGGTATATTTATGTCTACATTACATCTTGAGCGTAAATAATTTTTTTAGTTTTCTATACATTTGTGTATATATGGATAATTAGGTACATATTTATGGGTATATTTATATCTGCATTGAATAAAAATGAATCGTTTTATGATTATATGAATATATATTTATTACATAGTGAGTATATTGAATACTATAAAATATCTAAAATAATCATTTATATATCCAGTTTTCATTAGTTTTTTTGAAAAAAAAACCATCAAAAATCACCAAGTTAGTCCTCTAGATGGTTAAAATTTACAGTATTTGGCAAATACTTTCACTCAAATGAAAAAATAGATGGAGCTAAGATATTCATCTATTTTTGTATATTTACAAGAAAAATGAGGTATTTGGTAAAATATTCTATAGTTCCATTCAATTTTCATTAATTTTTTTGAGTGAGAGTTTCATCCCACAACTTTTATTTTACATTTTTTTTATGTTTCAAAAGCTAGGTTTTATTGTATATCTTTTCTTTTAATCGTTTTCAAATAATCATTTATATATACAGTTTTCATTATTTTTTTTTTAAAAAACAATCAAAAATCACCAAGTCAGTCCTCCAGATGGTTAAAATTTACAGTATTTGGGAAATAATTGCAATAAAAAACATATCTACTTTTATAATAAAGAATTTGAGTGACTGAATTTACTAATTGATTCAATTATACTATAGGAGTTTTTACTGAGGTTAGATTCAATATAATTTTTTTCAATATATGGGTTTTTACTGAATTCTCAATGAAACTAGTTCCTCTGTTTGATTCCCTTTTCGTGTATCTGAAACAAAAAATTAGCATATAAATAATTTTATCTAATTTTAATTGTAGTATTAATTACATTGACTAGTTTACATAATATAAGAAAGTCACATTGTCCAACTTGTTTTTTTGGATTAGAGGCTATCTATTGCTAAAACAAAAAATTAATTGAAGTATAAATGACTGCAACTGCATCTAAATTGAGTTGAAGTATTATTTACAATGGTTAGAATTTATTAAATAGAAAAGAAAAACTCTCACCGAGTTCTATCTCGTGCCTCGTCCTCTTTTTCAGCAACGTATCCGGTCTCAAAATCATCAAAATCTCCACGTAGAAAATCTTTAAGATTATCATCATCATCAAATTGTAATATTGTACAGGAATTTAGGATGGAGTGGTAGCTGTCACCTGTACAGCGGCCCACAGTAATAAGCAAGTACAACAGTGCAGTGTACGCCTTCCAACTCGCCCACGACCTAGTCCCGAGGAATAGGTGTGCCAGGTCGACCTAGCCGTTTGAATAATCGTTCCAGTATCACTTGCCCGTAGGTCAAGTGCAGCGTGAGTCGAATCGACTGACCACTTTCTACTGACTATTATCCTAGTTGCTAGTCGACTGGTATCAGTGCAATTTCTCTGTCCACGTTATTGTGCAAGTGCTGAACTTAGCAAGTTCCTCTGTCAGCGCAATCAGTGCAAGAGCTTACTTCTATCTTTTCTATCAAACTACCTGTGCTTTGGCATGAGTGCGCTTATGCTAGTAAATCAACAAGCAAGTGAGAGTGTAGGCATTAACTCTGATTTTATTAACTATGACATGGGTATTTATGCTAAAAAGATTACATAACAATCTGGACAAATCTGCACACAAAAGAAAGCTCCGCCTGTAGACTAGATTGGCTGGCTTTGCACCAATAGAACTTGTTAAGCATAGAACAAGGAGGTGCCTAGTGGCACGGCTGGTTACACACGTACATGTATGTAAAACAAGGACTAGTGCAAGCAATACAAATATATAAAATGAGTATAAAATAGGTATTCATGAATAAGGCAGGTTAAATAATGTACAAGTAAAACAGTTCGGCAGGTCACTAATGTGTGACTAGCAGTTCGGCGGTAAGTAATGTTAATGTAGTCGACTTGTTGTGGGGTCGTGGCGCATTTCCTCTACAATATCTCTTTGTTGTACTTTGCTTGTTCACAATATTGTCTCCAATCAATGAGACTGAGTCTGTATGAAGATAAAAATTCGAGATCGTATTGCGTATTAAATTTTCCACTAGTTTTTCTTCCTCTGTAGACCATCACGCCTTGAATATGTTGTTTAGTTTCTGCAACGTATCTGTCTGGTATGACAAGCGTCTTCATCAGCGTTTCTCCACATTTTTCAATGGTAAAACGAATACAACTTACAGTCGAGTGTTCTTTAAATCGATGAGGAACGAATCTATCAACAACATCTCGGGAAGGGAAAATCGCACCAGATTGGAAACTAATGAGGGTCTTGATGTTCAAGAAGCGTTGAGCTGACCTTTAGTCAACGTACTCAAATATAGTGATTCCTCTTTAGCATCCTTATTGCTTAGAGGATGTATGCTAACACGTTTGATATCATACCAAGAAACACTTCTATTTTTCGGTTTTCCCTTTCTACCCAAATATACAGCGTTAAATGGTACAGGGTAATTACCACAGTTGAAGTTTTCAGCTATTTCAACTGGACAGAAAAGTATTTTGGGCTCAAGCTCATTTATATCTGAAGGACTATAGTAGTGGACTTGAGAGTATCTACATACATTTCTTCTTACTTGATGGATGTATCACATCAAACACTCGCATAATGCTTGGGATAGGAAGGTCTTCAAACGTTTTGCAAACCGGAGCCTTTGGTGGGTCAATCGCTTGAGAACCTCTAGACTTTTCCTATTCCCTTGCTCTCCTTTCGTTGAGATATTCAACTGTTAAATGAGCTCTAGCCGCATTCTCCATTGTTTTCTTATCAGCGGGAGTAGTTTGTTTTTTATCTATTCGTTTTCGTTTCCTTACTACTCGCTTTTTTGGAGCATTTTTTTTCTCTTAGTTGATTTGCTGTCTCTCATTTTGCTTCCTGATGGATATGGATCTGTGCAAAGGAGCTCTTCAAAAAGTTCATCCATAGTATTCTAAAAAAATTGAAGAGTATTATTTGCATTCATGTAAATAGAACAGCATTATTTGCATTCATGTAAAAAAATTGATGTTTCATCTTGTGTGAAAAAAATTATTTACCCAACTAAAACACATTGAAAAAAAGATTTTCCTTAAAAAGGTAACTTGAAGGTATATATATATATCTAAGTAAAAGAATAGCTGTTAGAGCATAAGGAGTGTACAAGGCTATAGACTAAATAAAAACAATGAAATAAATAAATAATAAATAACTAATTATTAATTGATATTAGTTGTCTGAGAGGTGAAAAAAATCAGTCAAGACTGAAGCAAGTAAAACAGTGTTCAACAAAAAGAAAAATTGAGGACTTAGGTACTGAAAGGTAAAATAAAGCTATTGTCTGACTATAAATCGTTTCATGTGCTCGAAAAAAAGCGAAAAAATAAAATAATTCTAGATGCAATCATCAGGTCGGCTCTCAACTGTAAAAAGATGAAACAGGAAACAGGAAACATTAAGCTCAGACCAACAATTCTTAGTTCGCAAAGATTGTTGTTTATTATTAATGCTGTGTTAAGGGTGCACAATCATCAAAAATGGCTAAGATCATAGAGCTATGGGTGGCTGAGAGTGTATTTATTACAGTTTTGGCAGGTGACGACAACACAGGATTCATTTTCTTCATGTACTAATAAGCTGTAGCAATACCTAATTTTCAATCCTAAACTTTAAAACACTGACATGTATGATGAGCATTTGTTTCATGTATTGTATAGATAACCAAATTAAGTAGTAGATTCATCATTTTTTAATGGATGACAGTTACTGCTGTAACGACTCGGCGTATTTGCCCGCCTCTTTTTATTATTGTGATACAAATACTACAAGATGAATGTTAGTTGTTCAACATTATCCAGATAACTTTATTTTCCAACAAACTGAACATAATACTGGAATTTTCACTGTATACCTCATAAAAAATGAGCATGTATAGTGCATGAGCATATCATTAAAGGTATATGAGCACTCCAGTACTATTTTGTACATCTCATTCGAGAGGTAAAGAGCAACCGTCGCTCCTTGCCATCTTTTGCCTAAAACAGAAAAAAATGACAGATGTCAACAAGTATGCAAACAAGAGCATTTAGCATTAGGGGGAAGAAGATGATGGAAAGTTGCAGAGATGAGAAAAAACAAATGCAATTTTGTTTTGCACACAAAGAGATTATTAACAAGATTCCAAACATGATACAAGATTAGTGTCAATCAACCAACCTTTTCAAAAGATATTGAACCTTTGCTCTGATATGTGCATCAGTTCTGTTCAGCACACTCCTTGTTTTTGAAAATTCATGCTTGTTCATCGTGCGGCCAGAGGAGGGTTGCCAGATTTTATAATAATATTTAGCTCCTCATCTGACCATTTACGCTTTTTCACTGTCAAATGAAATATTAGCAAGATTGTGCAAGATGTTTAAATGTACCATATGCCAAGTTACAGGAAGCCGATGAGAAAATTTTTCTATGATACATAAAATATCATAAGTCTGTTTTTTAAATATCTAAAGTTATCAAGCTTGAATGTTGTGCATGCTGTGACTGCTAATCTACCGGGTGTTGCTAGTATACGTTCATGCAAACTAACCATGACTTTCTTTTCCACCCAGCGCACCTCTGACATCCGGTTCAGCATCACCAACCTCGGGATGCATGGAAGAACATGGTGAAACTATCTCTTGGATCTGACCTTCATGTGAACTTTCAGCATTTTTATTATCTGAGCTTGATTCATCACTGTTGACTATGGCTGAAAATAAAACTGTCATCTAATAACATAGTAGCAGCAACACAAGTACATTTTCGAACACTTTTGAGCTTTGGCATAAGGGCAATTGACAATAAATTACTTGACAAAGTTTCACAAAAAATGCAAAAAAAACAACTAGCGGTAAAATACCTTGATCAAACCGAACTTGTGAAAGATCCGCATTAACTAAATCAGTTGTATTATTAAGCCGATCAAGTTTCCCTGCCTCAACCGCAGTCAACACTTAGGCTACCTTTGCCCTTTCTAGAAGACTTGATGGGAGCGAATATATGTTCGTGTGAATGTTTAAGTCGTGACCCATGTGGTTCGCGAGCAACCTAACCTCACTGCGGGTCATGTTGAGCACCTATACAAGTAAAATGAGAAAAGTTAATAATTGGCAAATAAAGTATTCAACATTTATCTATAAAGTGTCTTTCACTGCTGTCATATCTATCTAATCACAACAGCAATAAATCTACCAACAACGTTTTTTTGCATTCAGTGTATAGGTTTTTCAAAGTTGCTAACCTGACATGTTGTGGCTAGATATTTCATTAAGCGCTGAGAATGAATTTTTTCTGGCTTGGATAGTCCTGGAAACCAAGCTACCACCTCTTTCACCACATCTGTGCCAGTATAAGGACGTCGGGAGTTAATCCTGCATAGTTTTAAAGATACTGTAGTGTGAGAGGAAATGTCAAAAGTCAACCACGCTATTGGCTTTGAAGAAGAGATTTTAACCATACTTCACAAATATTGAAATTTTTCAAACTTAATGAACACTTTCTTCAAGCAATACCTTGCAAAAAGGTGCTCAGAGTATGGTGACTTAGCGGGTCTCAATGGAATGGCTGCTTTTACATCCTCATTTATCAGAACGAAAACTCCTCTGAGGCCTTTTGTGGACTTTCCTTTCACTTTCACCTTTAGCATACGTGCAGCGGTTAATCGTTCCTCTGCAGAAAGGCTTGCCATTATCTCTTCTCTATCTTTCTCTTGGTTTTCAATAGCTGTATGAAAATCACCCACTTTCATGTCAGCAACTTCAGCAGGCCGGCGCTTGTTAAATAGTATAAGATCAGTTAATACTAGTTTTTTTAGACGGCTGTAATTTCGAGCCTTCGTCTCTTTGCTGATTTCCACTTTTAAGTATCTTGTTAGAGCAACAAGGTTATTAGTTAATGGAAGCTCTGCAGGCTTGTTTAGACGCTCCTTCCTCTGCATCCGCAGTGTTGATGAAGCAACAGCTGCCGACCATGAACTGTTGTACAGTACCAAGAAGTCTTCACTGTATCTCTTCCTCTCACCATCGTCAGCCTTCACTGCTTCAGCCATATTTATTACACATATTTGTTTAATATAATTTCCGAAGGCTAATGCCATTTGTTTGCTCACTTTTCGTAATACCTGAACACTACTTACAAATGAATCGTAAAATTTTGGTCTGAGGAAGTCTGTAAACTGCCCGGACATATCTGTCTCCTCTCTGATAACGTGCAAAAGTCGAGCCAGATGTCTGATCTTTGCTCTAATATTGTTAACCTCGGTCCAAGTAGATTCCGATCCTTTTCTCAGTAGCTGGTGTTGCGCAAAGAACCGAATCAAACTATCTTTTCGAATTGTACCGGTCAAACCTGGGTATACTGCACTAAGAGGTGGGACGAGACAGGATTGTGATGCTTGAGACGATCAAGACGATCAGCTGAAAAAACTCAAGATTCGAGACAAGACATGTAAACTTCCCAAAAAATGTTCACATTTGAAGTCATGTTGGAGCTATTTTCTCCCTTAAGAATCTAGAATATTAATAGACAACTTGAGCAAGCTTTGCAGATGAAATTCAATTTGTTTGTATAATTAGCTTACATACATTTTGAACAGTTCTTTTTTGTTGCAACCCATGCATTTTATTGTCATTGAATAACAAGGAGTGCAAATGAGCGTGGAACTGAAAGCATCACAGTGAGTAGTTTCTACTTCATAACTATCACTGTCTGCTGCTTCATTAGCCGTCATAGTTGTGCTGAGGTTATGTGACTGTCTCGAGTTTGAGTGTCTCGAGACATGAATCGAGACACTCAAGACGAGAGGAGACTCGAGATTGTCCCACCCCTAACTACACTTAGTTTTATTAAAGTATAACAAAACCAAGTACTGTGTCTATCGCATTCCAGAAATCACAATCATAGATAACATTTCAAACAAACAGCGAGCAAAAGTCGAAACCAATCAATGAGCTGGCAAAGAATTACCTGGATGAGCCTGCAATGCAGATAAGTACTAGTTGTAATTTGTAATGTAAATGGTAAAGCATTATAGATGCAAATATAATATGTATTCAAATTTTAAGACATGTGTACCTTTATTTGGTGAGATTTCACATTTCTGTCTTCATTGTCCAGATCATATCTCACCCTCACACCTATAGCAATCACATCAGAAGGCAAATGAAATCTGTGGCAATGTAAGGTGCACGAGACAGTGCATGGTTGGGGTTAGGAATGAAATAGAGATATGAATGAAGCCATCGGATGTTGTAGATGCATGTAATTTGAAGTATAAGAACACCATTGGTGGGGATGCTGTTTTTTTTATGAATGTATATTAGTCCTTCATTGTTACCTGTCTGACAGCTTTCTACAATCACAGCATCGTACCATCTGCCATCTTTCCAAATGGCTCTCACACGGTCCCCTTCATGCCACAGCTCCTGCATAGGATCGTTTATCTAAAATAAAAGAAACACTAACTCAACAAGGACAGTCTTCACCTGAACCTTTTAAAAGCTTTTTGAAAGAATGCAACAACACAACACATCATACTATGGTTCTCACCATGGTGTTTATTTCCAAAATGAAACATTCTTACATTTTGTTATCCAGGCGTATTAGAGTTTCGACATTCGTGAGTAAATAGAAATATTAGCATAACTATACATGGTTGTTGCCATAACAATGAATAAAATTATAAATCGTTGATGATAATGTCATACAGTAATCTGAGTACAATATCCGTAATATGGTTATTGTTATAACATGCACTACTGTGATATGACAAACTATACAGATTTTTTTAAGTCAGTGATAATAAATGGTAATATCATTTAAATGATATGTAACACAAATAGATTTCACATAACAATCAATACATTGCGTCTAGTACTTACGAGATAATCCGCAGTCTTTCTCTTTCTTCTGTTCATCTTTTATACTATGTAAATTTATGAATTTGAGTTCATGGCCACATTACTGAAAACCCATTTGACTTCCCAATGCTCTCCCCCGACATGAAATCAACCTTACTAATAATCCATAGCTGATACACAGATTAAAAACAAAAAGCAAAAAGTTTCATCTTACCGCTGATAATATTGGTTTTATTCCACTGTGCAACACATGGCATATCTAGTTAACAAAACAATTTATAATAATGTATTTTGCAACAAGTAAAACTAGGAAATCTAAAAATTATCATCACTTATTACAAGTTATATTATTATCTTTGGAAATAGACAATATTACGGGCTGATGTAATGATTTGTTGTTAAATATTACATTAGTCATTCACATAATGAAATAGGTGGTAAACATTGTTATGCTAGCTGTGATGTGATGCTTTGATGATAGGCCTCAGGTGCTTCTATAGAATTAGTAGCACAACAAACATAGTACACAAGTTATTAATAGTTAGTTATTATAATAAAGAATGCAGACATTTCTTAGTTGATGTAATACAATTTTCTCTATCCATACTAGTGCATAGAAATATTTAACATCTGACCACAAGGAAAACAAAGAAGCATAGGCATCGATAATCAAACAAAAGAAGGTTGATAGCTTGCTTTTTTCAGCAGGAATTACAATTTTATGAAGCATTAACAAAACAGAAATACAACTAGAAACTTTGGTCTTGCACACCAAAGGCTTAATTAACCTTGGTTGGGATTTTTAATGAAACATGCTGTTTAACATACAATGCTGTCCTACAATATTGGCATTGGATTAGTATAATATAACTAATAAATAAAAATTATTTGGATGGCAAAAGATTAAAGCATTTCAAACATGATTGAACAAAATGCATACAAATGCTCAGCAAGGATCATCCATGTGTGTCCCCACAAAACTAGCTTACTTCCTGTAAAAATACCTGGATGCTACCAGCTATTTTTAGCACATGGTGTTATTGCATCCAAATTAATAAGGTGTATGTGTGTGTTGGGGTTGTGAGAACATGATTGACTGACTTATTTCCTGTGTGTGGGGACATGGGATAAGTGAAGGTAACCTTGAGTATGGGCACTTGCAAGTGCAAGTAATATGGGGACTTTGTCAAACCACATTTATGTGGACACAAAAAATATTGCAAAAGGGTACTTGGTGATTGCTGTCTTATGAGAACATGAGGATTGGTGTAGTTGGAGTTATCCCCAGTGTTTTGAATAATCTCATTTTTGGGGGTTATGGGGACATGCTTGAAATTGAACATAACAGCTATACAGATGGTTATTGAACAATTCAAGCCAAAAAATTATGGGACATGAAATGTCCCCATAGTTCAGTACCAAGTCCCCACAATCCCAGAAATGACCTGAAAAATGTCCCCATAAGTAGGTTTTAATAGGCTCACATCAGCAGGAAAATTTTATGCTGCTGTTGTTGAGCAGGACTGTTCATAAAATTTAACAGAGAGCAACAAAATTTATTTAGGCAAGAAACCCAGACAACCAACTTGAAACTTTTACAGTTCAATCTGAAATTACGGCTCACTCTGAGGCTAATGGATATATTGTGAAGGATTTTGTGTTGATAATTACCAGTCGCTCTCAGTAGCTACCTGCACTACCTCATAGGCAAGTAAGGCCAGAACCGTCTGCATCAGCAGGCAGCCTTGCTGACAACTTGGTCGTGTCCAACCATCAACATGGTCAGGCTGATGGTAGGGCTAAAATGGCAAGTCATCAGGCAAATCTATCTTTGGGCTGCTACTCAACAACACTAGGCTGTTTTAGCCAGAGGGTCGTACAGCTGTTGTCCTCCGGAGTAGTAGTGTGATCTGTATCGTCTGTAAGGTGTGAGAATCAAGTAAAACTTGAGTGAGTGTTATGTGATTTTAATCAAAGATGAAACCAGCTGCGCCTCTGAGAACACTGATTAATTGAGGGTTTGCAGCTTATAATTATACAAGTGGTTATGTAACACGTCCTTTGAGGCTAGCATAGTCTCAAACAATAACAGTAATTAGATACAAATAATAGTTTCGAGAGTATATGCACATGTCCTTAGCAACACACTAACAGCTTGGTACTTGCTGATGTGTTACATTATTTACCTGTAAATTACACTTCAACCTCAAATTACGGCTTCCTCTGAGGCTATTGGATTTGTTTACATGTACATTGTGCATTTCTGTATGAATATAGGTGTTGGATAACGAGTTTGTGTGTTATAGGAAGTTCAAGGTTATAACATAAGTTCTATCGGCATTGGCTTAACAAGGAATACGGGTACACACACACGGTTACGGGAACTTAGGCTAATTGGAGAAGAGCTGAATAGCGGTCTTCTTGAGTTGTTAGTTGCTGGTGAGTAGACGTGTTTTCTGTTGTGTCTGTTCAAACCCTTCATCTAACAACAGGTTTGTATATAGACAATTTATTTACGATGTTATGTGAAATTAGTTATGCTACCAGACAACATAAGCATTTACTGTGACCAACTTTATTGCGTTGAGCAAACCATGCAACATCCGTTTGAACAATTGGCTTGGTTGGTTGGCAAGACAAATTCATGGATGAATAGTAGGCAGTTCTTGTGAATTAGACGCTTTCTTTGTTTTTCATGGTTTTGAAAACTGTCGTTATTTCACTCGAAGCAGCTACGTCAGTGATTTTGGTATCACTAGAAAGTGGGAACTTAGCTAAAAAAAAACTTATGTGCATAATCATGCATTTTGATGAAATCAGAAAAAAATGACTGATTGCAATGCATAAATTGTCCATTTCATAGCGAAAGTTTTTCTCTTGAGATACTAAGTATTTGCAGAAATTTAAAGAAGGCAAATTTTTGTTTCAGATTAGTGGTTAACAGTTATCTCGAGCAATAAGAAACAACAACAACAAAATCACAATCCAGAACTGCGAACATCACAATGGCATTGTGTGAGAGCACTAATAAGTTTTAATTGGCTTTTTAATTGGTGAAAAGGTAAAGTAAGGGGTTGTTCTAGGTATATTCTAGTTCAATCATCAAACTGCAGTGACCAAAGTTAAATCTGCAGATGGTAGAAAGATTTCTTTAAGTGCGTGACTCTTGTGAAGAGGGTGGAGCAGATCTAGGGTGACTGACAGTGGGGAGATATAAATGTAAGCGAGGGTGACTGAAATAGAATCGGGGAAGAATTATAGATCATGCAGTTTCTCCACAATAGCTTGCTCGTACCAGCAAAAAGAGTTATTTCTGTATCAACCATAACCCCAAAACCTTATATAATGCAGGATTGATAGTTTTTTGCGAACGAAATAGTCGTCACTGGCAGCAATTTGAAGAACAATCTCCAGCCGCTTAACAAAACCCATTTCAGATTACATGTATTAACAATATTATTTTGGGCATGGGCTATCGACTATTGTATTTAGATGTACTGGTGCTACCCCCTAAATTGAATAAATAAACCAAATACTATTTACCTCATTGTTACAGTGTTGTTACGGGGTTGTCTAGCCTTGATTACTTTAGACACTGTTGATCTTCCAATGCGAAAATTAAACGACTCAGATTGTTGGGAGTCTCCTGTTGCTAAATATCTCAGCGTTATTGCTAGCTTTTCTCCCACTCTCTCATTCACTGGCTTTCCATGATGTGCATTGATAAATGCGCATCATGCGAAGTCCGGGAGTTGTCTGTTCTCTAATTTGCATTTCCAAAACGGATTTGGAATGCGCATTGAGGCCAATAATAGAAGATAAATAAATGGTATAGCTAAAATTGCTAAAAATCTGAAATAATTTCAGTTTGGGGGTATTTGTATTCCCCATAGAATAAAATGATCATTATGTTACGTATAAGGTTATAGTATAATTATAACATAATTATTATTTTAAATTTACATTAAATTAGTCCTTCTAATCAACTCAATACTTATATAATAAATATATACATTAAATATTTATATTATATATAATTATCATTATATTATAAATATATATATTATTATATAATATATATATATATTGACTATTGAGTTTGTTATTATAATATAAATATAATAATTATTAAATTATTATTATTATATAATATATTTGGAACTGGAAAGCATTTGTTTGTGTTTCAACTTCAAAATTAATATATACAATGTAAATGAAGTAAGCTAAATAGAAAATATAGGAGTGGAAATGATAAATTAAAGATAATATATATATAAAAATTGTAGTAAGTTGCATGAATGGTACAACAAGCGTAAGTGAATGAAGAAAGTAGTCCTCGACTTTATTCCCTCCTAATATAAAGATTGAGCATGCGCATCATGCGCATTAACCTTTTCTATGCTGCGAATGCAGGGTGAATGCGATGCCAAACTTCGCAGTGATATCAATGCGCAGGGACCTTTTTCTATAATGCGCATGCATCATATAATGCGCATCATGCGCCTCATGGAAAGCCAGTGTTTGTTTGCGATCTGGCCGTGTTTGGAGTAATAAATGCAGGTAATCAAAACGCTCTGGGCTCATTCGCAGGAACCCATGACCAAAAATTAGGCAAAGCCTTTAAAATATACCAGGTGATTGTTATGACATGAAACAAAATAAAAAAAATTTACTTTATGTAGTAAAAAAAGCAACCGAATAATAGTGGTTAATGAACCAGACAAGGAAATTACACATAGTAGTAGAGAGATGTACATGAATGGGCATGCGAAAATCAATAAATAGGTAGAGTGGACCAACAATGGATCATGAGCTACATGTATATGTATTATTTGATAGATAGTGATAGACAAGGGCTGTGAACAGACTTCATTATGCATACTGTTGTTACAAGCCATTTCTATTGCTTCATTAATCTGTTCAACAAAGATAGACAGAACTGGCAATACCTAAAAAATGGTTTTCTATCCTCTTCTCTGAGTGTTTGGAGCAGCTGGTGGTAATGTCCATGTGTTTTCCTTTCTTTAATATGTGGTCTCACCCGCCACCTTCTTTTTTATCCTTAAACACGGATTCATATTGTTTATGTTGCCTTTTACTTCTCTTGTAAAGTAATTATGCAGCAGCAAATCTTTTTAAAAACTCTCCTGTTCACAGCAGTCATCTTAGATTCCAATATGCCAGTGATTGACTTTGATTGGCTACTATCAACTAGTAGGTCAAGACATAAAGATAAACCAAACAATTGGGAACTACGGATCTTAGCAGCGTAAGACAACTAAGATTTCACCCAAGATGGCAAATCTTGGCAGATTTCTACGACTGTGCACTACACTAAGATCAGTGCCTAGATTTCTATGATAAGATTCTTAGAGCCCTAAGATTTCTAAGATTCCCCAAGATTCAATTGGGAACCATGCTCACTTGTTGGTGTGCTGTATCAGGGGCAAGAAATGGTTTACTGTACAGCGGGGAGGATAGGCAGAGTGAAATTAGTAATTACCTATCAGTTATAGCGGCTTTTAGCAAACTTGACCCGACCTTGACTTGGCATAACCAATCAACCAGCTGCCAGATACCACCGGGTAACCAACCAATTAACAATAATAGTTTATAATATCATCAGTTTAACCAGTAAGATGTTGACACTAGCAAAGTAACTAACAACTGCACATCATAAGTAAAACACTTCATTTATAGATGTCAGGGGCAGTTGAAAATACTGTCCCCCTAATGGTCCGCCAACAAACCGTCTGACTGTAACTACTCCGCATCTCTCTTCATCATGAGTCAACTTGGTAACGGTATTCTATATTTAGCTTTGAGAAAGGCGAAGTGATCACTTCACTTTGGGTTCCATTACTGGCTCACTTTCTTAGAAGTTGTGTCGCCAAGAGAAGACAAGTCAGGGATGGCTTGTGACAATCTCTACCCAAGGTTGAAAGGTTATAGGTAGGCCTTTATCTACACTAGGAAGCAGTATTTTGGGGAAAGGAGGGGAAGAGATGGGAATGTAGACTGGATGGATTTCGATGGACTAGAGTGAGGAAAGGGGTACAAAGCTCTATCTACTGAGGGTGGAGTTCAGTGGGGCCGTGAAGAACTGAGAAATTAAAGTCATTTCTGCCGAGGCGAGGGTATTTGTAAGAGGGTGACTGGGGTGTAGTGCGGAAAGGGGTACATGGGTTTAGATATGGCTAGTTGGCCACCAAGTTTCATCACAATATTATACATGTACGACTCCTGATTAAATATCATGTGTACATAACTCCTTATGCAATATATGTACAAATTTTGTGTGCTCATGTGTGTGTACACAATGTAATGTCTCATGTGTACACGTTACGCATGCCCCTTCTCGTATCCAATCATCAAAACTCCCTACCGGAAGATAAAACCCTCTACCTTTAGAAACCCTCTACCCGTAATTGGAACTCCCTACTTCTATTGGAAACCCTCCACTTAAAGGTAGCGGAGTATTAAATATATCAAAAACGGAAGCGGTATCAAGATGAAACAAACATTTGATAATCATGTAATATCAAAAACTTCATTCTTCACAAATAAATAATAAAATTAAGGCCTGGCCATACATGAGATTTTTCTTCAATTGTGCGTTCACTGGTGACATCGTCACACAGCGGCAGTTTTTAACTCGTACTACAAGTTAAATTACAAGGCACTGCGTGCATGTTGATGCGTTGATGCAGACAATTGCAGTTGCTTTAGCCAGTAGCAGTCGTTAATCTTTTAAGCCAGGCCCACGCTGATGTAGTCACTAGCCACTTTTCATTAACAGCAGATATGACACACCAGCGTGTCTCCGCAGCTATACCAGCGCTGGTTAGATCAACGATTGACCCTTTTGCCTGCTCAGGAGTTGTCACACCTTGAACTATCAAAAGCCGCAGGCAACAGGGATCAACAAAATTCGGCACTTTGCTGGGAATTGTCCCAAAGGGAAAAGTGGAAAACTCCAAATACTTGTATTTTGAGACTGATATCCATAAAATAAGTAGTGAAACGGTTATGGGAAATGTGGAGTGAACTTCCCATAATTTTGCTCCGACAACTGTTTGTGAAATCAAGTGCTAGTACAAGGTAATTACTATATTGTTTGTAAAAAATCCAAACTGATTATCATCATAATGATCATAATCATTCATTCACAGAAGAAGTAAGTACTCATTTTCTTCCTAATGTCTTTATTTTGCTATCTGACTAATTGTATTATTTATCATTAAAGATGATTAATTAATAGTAATGATGATTAACTAATAATGAACTACTACTGCTAATAATTTATTTTATTAAATTAATTTAATAATAATTATAATAATGATACATGATGATGATCTATTTTTTTTTATTCATTGTTATTTCATGGTTTTTGTAATAATAAATAATAATAATAAGAAATATATACAATAAATAATGATGATGTTATTATTTTAATAACAACAATGATAATAATATTGCAGTAGTAGTAGGTAGTTGTTAGGTTAGTAGTTAGTTATAACTGATTGATAACTGAGTGAGATAGTGATTATAAATTATCATCAACCAATGGTCACAATGGTCTGATGATGATCTTGATCTTATTGAGGGTTGATAATAATAATTCCTTCAATCATCATCAACAGGTATTTATTTCTTATCATTTATTATAATAATTATTCAAATAATAATAGTTATTAATCATTCAAATTATAATAAATAAGTGGTAAGTACTAACTCTTACCCATTTGAAAAAGTTAGTATAAAATATATATTTGATTTTATTATTAATTATTATGAACGTTATTATTATTTATTATGATTAGCTTTTCTATCAACTTTTACTTTTAGTTGACAGTTTGAAACCAACGTTATGATTATTGTACAATATTATTATTACTAGTCTTAGTCTATTTCATACTATTATCACTTATTATCATGAGCATTGATGAGACTACAATTACTATTATTGATTATTTATCTCTTTGGCCCAGTATTTTTTTTATTGGTCATGATTATTTTTTATTACTATTATTAATACTCATTTTCCAATATAAATATTTAATTACTGTTTATTAAGAGAAAATCGAGTGATAAATCATGTGATTGTTAATAATGTACAGGATTTTGCTCTGTGGTAGCTTAGCCTCTGCACCTGTACTTCCTCCCTTCACCCAGGCCGACTTGCTAGCGATGTTGGCACGAGCCGTGACCAGTTGTCGTACTTAGTAGGGAGTCATTGCTGACTATTAGCTAAGTCGACTAGTCATGCGTCCGCCTCACACTGCAGTGGTCGAACCGTTGCTTAGGCAAGGTTGAGTAGCTCGGTGTATGCTTGTCTGAGTACACTTGTTAGTATATGTATAGCAAGCTATAAAGCATATGCTTTCAAGGTATGTGCGCAATGAAGTATTTTGTTAGACAAAGTGACTTCGGAGAGTAAGTGGAGTAACTCTGCTTTATTATGAGTAATCTGAGCATTTTATACAAGACTGACATGACAAAGATAAATATAATACAAAGGAAGTCTACGCCTGCTGCGTGGCGATTGGCTAACATAACAATATAGCCAGCCTCTAGAATAAATATTGATAGTCCTGCCCTTAAAGGGTGGTGCTTAAATAGAACAGTATGTGGACATAGAACACATGGATAAAACATAGAACGCTATACATAGAACCACGCAAGGAGTAAGAGTAGACAATTGCAAGTTTCGTGTACTGAGTTATTGTTTGTGTCGGGTGCGCTCGTGGCATCCTCCACACACGCCGCCCCATTGGCGACAATGCCAATAAAAATATGGCACGAGCGAACTATCTGTCCATGGTCAGCTCTCTTTGTTCCTTCTTCATCTTATGCTTTAGGTCTTCTACCTTCTGTAGGGTCTTGTATGCCTCTCTCGTCAGCTGGTGTATCTCTGTCTCATACTGGTCTAATCTTCTTACTCTTTCCCTTCTCTTTCTGGCTCTCTCCTGCTCGCTGTTGACTTGTACGGTCGTTCGCCAATGCTGTCCTCCCCTCTCTTTACTTATTCTTCTCTCTGGTGTCCGTCTCTCTGGGGAGGTAGGAGGGCTGTATGTTATTTTCCTCTTTTTCATAGGTGGGGATGCCTCTCTCTGACTCCCTAGCCGCTTTAGGATCGGCGTCTGCTTGGCCGCTTTCTCTGTTTTCTTCTCGTAGCTGGGTGTCGGTGTTCCGAACTCAGCTGGTTGTTTCCACTTCATGAAGGTGCAGAATTCCTGGTAGTACTCTTTATCTACTTCGTACAGAGGCTTGTTGCTTCCTCCATGTGCGGCAGCTCCTTGGTAACTTCTAATGTGTTTGTGGATGGCGTCCTTCGACTGGCTCTTCTTTCCGCAGTGGCAAAAGAAAAAGGTGAAATGCTGCCAGACATGATAAATGACTCTTTTTCTTGCATGTCGGAAATCACACAGCTTGCATTTCCAGTCATCGTTGTGTTCATCCATTCTGTGTACTGTGTCTTTTATAGCATGTAGCGGTTTGCCCGTCACCCATATCTCTCGTAGGCTTGTGCTGCTGGCTGGCCTTCTGACTAGTGTCTCATCTGTAAGAGAAACCGTATTTATTCTCAGTAGTGGTGATGGCGGACAAACTTTTGTCGGAAATGCCTCTTTTTGAGGCACTCTGACAGTGAGTTTTCTCATTTCGTCATCCAGTGCTGTAGTGAGTGACTGTATCGAGACAGTTGGTAGCTTACCAGTACTAGATGTGATCGTTTGATTGCCGACAGCTACGTCTTCAGTAATCCTTCCTCTAGTGCGAGCCATTTCTTCAAGTAGTTCGGCGAACTGTGCAAAGACGTGATGTGGTGCTGTCTCCAACGGTTGATGAGCAACTGATTGCTGGTGAGCGCTGTTTCGTATTATATTTTCTTCCTTGGCGCCTTTGGTTGATTTTTTTGTCGTTTGCGCATCCCACGTGACTGAACCTTGATGACGTGGGAGCGCGGTTCGAGTATATCTGGTTGGCGTGTTGGTGCGAGTGTGTGCATAGTCGGGAGTTGTCTCCTTCGGGCACAAGGGGGAACAACTCCTTGTTTTTTGTCGAATTTCGTGTATTTCTTTCCTGCTCTTTCTTTTACCTCTATCCAACCGTTTTGATCCAAATTTATTTCTGTTTTCTCTGGTCCTGGGCTGTCTCTCTCTTCTCCCTGTACTCTCTTCCTGTTTAGCTTTATTTCTGCCTTTTCTGGGGGGTTTTGGTGTCCTACTGTGTTGTAACAGTGATAATCTGCCAAGCGTTTAGGCTTATTCCTTTCTCTCTGTGGTCGGTCTACTGGGGAGGGTTGTCCTGGTCGAGTTACTAGGGCTGGCCAGTCCTCTTCATTGATGGTAGGTACACCTGTGGGTGGTGTAGTAGGGGGTGCAGGTATTTCCGCTGCCTCCATCTCCTCTACTGGCCCCTCTGGCTCATCTATCTCTCTGTCTGGACTTCTGGTGTCTCTGACGCCTTCTGCTTGGGGGGGGGGGGGGGTGACTGGTGTGCTAGGAGTGGGTGGTTATTTTTCCCTAGGTAGTGGCACCGGAAGTGGGGGTACCGGTAGCAAGAGTGCCTGCTCTGGTTTCCCTGTCTCTCGGGTCTGTGGCACATCTACGTCCCTGGGGTAGGTAGGTTCTTCTCTTGGTAGTATTGGTAGTGGCTGGACAGTTTCGTCTACCCCTCGTGGCTGGAGTGGTGCTTTCTTCGGCCGTCCTCGCCGCGCGCCTTTCATGTTCGGACGCATGGCGGGTTCTCTACAGGGTGGGGCCCTGCCCACTGGTTCATCGCACGTCCAGTAGGATCGTAGCCTCTGTCCGTTCTGTATGGACCACTGTCCGTTTCTGCCCACTTTATAGGTATGATTGTTGAACGCCTCCAAGACTTGGTAGGGGCCTACAACCTGGGGTTGCAGTTTTGGGTTGCTCCCCTTTACTCTCCTCTTATTCTCCAGTACTACCAGGTCTCCCTCCTTGAAGACAGGTGGTTCGTCGCTTTCCTCTTGTCTGACCTCCTGTTGTCTATCTCGTAGATATTGGTGTGCCATCTGTAGGTTGGCCTGGATCTCTGCCGTGTATTCTGTCACGTTCTGTGGGTCCAGCGAGGGGGGGTCCCGGTTAGCTGATCCAGCAGACGCACCTCCCGTCCTAACATCAGCATGTTAGGCGTCTCTCCTGTGGCTGAGTGTGGGGTGCCTCGGCATGCGCGCATGATTTGGGGAAGGAGGCTGTCCCATTCGTCCTGTCCCTTAGTGAGGATAAGGGCACGTAGGGCGTCCCCGAGCGTGCGGTTTTGCCGTTCAACCACTCCGTTCCCTTGAGGATGGTATGGGGTGGTCCTGGTTTTCTTGATCCCCCATAGGCTGCATAGTTCTTCTAGGAGTATTGACTCGAACTGGGCGCCTTGGTCGGAGTGGAGTTGTTCCGGCAGGCCCCAGTATGAGAATACTCTCTCATCTAGTGCAGTGGCTACGGTGGGTGCAGTAGCGTCTGGCAGCGCAATGGCGTCCTGCCACCGGGTGAAATGGTCGGTGAGGACCAGCGCCCATCTGTTCTTCCTCTTTGTCAGCGGTAAGGGTCCCACCAGGTCCACAGCCAATTTTTGAAATGGTCGGCCAGCGTACATGCGCTGCCTGTGGGGGTTGTCTGTCTTCCGTCCGCTCTTTGCCACCTGGCAGACCTCGCACTCGTTGATTAGTCGCCGGACTAGCGGGGAGATGCCAGGCCAGTACCAGTCCAGCAGGATGCGCTGTCTGGTCCGATGGATGCCTGCATGAGCTAGTCGGTGAGTGTCGCAAACGACCTGGGTCCGTCTGCTTGGGGGGCACAGGGTGCACTGCTTTGGTCGAGTTGGGTGTTGGAGTTGGATGACGAGCACTCCGTCAGGGCGGATTGTCATGGCTCCTCGCCTCTCGTATAGGACTCGCAACTCCGTCTCTCCTTCTGCTAGCTCTCTTTCTGATATGCTGCCTGGCTGTCTGACCTCTGCGTATATTCGGGCGATGGGTCCTGTCCCATCTCTTTGCTCTTGCACTAGGTCGCCGGTGGCTTGTGGGGGTTGTACGAAGGTGAGATTCACTTGTTCTTTATTGAGCGGTGGTGGTCTCTCCTGGGTAAGTTCTGCGTGGGTTGGTCCGCCATCTCTCTGTTCTATTGCACTACACTGGCGGCAGTCCACACACTGTCCTCGGAGGCTGAGCCCGTCGGCGTTACCATGTTGCACCCCTGCTCGATGCTCCAACTTGTACTTGAACTCCGCCAGGGTCTCCAGCCATCTGGCGATCTGGTTTGAGGGTTCTCTCCTCCTGCAAAGCCAGCTTAGGGAGGCATGGTCGGTTCGTAGCTTGAACTCTCTGCCGTATAAGTAAGGTCTGAAATGCTTGACTGCCTTTATGACGGCCAGGAGCTCCTTCCTGGTCACGCAGTAATTCTTTTCAGCTGGAGCCAGCGTCTTGCTGAAGTACGCTATGACTCGCTCTCTTCCTCCTTGGACTTGGGACAGCACGGCTCCTACTCCCACTGCTCTGGCGTCAGTGTCCAGGATGTAGGGCAGGCTGGGGTCCGGGTACCCTAGTACCGGGGCGTGTGTCAGTCCGTGCTTGAGGTGATCAAAGGCTGCTTGCTCTCTTGGGCTCCACTGCCAGGGGACGTCCCTTCCGGTGAGTACGGTGAGGGGTTTTGCTATGGTGGCATAATCGGGCAGGTACTGCCGATAATACCCTGCTGTTCCTAGGAAGGCCTGGAGCTCTTTCATTCCTCTGGGGGTCTCCCACTGTCGGACGGCTGCTACCTTCTCTGGATCCGTTGCCACGCCTTCTGCACTCACTATGTGGCCCAGGTATCTTACTTCCTTCTGCAGGATCTCACACTTTGATGGCTTGACCTTCAAATCAGCTTGCTGGAGACGTCCCAGTACCTCGCCCAACCTTTGCGAGTGAGTGTCAAAGTCGGGGGCGATGATGATAACATCATCGAGGTACAGCAGGAGGGTGCACCAGTGGAGGCCCTTCAGGACTTTTTCTATCAACCGTTGGAAGGTAGCCGGGGCGGAGGTCAGGCCGAAGGGAAGCACTTTCCACTTCCAGAGTCTGCTACGTGTGATGAAGGCTGACTTCTCCTGCGCGTTTTGGTCCATGGGCACCTGCAAGTAGCCGCTGGTGAGGTCCAGGGTAAAGAAGTACTTGCTCCCTGACAAGGCATCGAGGGACTCGTCGATGCGGGGGATTGGGTACGCATCCTGTCTGGTGAGGTCATTGAGTTTGCGGTAATCGACGCAAAATCTCCATGAGTCGTCCTTCTTTTTCACTAGGACCACGGGGGAACTCCATGCCCCGTCTGCCGGCTCTATGAGGTCCTTTTCCAGAAGGTCTATGACTTGGCGCTCTGCCTCTGCTTCCTTCCCGGGTCCCAGACGGTGGGGTGGGCATCGGATTGGCCGAGCTCCCTCTATGGTAGGAATGAAGTGTTCAGCCAGATGCGTCCGTCCTATGTCACCGCTATGGCTACTGAATACTGCCTGGTACTGCAGTAGTAGGTCCTTCAACTGTCCTTCTTGTCGGGCGTCTCTACACCCCTTCCGGGCTTGTGTGAACAACTCCCGTAGGTGAGGGGGAACCTCTCTCTCCGTCGGCCCTCGTCTGACTGGCGTTGGGGGCTCATCCAGGGCTTGGATCCCTTCCGCCTCTACTCCGGTGAATGTCCCTATCACCTCTCCGGCGGGTAACCTCAGAGTGTCCTGCGTCGGGTTCAGGCATCGTACCATTACCCGTCCGTGGGAATCGGGTTGGTTGACGCTAGTAGCTATGGGTATCCCGCCTCGGATACTCTCTATCACCCCTGGGGGTATGTCTCTCGGGAACTCAGGTGGCACTGGATGGTCATCTCGGCCTGGGGAGGTAGCTCCGTCTCCTGTCAGACCTGGACCTTTGATACCAGATTCCTTCCATGGCGGTCGGTGCACACCAGTTCCTTTCCTCCTATCACCAACACTGGTCGTTCGAATCCTAGCTGACACTCCTGACTGGCCAGGAATGGCATGCCTAGTATCACGTCTTCATTGACTTGGCTGACCACAAAGGTTTCACTGAACTTGACATGTCTGATTCTGCCTTGGAGTGCGAGTAGTCCATAGAAAGGGAGCCTTGTCCCGTCGGCCATAAGGCCGTGCGAATCGTACTCTTGCAGGTTCTGTCGGATGTGGTCAGGTAGTCTGTCAAAGATGCGCTTGGCTAACAGGTTGGTGTTGTATCCTGTGTCGATTAGGTATGTCACTGCTTCTCCTTCCACCTGTCCAGGCAAGGAATAGCTGGAGCGATATGGGCGGGTAACGTGGTTGAGTTGCAATGTGACTGGCTTCGGGCTGACTGTCCTGTCCTTCAGGGGGGTGGCGGTCTGCGTCTGCTTGTCTCTCGTCTTCGGCCTTGGTTCCTGCTGCTCGAGAGTCCCCGCCTCTTCTGTCCCTAGCAATGCTGAGTCGGCTAATTTCGCCAGACTGGCGAAGCGGTTGGACAGAGTGATCGGGGGACTGGTCAGGAGGTCCAGAGAGATGCTCGCCCGCGGTTTCCCTTCCTGTCTTCTAGGGTCAACGGGCTCTTCCATCTTCTTGCTCGAGATTGCCCGTCTGCAGCCAGCAGGTTGCCCTACTGCTGCGGGCTGTACCCGTTTCCCTGGCGACTGGGCCAGGGGGAGGTCCTACACTCTCTTCGGGTGTGCCCTGTTCGCTGGCAGCCCCAGCACTTCTTGGGTATCTCTATCTTTTTCTCAGCCTTTAGGTCAGCGATCTCCTTTCCCAGTCCTTCTACTGTGCGGAGGAGTTGAGTCATGGGGTCCTACACCTCCTGGCAACGACTGTCCTTTCTTCGAGGGGGTTCCTCCTCTTCTTCAGGGTCAGCCTCCACGGTTCTGATATGCTGTCCTCCCATTGGCTGGTGAGGAACCTGCAAAAACTCATGTCCGGCTTGGATGGCCTCTTCCAAGCTCTGGGGGCGTACTGCCAGCAGGTGCCGTTGCAGGTACGTGTGACCCAGGGTGCTATGGAATGTCTGCATAGTCATCTCTTCTCGATTCTGTCGTGGAAGGTTGCCATAGGCTGCCTCAACGAGACGTTCGACTGTGATGGCATGGTCCCTCAGGTTGTCCTTTGGTGACTTACGGTAACTGAGCAGCTTAGCTTGTGCTTCTGACCGGGTCATACCGAAGGTTGCCTGCAGGGTCCTGGTCACGTCTTCTGTCGTCTCTCCTCTTCCACATTGTTCGGCTCTGCCAGTCAATGCCTGTCTCAGATGGATGACTGTATCCTCAGGTTGCCAGTGGTTGGCCTCTGCCACCTTTCTGAACCTATTCAGGAAGTAGTGGACATCTCCGTGGCCATCAAACTGTGGTGTCTTGAATCTGTCCCTAGTGGTGGCTACTGTCATCCGATTGAGAATGTCGGTCAGTGTTCCCATCATCTGCATGCTAGAGGGGTCTCGGTCGACGCTGGTGGCTCTCCTCCTTTGTGTCATCTTCTAGTCGTCCTTAGTGTGGCAGTGTCTTCTTCAGTGGATGCTTCAATCCCACTGCTGCCACCAATGTACAGGATTTTGCTCTGTGGTAGCTTAGCCTCTGCACCTGTACTTCCTCCCTTCACTCAGGCCGACTTGCTAGCGATGTTGGCACGAGCCGTGACCAGTTGTCGTACTTAGTAGGGAGTCATTGCTGACTATTAGCTAAGTCGACTAGTCATGCGTCCGCTTCACACTGCAGTGGTCGAACCGTTGCTTAGGCAAGGTTGAGTAGCTCGGTGTATGCTTGTCTGAGTACACTTGTTAGTATATGTATAGCAAGCTATAAAGCATATGCTTTCAAGGTATGTGCGCAATGAAGTATTTTGTTAGACAAAGTGACTTCGGAGAGTAAGTGGAGTAACTCTGCTTTATTATGAGTAATCTGAGCATTTTATACAAGACTGACATGACAAAGATAAATATAATACAAAGGAAGTCTACGCCTGCTGCGTGGCGATTGGCTAACATAACAATATAGCCAGCCTCTAGAATAAATATTGATAGTCCTGCCCTTAAAGGGTGGTGCTTAAATAGAACAGTATGTGGACATAGAACACATGGATAAAACATAGAACGCTATACATAGAACCACGCAAGGAGTAAGAGTAGACAATTGCAAGTTTCGTGTACTGAGTTATTGTTTGTGTCGGGTGCGCTCGTGGCATCCTCCACAATAATAAAAAGGTAATTGATAAAAATGATAAAAATCAAAACACTATTTTTTGATAATAATTTTTATTATTTGCTTTTTCATCGTACGTTATGAATTTCCAAATTAATTTTAAATCAAACGATTGAAAAAAAAAATAATCGGGAAATAACTCCGGTGTTCTTAGCATGTCTGATTGTTATCATTATTGCAATAGGTAAATAAATGATAGAAATAATAGCAATGAACCACCCGGTATATTTGTCAATTTTTTCCAAGATTCTCTACTATTGCCAATAACAATTATTATAATGATTGCGATCATTATTTTTTCTCTCCCTGTAGGGGAAATTTTATTGGAAATGATGTTGACAGAAATGTACGTCGGCAGGAATAAATGCAAAAATAGCTTGGATGAGCGTATACGCTAAGGATGTCATCTGAGTATGGGATGCATGACATCGAATATCTGGGAGTTGTGTCCTCGATTAATCGTTATATCGAATCCCACAATGGTTCTCGATATATTCATCCCCAAGATGAACACTACGGTATACCGACCTATCGGAAAGAGAAAACTCCTAATATTATAGAATTACACATGCATCAACAGCAGAAAACTCTTGCTATAGTTCTTACCTTTTATCATAGTCTTTCTTTTAATCACAAAATATTACAAGGAATGGCGAAAGACAGGCTTGATATTTGACAAATAATATGTCTGGCAAGCAATAATTAGCTGAATTTGTTGATTTGATATGATTTATTGTTAGGGCAATGGTTGTTGGCGAGTTTAAATACACTGAATGACTGAAGTGCGAATTAATCTTGTAAAAATGACCGTCAATGTCAATTGTCAATGTATTACCTCTGAATGCAGGCATGCAGGCAGTTTGCTTGCACCCACAGGGAAAAAATTGATCAACCAGTCCGGTCATAGAATATCTATTCTATCTTACTACTTTCCAACTCAAATGTAGAAGTTCGCCTAGTCGTAACAACAATGCAAAATGTGAACATTTTGTATAATCAAATGAAATACCAATATGCCACACCATTGAACAAGTACAATTGAACACAATGCAATTAAAAGCCTGATGTACATATATATACAATACATTTATTACATACTAAGAAAAAATTAGGTTACTGCGAACTATGCGAATCAGTTATCCAATCATTCCTGGGTTTTTTTTTAAATTGTAAGCAAGGCAGGTATACATATCCACTTTGCCTGGCTTGAGGCGATTTCTTTTTTTGGTGCCGGTTTGGCCAGCAATACTGAATAGTCTTTCCGAGGCGACCGAGGTTGCATTTACACTAAGATACTTCTTGGCCACTCGCTGAAGCATGGGAAATTGTTTACCCTTAGTAAACCACCACTCTGCGATAGATTCATTCGCTGAAATTAGCTTCCGACCAACCTGACGGTAGTAGTCTACCTGTAAAATATTGATGAGTTGGTGAAGAAGAATAAATAGAGGGAGTATGAAATTGTGCGCCTACAGCTTAGAGCAGACAACCACACAGTTCATCACACAGAATGTGAATGCGTTCATATCAATAACACTGCTATCTGCACAATGAAAAGATAAAAAGGCTTTCATGTTTTCACTACAAGTATATGCATCTAATATAAATAGAGAGAAATGGGACAAAAGAATTGAGTTATTTTTTAACTACCCATTAGTTAGGTGAATGAGAATATTTCAAGGTAACTTAGAGCTACTGCTCTTTAATATTCAACAAAGATACCCAACTTAAACCAGACTTACTTCTTTTGTCGCTCGGCTGTGAGAATCATCTGCTTGATCTTCTTCCTCGTCGCTAGAGTCTGCAAGCATCTCAGTCAGACTTTGCTTGTTCTTAGCTCCAGTACTGGTAGCCTTAGGTTTTAATCGCTGAGTAGTGATAGTGGAGGTACTAAGGTTCCCATCCCCTCCGGCTGCTTCTCTCTCTCCCTCTTCTTTAGCCTCTACAGGACCAATATTGTGTATGAGAATAAAACCAAACTATACACATAACTGAATATAACAGAAAACAAAAAAATATTTATACATTTGTGGTAGACCAGATATGGACTGCAATATTTACGAGCGAATGGTGACGCTGTGGGCAATATTCACTATGCATTGATGTTTGATAGTAATCTACAACTTTAGCATGTCTTCACTGTCAATAATGTAGCGGCCCAAATAGTCTACATTTACCATAAATAAATGCTCACCTAGCGCGATACACTCCATTAGTAAGTCACCATACACCTCTGGAAAAGCTTTTTTTAGGTATCGTGGATCAAGAGAACAACATATCCGCAGTACTCTAATCACCTCTCGACCGTCCTTAGGTTCCTTCTCAAATCTGTAATAAGACAAGGTAGAAGTGTACTGGTGCTACAATGTATGCGATGCAAGGATCAGTATACTATGATTTAATTTTCATCCATAGATACTAGCAATAAAAACTAAATCAAATTACGATCAATAAAATGTAATAGTTATGTCCTTGCTCCTCGATATTTTCATTTTTCAAGCAGATACAAATATCTGAGCGATGTATTATAGGCCACATGTTTGTATTGGTAGGCATAGACAAGGGTATTTCATTATCTATATATCGTATCATGGAAGAGAGGGAATGAGGGGGGGGGGCCAGCAGAAGACTTATTCAAGCATCTAATTTATTCACACTAGACTACCTAAACTAATTTGTATGATGATAGTGTTCAATAAATGTTGTACCTGTCATCCATATACTTCCATATCTTCTGTCTGATGCCTTCAATTTTCTTCTTCTGCTCATCTGAGGGGGAAAAATCGTCTCCTTCCGAGGCAGTTAGTTCTTGTGTTACAAATGACTTAACATTGGCTATGAGGGGGAAAACGTTGCAGCTTGAGACTGTTTTATCAGTGGACAGAATATCTGTTAAACACGAGAAAGGCTTGAGAGCGGCTACAAACACCTCCATTTCCTGCCATGTCTTCCAGCTGGGATTGAGCTTGTTGAACTTCTTGTCTCCTGCAAGGGGAGAAAACATATATGACAAACTCAATTGTAGCACGGCTGTTGATTGGAAAACATTAAAGCATGTTTTTAGGTTACAGAGCAAAAAGCCACCCCAGACTTAAAACTGCTGTTACGTATATCTACACAATGTGGATGTGATTTGTAGCCGTATAAAGTTTGTTTTGGTCGGCAAAACTCAGAATCATGAAATATGAATTTAGCGTCAGAGTCTTGTCTAATTTTGTGTATATGGAACTAACTCTTTCAGCAAATATATATGTGGCATAATAAAAACAAGTGTAAAAAAATAATAATGGAAGCTGGCTTTGTAGACCAATCAAACTGTTTTTTACCATTGAGAGTTTGCTGCAACGGTACGTTGTTCTCCACCATACGATTCACCATATCAAACTTACTTTCCCACCTAGTGCTACACTCCCCTATAAGATTTTTCTGAGCAATGTTGTTGTCCTTCTGCTTTTTCTTCAGATCTGATTTAAGTCCACAAAGAATTGAGAATAGAACAATGACATGGAGTGTTATTTTGACAGCAGGATAGAAGACGTTATAGAAATTGACAGTTTTGCAGGCTGCTCAGAACTATCATACAACTCTAGCTCTAAATGATGTGCACAACTCACATCAAGGATAATGAGCCAGTCTCTAATTCGTATGATTGTCATCAACAGTTAGGTATTGATCAGAGTAGTATAGTTGGGGGCAGATAATATAAGCTCACTTGACAAGTATTTTGTTTTTATGAAATTATCTTTACGTCCCAATGTGATCTATATTTACCAAACAATTCATTTCAAGTTTTACGGTGGTCATATAAAATGGGCATTCAGTTCACCCATAGAATACAATGGCTACATCACTGACTTACCTGAAGGAGTGGTGCATAGTGGATACAATGGTCCGGCAACTTTTCAACATATCTTCAATGGCCTGGTCTCCGGCGATCCCATTGTTCACCGCATTGTGTAATACATGTCCAAAGCATGGTATTCTTGTGATATTCAATAACTTCACTGCAGCCTTCATATTAGCTCCGTTGTGCGTGGTGAATGATGTTATATCATCAAGACAAATCTCATATTCGCGCAAGATGGTACGTATCATAACAGCAATGTTTTCAGATGTATGAGATTCAGGTAGATACATCGTTCTGAGACAGTATGTTTTGAGCTGAAACTTGGGATCTAGAAAGTGCACAGTAAGCGAGACATACGGATCTGTGGTAATGGAAGTCCACCCGTCTGTTGTACAGCTTATGCGGGAGGCCTGTTGTAATTCAGCCATAACCTTCGCTTTCATCAAGTTGCATAGTGAGGGTATGGAATGGTTGGTGAAATGCCTTCTGCCAGGGCACACGTACTGTTCATTTAGTTCCTTCAAAAAATCCCGCCATTCATCACTCTCCACTAAAGTAGGTGGGATCATCTGAGACACAAGTAGTGTGCTGCGCTTTTTAGTTATGCTGATGTGTTTAGCCGAGTCTGTTGAGTATTTAGCACTTCGGTCTAGACAACTGGTAATTGTTGGCTGATTTCGTACTAAGGTGGTCTTAGTTTTGCCATCTATGTCTCTCTTTTCCTGGGGCTTGGGGTTGAGTTTTGTCTCAAACTCTGCGTATTTATCTGGGTGATTATGCTTTAAATGAGTTTTAAGATTTGAAGTTGAGGAATCACTGGTTTTTACTTGTTTGTTTGGCGCGTCTGACTCGCATAGGTCGCAGATAACCTAATCCTTTTTGGTGATCTCTGGGTTTGGGCTAAAGTAGGCCCACAACGGACTGCGTTTGCTACCAGCCGCCCTAGACTGCAGCCTGCTTTTTTGTGGGGATTGATGGTCAGCGTGGCTGTCGATTCCGCTGCTGGAACATCTCCAAAGTCATCTTCATCTTCTATGATGACAACATCATGTTTGGCCATATTTACAAGCCTACAAGTAGAGAGAACAAAAATATATGGTGAAAATATCGGAGAGGAAAAATGCATGTATATCGGTGCGGAGCAAAAATCCAACTGAATATTATTTGCCTTATTGCATAGAATCAAGTGCATGATTTTCGGTTATAAACCAATAGAAAGTACGCAGCCGACTGCAGTTAATATATTTGTTTAGAGCAGAACTTTAAAGTAACGAAACATTATATTTTTGAAGTGAAGTAAGTAGGCATCTCAGATGAGGGCAGACTGCACCATAAGGATAATAGTAGTTTCATTTCAAGTAGGCAGGACTTTTCTAGGTTTACGGCTACATAAAAAATCAGCAAGGTATGCAAGTAATTATTCACCATGTACTACATGCTATACAAACTAATGAATAGGTTAGCTTGTTAAGACTTACTTTTTAATCAACAACTGTTCCTTACAAGTATTGATCAAGATTACACTTTCTTGCACTAGCAGTGGATTTCTCAAAGGCTATTTACTATTATGAAAAGAGCAAATAATGTAGTAAGTAAATTTAAAGATAATTTCTAAACAAATCAACTAAACTATGACAGACTATAACGGCAACGAAGTGTAATAAGCACAAAATTTAAAATAAGCAAATGGCGTAACATAGTGATAGTAATTTTTGATAGCAGTTTGAATTTTTCAATTTCAATTTTTTTGGAAGTGCTATTTACTAATTTAGCTTACTTGTGCACAAAGGTTCCTTCTAATAAAATAAATAGATACTATTTAAATTAAAATTTACATATTATATGTGATTGAATTTGAAATAAAATTTAAAAATTTTTTATGAAATTTGTAACTTACGAAAACCTATCAAAATCGGGTCCGTAAATGAGGTACTGGCTTGACAAATAATCATTAAAGTTATTATAATTATTGAACAGTTGAATTATTAATTGAAGCGCAATGACAATGTCAATGTGCATAAAAATATATTAATATGTTGGTGAAAAATGTAGTAAAAGACATAGGCTCTTACAGTGAATACAATAATTATGCTCATTTCATTACTATAATGATAATCACATAATGTATTTGTAAAAAAATGGATTTAAAATTTTAATTTCAAATGATAAAATCATAAAATGATAGATAATTAAAAATTTAGTTTCATAAATATTTATATTAATATAATATATAATATTAATTTAATAATTAATAAAATTGAAGCAACTGAAAATGTTAATTTTTTAAGATTCATTTCAATTTTTTTCTAACCACCCTAGACTATAATTCCAAAGCTAAATAAGTTAAAAAAATATGCTTAAAAATTTAAATCACTTCAATATATATATGAATCAACGTTTAAAATAATGGTATGAATAGTGTGAACTGTGAATTAAAATTTGCCTAATCCAAAAAATGATCTTGTCTCACAATTAAAAAACATACCCATATCATTTATTGGCATTTAGTTTACATGTTTACAACCACTGCTTAATTGCAGAATTACTGATGCAAGCTAAAATCCAGGATAAAAACTTATTCACTTGATTAGTTTGTCTTTATTGTCAGTCAGACTTAGAACAAAGGAAGTGAAATGATGACATCTGCAGCAAATTAGCACATGATCAATGATAGTAACTGCAGAAAAAACATGTCTACCGTATCGAGTGATCTGATTGGTTCGATGTCGATAGGTGGCACGATAGGTCGATAGGGATTTTAGGTAATAGTTGTTCAACATCGAGAAGATAACTACCGACTATCGATATCGACTATCGTCCTATCGTGCATCTCTAGTATACGCCTCTTGAAATGAACGTCAACAGACCTAAATTGAATGTCGATCATGAGCCAGAGAAGAAAATTTTGAATTTCATTCCCGGAAGTGTCGACATTCATTCCTGACAACTTACAACTTACTGTTTCAATGTTCGTTCCAGGAATCTAAATATTTCTAGCTTTTACTAAAGTCGACAGCTATTATTTTATTTGACGCCAGAAACAGATTTGGACACTCCAAGTACAGACGTTGAAATTTTCTTTCTTTACAGCACACTTGACGTTCATTCTAGGTCTGTCTACATTTATTTCAGGGGTGTTTACACTCGTTCTAGCCATGGCTGGGTATATTCCTGTCTATGTTAGTTCCAGTTCTCCATGATGACGCTGCCTAAAGTAGTCACAGCGCAAATTTGATTGATTGTAATAGCCTCCAATAACTGTTGGAAACTGAAAAAAATAATGGCCAACGATGTCAATCGTGTTTACATCAAGAAATTGTATCATATTTCTCTCTCCCATTTCTTGTTCCCAGTCTAATTTTATAACTACTTTTTTATTCAGTTATTGTTATAATTGATCGACATTTTGCTAAACAGTAATAATAATGTCTATCAAAAAATCATTTTCAGCTTTTTTATTTAAATGCATGTAAATACCACCTTTAAACTAATTTTGCAAGATTATTTGCGGCGTACCATAACTTTCATAGGAATTGATAGAAACTTTTGTTGAACAATTCATGTTTGCTGTTTTTTGCAGGTATCACATATTCCTTCTTTTGAAAGATGAACCGATGAACTTTCTAATTCAACTCATCAAGCTGCATGGTGACAAACTTGGATAAACTATGAGGTAGTTTATAATGACACTTCACTCACCGTCACCTGAAAACAGCGGGATAGAAGACTTCTGTTACAAAAAATTGAGAAATACCTAGTGTTGGCAGTTTAACCAAACTTTTCCCACACATCAGGTAAGTAGAAGTTGTAGAAATTTTTATAAATAAAGCGGTTCAAAGCGGTTCTTTTCACAAGCCTCATTCATTATTGCTGTCCATTGCATGAACTTGGTAGAGGTAGCAGCAAAACAAGCTGACTTTAAACTTAATCATACTAATCTATTCTCCCATAAGTAAAAGGAGTTGTCATCAACATCATTTAACTTTACTACCAGCAAAACTGGCTCTAGTGACTGATAGGCTGTTGGTATTGTTGCAGAGATGTGCTGGAGAAACACTGAGCTGGCTGAGCAAACTACCAATGTCATTCTGAGACTCTCCTCATAGCAAATTAAGGCTGGCATTCATAGCGTTTTAATAACAAGAGTACAGATTTGCCAATAATAGACCATCTGATTGTGATTATGGATATTTACAAGCATGCATGCCTATGGAAGTTTTAATATGGCAGTCTGTGTTTTATTTCTATGTGTGCGAGTAGTCACACTAAAGTTAGTGGATTATTGAAGTTAATACATTCGTTTTTGCAATCATCCCACAGAATGGCTTTTTCTTTTCCAATAAAGTGCAACAAGCTCAACAGCATCAGCAAATATTCACTTCAAACATACTGTATTTGAAGGAAATAAGAGGCAAGTTTGAGACATTAAAAACCCAAGATTATTTGTAATATTGAACACGTTACATCTCCACTTCGCCATAGCCAGTCATTCAAGTTTTGGGATAGATATTATTATTAGTGGAGACCATTCCAGCTTCCATTGCAGAAGTGCTGGAGGAGAGCAGCTCTTTCTATAATAACACAATGCCACAAGCTGAAATAGTCAGTTCAACACAGTTGTAGGCTAAACGCTATTTGTCCTTCCACAATATTTGCTATATTGTATACCCTTCTGAAACTAAAATAGTTCAAATGCCAAAATGCATTATAGCAATAAATCACTAGTTATAATATACACCTAATTTGATATATGCCCAATCTACCTGTAAATAATTCATAAAAGACCAAAGTATCGAGACTTAGCATTTTACAGGTCACTTAGAGCTAATATTAAACGAAAATCTAAATCCATTATGTTGTTCACCAGAGTCAATTGCCAAATCAGTAAAGTGTGGTCTACTCAATCAAGCTTTTTGTCCCAAAACAAAAAAATTGCAATAACATATTTACCAATTGAAAGTGAGGGAAACTAAATTATAGAGGAGAAAATATCTTAGCTACCCCAAAAAATAATTGGATTTCTCACAAACTAAATTTGGTTCAAGACAACAAATAATCACTGTTTTACTTATTTTTACAATTGTTTATTGTGGCTCAGACCATTTCGTGCTTTGCATTTTACCACAGCTGAACTCTTCCAAATTGTCTGAATATACTCAAAAAGTGTTGAAATTTTAGCAATCCCTCGAAACATATTTTTCAAATCATTAAAGCTTTAAAAGTTGAAGCCAATTTGCTAGCCCGCTTTAATGATAATATTTCTTTAATTCTCATACCTTTATTTTTTTTATGATTAAAAACCAATAAGAAAATTTTTGAACAAATAATAAGAAAATGTTCTTTTTAATTATTACGATAAATAGTCAATCAACACATTAATTATATTCTACAAAACAGTTTTTAGTTATATTCTACAAAACAGTTTTGCAAGCTATCTCCAACAATTGCTTATCTGGTTAAATATGTAGACTTATGATTATTATGTCTATGTCAGATATTTCGCATAAAGGTTTTAAAAAAGAAGGGTGGTTGATTTTGGTTCAAAAACAATGTACCGTGCAAATCTTCCAAACCTTATCAAAACTGTTCACTTTATTTAGACCAGTTCAGAATATTTCAAATTAGTCCATACGACTTGACTCATACGACAGTGACCATAACTTTGGACGCTTTAGCATTCCAGCAAGTCGGCTCGGATTTTCAAAGCGTATGAACAAGTTCACAAAGTGCTCCGAAGGTTTACAAAGATTCGGACTCTTTCAAAAGCATTCAGACTACTTGGAAATCATTTGGACTTTGGACATTTTAAACGCAAAACACCAAACTTGCTGAGCCACCATATCAGGCGGTTTCTAAAGCTTTGATACAATTTATACTTTTTCAAATTGTCTGAACTATTTCAAACCTTCTGGATTGTTGGCAAAACAACTATAAGCCTACTGTTTGAAAATTTTCATGATTGTTAGACAGGAAATAGAAGTTTACTGCATGAAATTATCTGCATGGAAATATTGAAGCTGACATTTATTTATGACAAGTACCAAGCCTGTTCCAAGATATAATTCATCAGGCTAACTAATTATTGCCGATGTAAGAAAACATTTAGCAAAGTGACTAAACAATCTCAAACCGTTCATACGCTTTTGAAAGCAAAATTGTGTATGCTGTGAACTGTTCTTCGACAAAGCTTCGAGCCAGCATTTTAACTATTTGTGTTACAATAATTTCACAAAATCTGGTCAGCACAATCACCGTCTGCAGGGTTGAACATTACTTTTTATATGGGTAAGCACGCATAAACAAATTGACTAATACATATGATAATAATTTTTCTTCAATAGCGATGGTAGTAGGAAGAACAATAAAGCATTAACCAAGCATAAAACTCGTATTATATTATTTTTCCACGAGTAAAAATTGCAAATGTTGTTAACACAAGGCGTGGCTTGTGTATGTTTTTACCCGCCCCTTTTATATAAATATTGATGTACATTGCTTAATAAAGTTCAGAGTTAGCCTGGCTCTCAGAAGATTCTTTCTCTCAAGAAGCAGCACAGCTAGAAGCAGCATAACTACAAGCGCTGGTCGACTATTAGCAAGCACGAGGCTTGGCGGAAAGTGAGAACGGTTCGCCCTCTTACTGCGTATTCCCTCGCTACGGTGAGAAGTACGACGCAAAGCACCTGGTGCCCTGATAAGTTCGGCCCATACTGAAATTCGAACCGTAGAGTTCGACACAAGCTAGCACAACAATAATTCAGCGTAATTATTGTAGATCTCGATTGAGTCGAAGTTGACAAGTAGTAATTACCGCACCATTATTGTCGGTGGCACAGTTCGCAACAAACTATAAACTAAACAATAATTCCTGCAGAATTATTGTCAGGGGCACAGTTCGCAACAAACTATAACCTAAACAATAGTTTACAATTATTGTCGAACCTTGTAAAGGTTCAGATGTAGCCACTAATTAGAGCATAATTATTGTCCACTGCCAGCAAGCATTCTACGCCAGATTCGGCCGCACCCATAATTGCACAAACCAGTAAAGGCTCTCCAGACAATAATAGCAGATTATTGTGAGTTGACTTGGGCAGAAGCAGAGCACATCGGGAAGGTGTACAGGTGGCTACCACCCAGACACAAATTCCTGTACAATATGATACATAACATTACAGTTATCATCATGTTATTTAAAAAAGATCTAACAGTTTTTAAATAATAATATCACTTATTAATAGTATACTGTTTATAAATAATATCATTAAATTTAAATTAATAAGATGATCACCACCACTTTTATCTTATCAAATTTACAGGTAACAGTGAGCTGAATAATAATAATAATAATAACAATAACAATAATAATAATAGTAGTTTCTACGAACTACTAACTATTATATAATAAATGTAAATTGAATTAAATAAAAACGTGGTGGTAAACTGAATGAAATAAAATGGTGGTAATCATCATCCAGATCATAATATTAATAAATTATTAAATCTATAAGAATAATAATAATTATTATTATTATTGTACAGGATTTTGGTTGTTGCAGTATTGCGCACACCTGCACAACTCCCCACAATCACAAATGTAACTGGAAGTGGCTGTTCGGCCCTTTTTGTAGTCAGTCGGTGCAACAAGGGTCGACTTGTCTGTGCCGAACTATCGGGTGAAGGGGAATGCTTGGCACCGTACACCGACAAGCGGGAATACGCAGCAAGGATCGAGTTGATCGATTGCTTTCTACCAAGTTCCTTACTACACTGATAGTCGGTAGTGCAAGCTGTAGTCTGTATCCTGTGCTTATTGTTTGTGCTACTGACTAAAGTCTGTGTAGTAGTAAACAATCATTTGAGGCTCACAGTTGCTCTGACTTTATTATCGATGACATCCATATTTATGTACATGGTTATGTAACAAAAAGTGGTATACAATAGAGGCCACACCTCACCCAAACAATTGGTCAGAGTGTGCCAATAGAAGGAAAATAGGAGGTACATAAGTGTTCGCTTGGATGATTGCACATGGTGAATATATATGTTTGTGTGCTTAAGGTAAAATAATAATTAGAGCATAGAACAAACTGTACTAGAATGTAAGCATAGAACTAGGCAAATGTGAGTATGTAATAATAATGTTCGGTGTCGGTAACGATCGTTCGTATGGCGTCCCTAACACGCTTCCCCCCATTGGCAACATTAAGCCAATAATCTAACTGGGGTCGGCATTAGAACATAGTTACGTTTTTGGTGATTAGGGGGAGTCCTTCTCTCTTTTAATCTTCCCTTTTATATCTTCCACACGCTGTAGACATCTATATGCCTCCTTGGTATATTGGTACAATTCCTCCTGATATCTCTCCAGGCATTTACGTTTATCCTCCTTTCGTTCGGCCTCTCTCCTAGGAGATCGTTGTTTCTCTTCTGCCTTCGGCCCTTCTGCTTTCGGGCGGGTTGTGTGTTCTCTTGCTGTATGGCTGGCAGGTGCTACGGTCTGTAACTCTAGCTTTAATATTTTGGCTGGTGGTTCGTCTAGCCTTGGTCCTAATCTGCGCTTTATGCCATTGCTAGCGGGTGTACTGTCCTTGATTGGAATTGGTGTGCCGAAGGCCTCTGGTTTGTTCCACCTAGCATACCGACAGAAGTCGTCGTAGGATGCCGCATCCACTTCGAATAGAGGCCGGGAATCTCCCCCATGGGCGAGGTCTCCTTCTTGTTGCCGGATGTGTTTTAGCATTGAAACTCGTGAGCTACTCTTCTTTCCACATTGGCAGAAGTAAAAGACAAAATGTTGTCGGGTGTGGTATACAATGCGTTTTCTTGGCAAGCGTAGATGGCAGATGGTGCACTCCCATTCCTCTGTATTTATTATTTGCTTGGCCGCCTGCTTGATTGACTGTTTAGTAGTGTCGGTGACCCATACCTCAGTAGGTTTAGCTGTCGGAGGTGGAGGAATTGTCAACTGTTGCTTCCTCTCTCTGCATCTAGCAGTTCCTGGTTCGGCTAGTACCACCCGTCTTATCCTTGTCGGTGAAACGGCATTAAACATTTCCTTTTGCGGTACTCTATTCCTGCTGCGTCTCTCCTCTCTTTCTAACATTCTTGCTGCAGCGTCGGCATCTTCCTCAGTAGATATGTAGCCGTCTTTTTGTTCGGCCATTCTCTGTTTAAATAAATTAATTGCAGTGATAATGTTCTGTAAGCTGCTGTCTGTAGGTGTTGCTGTCGCTGGAGAGAGTGATTGTTTTTTCCCGCAGTGTTGGTTGTTAGCGGCTCTGTCATTGGACAATCTCTCCTCCCCTTCTTTTGTTTTCTTACCCCACGTGGTGTGACGTAGTGTTTGAGGGGCGTCGCTACGGTTACCTCTATGTTGCGGACGTAACTCTACGTTTTTCTGTTGGGGAGTTGTCCATTCTTTGCCCTCTTCGTCTTTTCTTGTTGTTTGCACCCCTGTTTCGGTACCCCCACCGACAATAAGTGATTGTTTTGTCGATGTTTTTATTCCTAACCGATTTTGAGTTTCTTGAATATTCGTCCAAGGTTTAGGGGTAGTTTTTTCTGCTCTTTCCGTTGGTGATGGTTTCGAGTTGGTGTTCTGGCCCCTTGCTTGGTAGCAGTGGTAGTCAGTAAATTTTACTGGCTGCCTCCTGTTTCTTTGTGGTCTTTCTGGAGTGTGGCTAGTTTGGCTAGGTAGTGTCGGCCAACTTTCTTCATCCAGTGGATTTGTTTGTTCGGCTATCTGTTCTGGAGTTATCTCGTGTTCCCTGGGTGTGGTTGACCTTGTATCCTCTGCCCTCTCTACTACTCTCTCTTCCACTATCTCTGCTGGTTCCATGATTTCTGGTTCTGGTTCTGTTGGTAACATGGCTTCTGGCTGTATTGTGTTTGGTGGGTTGTAGACGTCTGCCGCTGCCGGGGGTACCGGCCTAGGGGTTGGTAGCTCCCTTGGGTGTTGTCCCCCCTCTCTATGGGGTGGTGGCCTTTCCCTGTAAGCACCGCGCATGTTTGGGCGCACCGCCTGCTACCTACTGGTGGGTGCTCGGCCGATGGTCCCCTCACACGTTCTGTATGGTTTTAGCCGTCTGCCGTTCTGCACAAAACCTTGTCCATCCTTTTCCAGCCGATAGGTGTGGTTGAGGTAGGCGTGCGTGACTGTGTACGGGCCCACGTAACTGGGTTGTAGCTTTGGATTGCTACCCTTTGTTCTCCGGCGGTTCTCCATCACCACCAAGTCTCCTTCCTCAAATCGGGGTGGCTCTCCCGTCTCCTCCTGCCGGATCCGGTGCTGTTGCTGCCGTACGTATTCATGAGCCAGTCGCAGGTTCTCCTGGACTTGTATGGTGTGTTCCGTCAGTCCGTAGTTATCCAGGGTGGGGGGTAAACCGGTCAACTGGTCGGGCAGTCGAACCTCCCGGCCGAGCATCATCATATTCGGCGTCTCTTTTGTCGTAGAGTTGGGGGTACCTCTACACGCTCGCATGATCTGTGGTAGTAGCTGGTCCCACTCGTCCTGACCCTTTGTTAGGATGAGCGTTCTGAGGGCCTCCCCGAGTGTTCGGTTTTGGCGTTCGACCATGCCATTTCCTTGGGGGTGGTAGGGTGTGGTCCTAGTCTTGTGTACCCCCCAGAGTGTGCACAGTTCTTCTAAGATGGTAGATTCGAACTGCGCACCTTGATCTGTGTGTATCTGTTCGGGCAATCCCCAGTAACTGAAGACACGCTCGTCTAGTGTGGTGGCCACGGTAGGGGCCGTGGCATCGGGTATGGCAATTGCATCTTGCCATCTGGTGAAGTGGTCTGTCATTACCAATATCCATCTGTTTTTTCGCTTCGTGAGTGGGAGGGGGCCCACCAGGTCCACCGCCAGTTTCTGGAAGGGTCTCCCAGCGTAGAGTCTCTGGCCTTCTGGTGGGGTGGGTTTCTTGCTCTTCTTAGCAACCTGACATATCTCGCAGCTATTTACCAGCCTGCGGGTCAGAGCGGACATGCCGGGCCAGTACCAGTCCAGCATCAAGCGTGCTCGGGTCCGGTGTATCCCGGCATGTGCCAGTTGGTGTGTTTCCCATACGGTCTTCTGTCTCCAGGATGGGGGACAGACTGCACAGAACTTGGTTCTGCCTTGTTGGTCGAACCTCATGACCAGTACCTTGTCGGCTCGGATACTCAGAGCTTCCTTCCTGTCGTACAGGATCCTAAGCTCTGAACTGCCTTCCTCGAGTTCCCTCCGGGTCAAGGTCCCTGGCTTCTGTATTTCGGCATACAGCCGGGCTACGGGGTGGTTCCCGTCTCTCTGGGCTTGGGCCAACTCCTTCCCATTGGTAGTGGGGCTGGTGACCATAAGGTTGACTTGTTCCTTTGGGAGGTCTTGCCGCAGCTCTGTGCGGGTGGCGCCACCATCTCGCTGTTCTATTGAGTTGCACTGCTTGCAGTCGAGGCATTGGTCCTTCCTGCTGAGCCCATCAGCGTTCCCGTGGCGGGATCCAGCTCGGTGCTCTAGTCGGTATTTGAACTCTGCCAAGGTCTCTAGCCATCTGGCTATTTGGTTTGACGGTTCCTTGCGCCTGCACAGCCAGCGGAGTGAGGCATGGTCTGTCCTTAACTTGAACTCCTCTCCGTACAGATAGGGACAGAAGTGCTTGACGGCCTTTACCACCGCCAGGAGTTCTCTACGGGTCACACAATAGTTGCGCTCAGCTGGCGACAACGTCTTGCTGTAATAAGCAATCACCCTCTCCTTCTCGTCTTGTACTTGCGAGAGTACCGCTCCTAGGCCCACGGCGCTAGCGTCTGTGTCGAGGATGTATTGGAGTGTGGGGTCTGGGTATCCCAACACTGGTGCTCGGCTGAGTCCGGCCTTAAGTTGGTTGAATGCCTGTTGCTCCGCTTCCCTTCATTGCCAAGGGATGCCTCCTCCGGTGAGTACTGTCAGAGGTTTTGCGGTCGTGGCGTAGTCCGGCAGATACTGCCGGTAGTACCCGGCAGTCCCCAAAAATGTTTGTAAGGCACGGACGTCCTTGGGCTCTTGCCATCTCTCCACTGCCGCAACCTTGTCGGGGTCAGTGGCCACTCCTTCGGCGCTGACTATGTGGCCCAGGTACCTGACTCGTTGACTCAGAATCTCACATTTCGAGGGCTTTACCTTGAGGTCCGCCTGCTGGAGTCGGGAGAGTACCTCTCCTAGCCGCTCTATGTGTGTAGGGAAGTCTGGAGCGATTATAATCACGTCGTCGAGGTACAAGAGGAGCGTTTTCCAATGTAGTCCCTTCAGGACCCTCTCCATCAACCGTTGGAACGTGGCGGGAGCTGAGGTGAGGCCGAAGGGTAGCACCTTCCACCTCCAGAGGCCACTCCGTGTGATGAAGGCCGACTTGTTCTGAGCATCTTGGTCTAATGGGACTTGCCAGTAGCCACTAGTTAGGTCGAGGGTGGAGAAATATTTGCTCCCAGCTAGCGCATCTAGAGAGTCATCTATCCTGGGGATAGGGTAGGCGTCTTGCCGGGTGACATCATTTAATTTCCTATAATCTACACAGAACCTCCATGATTCGTCTTTCTTCCGGACGAGCACGACGGGCGAGCTCCATGCTCCGTCTGCCGGTTCGATCAAGTCTTTGGCCAGAAGTTCTTTCACCTGACGCTCTGCCTCCGCTTCTTTTTCTGGTCCCAGCCTATGGGGTGGACAACGGATGGGTCGGGTTCCCGGCTCCGTTGGGATAGAGTGCTCGACGAGGGGCGTTCGCCCAATGTCGCCGTCATTTCGGCTGAACACATCCTGATAGGTCAAAAGGAGGGCTCGTAGCTGTCTCTCTTCTCTGGTACTCTTACACCCTTGTCGTGCCTGTTGGAACAGGGGCTGCAGGTGGTCAGGGAGGTCGCCATGTATGGGTCCGACCTGGGGTCCCTCGGTGGGAAATGGTTGCACTTCCTCATTTCTGATGCCAGTGTAGGTGCTTATCACTTCTCATATGTGTAGGGCGTCTTGTGTGGGGTTGATACAGCGTACCAATACCCTCCCCCGGCTGTCCGGTGTGTTCACGCTAGCAGCGAGCATGAGTCCGCCCTCGAGGCTCTCGATCATTCCTTGTTCGCAGGGGTCTCTGTCGGTGAGGTGACAGGAGACGGTGGCCTCGGCTTGAGGGGGTATGCTTGTATTCTGGCGTACTTGGACCTTGGAGATCAGCTTTCTCCCGTGTCTGTCAGTGCAAGTTAGCTCTTGCTCCTGGATCCTTAGGACGGGTCTGTCGAACCCCATCTGACACTGGTGATTCGTTAGGAAGGGCATGCCTAATATGATGTCCTCGTTTACTTGACTAACGACGAATGTCTCCCGGTACTTGACCTGGCGGATGCGGCCCATCAGGGTGATCAGTCCATAGAACGGTAGGTGGGTTCCATCTGCCATCAGCCCATGCGAGTCATAGTCCTGTAGGCGCTCCTTTGTTCCGTTCGGTATTTGGTCGAATACTTTCTTTGACAACAGGTTCGTATTGCAGCCTGTGTCGATCAAGTATGACACGGCTTTACCTTCTATCCGCCCTGGCAAGTAGTAGCTTGATTTATAGGGGCGCTCAATTTGATTGAGGTGGATGGTTATGGGCCGGTGGTCGACCTCTGGGTCTTCTGGCGGCGGTGGTGTCTGGCTGGCTTTGTGTTGTGTTCGCCTAGTCTTGGCTGGAGGTTCTGTAGGTTCCTCGTCGTCTTCATCTGTATCTCCTTCTTTGTTCGCTAGAGGTGTATACCTGTTCTTAAGCGGAACATAGGTGGTTGGCGTAGGTAGGTATCTGGACTGTATGGTGTCCCTTTGAGCCTGGGTTCGGTGGTACTGGCGTTTTTGGTTACGTTCCGGTGCCCTGTTGCAACGAGTAGGTGGCCCTACTGTTGCGGGCTGTACCCGTTTCCCTGGGCGTTGGACCAGGGGGCCGTCCTACATTCCTTCCTCAGGTGTCCTACCCGTTGGCATCCCCAGCATCGCTTGAGTGGGGGTTCTTTGGCCTTGTCCTTCAAATCGGCTATCTCTCGGCTCAGGTCGGCTATGTTAGCCATTAGCTTCCCTAGGGGGTCTTCTACCTCTTTGCAGGCGGCTGGCTGTGTCTCCTCTGGCTGGTCTTCGTGTACCATCCTGATATTTGCGTGTGCCAGTGGTTGGTGCTGAATCTGTAAAAATTCACTGCCGGCTTGTATGGCTTCCTCCACTGTAGCAGGCCGAATGGCCAGTAGGTGTCTTTGCAAATATGTGTGTCCCAACGTGCTCTGGAATGTTTGTAATGTCAGCTCCGTTCGGTTCCTTTGTGGGAGGTCTTGATATGCTGCCTCTATCAACTGTTCGACTGTAAGGGCGTGTTCTCTTAGGGTGTCTTTCTGAGGCTTCCTATAATGCATTAATTTATTCTGGGCCTCGGTTCGGGTGAGCCCGAAACTGGCTTGTAAAGCTTGCATGATTGCCTCCTGTGTCAGGCCGCGTCCACACTGTTCGGCCTTGCCTAGTAGTGACTGTCGGAGGTGTATGGTTGCTTTATTTTCTGCCCATCTGTTGGCTCTTGCTACCTCCTGGAAACGCTGTAGAAAATAATTAATGTCGCCCTCTCCATTGAACTTGGGGGCCTGGAACTTGTCTCTACTGTTAGTAACCGTCATTCTGTCCAGAATGTCGGTCAGGGTGCCCATAATGTGCATAGGTGCTCCCTCTCTGTCGGTACTGACTGCTCTCCTTCTAGTAGCCATTCTTTCGTCACTTTCCTGCCTTTTTGTGTACTGGTGTGGGAGTTATCTTCTCTGGGAACTGTTCCTATCCCACTGCTGCCACCACTGTACAGGATTTTGGTTGTTGCAGTATTGCGCACACCTGCACAACTCCCCACAATCACAAATGTAACTGGAAGTGGCTGTTCGGCCCTTTTTGTAGTCAGTCGGTGCAACAAGGGTCGACTTGTCTGTGCCGAACTATCGGGTGAAGGGAAATGCTTGGCACCGTACACCGACAAGCGGGAATACGCAGCAAGGATCGAGTTGATCGATAGCTTTCTACCAAGTTCCTTACTACACTGATAGTCGGTAGTGCAAGCTGTAGTCTGTATCCTGTGCTTATTGTTTGTGCTACTGACTAAAGTCTGTGTAGTAGTAAACAATCATTTGAGGCTCACAGTTGCTCTGACTTTATTATCGATGACATCCATATTTATGTACATGGTTATGTAACAAAAAGTGGTATACAATAGAGGCCACACCTCACACAAACAATTGGTCAGAGTGTGCCAATAGAAGGAAAATAGGAGGTACATAAGTGTTCGCTTGGATGATTGCACATGGTGAATATATATGTTTGTGTGCTTAAGGTAAAATAATAATTAGAGCATAGAACAAACTGTACTAGAATGTAAGCATAGAACTAGGCAAATGTGAGTATGTAATAATAATGTTCGGTGTCGGTAACGATCGTTCGTATGGCGTCCCTAACATTATTATCATTAAATTAATGTTTGATGTCTAGTGTTAATGTGTAGCAAAAGTTGTTGCATGTCATGCACACACACTTACCATGTTATAAAGTTGTACATTTGCTTGCTTTCATACATTTCTTTCACTCCTTGTGCATGCATAATCTTTTTTACCAAATCATCAACCCATGACAACCAAAACCGTTGCTATGGCACTGCAGACGTAAAATAGCTCTAGCACGTCGTTTTTTCCGTAATAATTTAGAAGAGAGCAAGAAATCGCGGTAGAAAAATCTTCCGCCAGGTAAATAGTGACAATCCGTTTTTTAAAGTAAAATATCTCAACTTGTAAGAAAGCTACAGTAGAAATAATGACATTTTTGGAATCACCGAGGTACATGCGCTTGTATGACATTACTAACTCGCAAAAACCTCACAAAAACTTCTAATTTCTACCTAATGTCGCCTTTGGGAGGGGACAATTTCCAGCAAAGTGTCGAATTTTGTTCAGCCGGGGCGGCTCTCAAGAGGCGGAGTTTATGGTGGTGGGCGGGGTTTGGGGGGAGAGAGTGAAAGAGAGCCGGGGACAGATTGATTTTGAGATGCCGTATTATGTAACAGAATACGTCCTAGTCTGAATAAACTGCCTTTTTTCAACGAAAAGCCGACTTGAATGTGGTTTTGTTGAGTAAGTCTATTGATATTTCTCTCAAGTTACTGCCATGTGCTAGCCACATGCTCAGCTCTACGAACCAATTTGTGCCAGTGCTGGTTTGTTGTTTTACAATTTCTTTACAACTGGACATCATAGAATTGATCAATCTCAACTCTGGATGCCACAACTAAGATTTTACAGTAAGTAGTCGATGAGAAGCGGTAGATATTATTATAACAGTAATGTGTGTAATAAATAAGGAATAATAATAATAATAATAATAAATATATAATATATATAATAATTATTATTTATTTTTTTATTATTATTGCAATTGTTGCTCAAAATTTGTGATTGTTTTTATAATACTTCTAGCTATCTACTAGCAATATGATGATTAATAATAAATAATAATATTGAAAAAGTTATCTTTTTCAATACCGTTGACCAGATATCTCGCTGGGAGTTGTACTCCCCCCCTTCCCCTGACAAGAAATCTCGCAGCAAATTTCGGACAAGATTTCTATTGGTTCTAGTAGACCTACAATAATAATTTTTATACCATCGTGTAGAGCAGACTCTACTCTATTTTTGGGTTCTTATTTGAAGAACTTATGTCGGTCTAAACAGAAGCGATTTCCTGTCAACCGCGCCATAGTCATTTTCGGGCAAGAATTAATTTTCCTTGCTGAGATAGTTTGAAATAATATTTTTTGCAGAGAACCTCCACGGATGAGTATTGTTATGATAAATGGTTAGATTATATTTATTTCAACATGCTGGAATTGTTTAGAAGTGGAAATGACAGGTAGTATGCTGAAAATTAATTATTTGGATGACGAGATTGTTGACTAGTAATTTTTTATTATTTTTCATTTTTTTTTTCAAAGTGTTTATTATTATGGTTCTTTATATCAGAAGATAGCGCTTGAAATTCTCTATTCAGTGGTGTAAAAAGTTAGGTGCTAGCTTGAATAGAAAAAAAAAATTAATAATATCCTTTGAAAAAATTTCCGGGGTTTTCGCAAAAACAAGGCCAACTTTGATTGACCAGCTATGGCCAATGTAGTGGCCCATTAATTCTTCAAAATTACCTACATGCATCAAAACTAAATTCTCTTTCTATCTGTCGCATCAGTTTTTTGTTTTGAGCTTTACTTTTAGTGTTTTTTCAAAGCAAAATCGTCAATTTTCAGAAATTTGAAAAAAAGTAGTGTCAAATAAAAAATATTTTAACCTGTTCACAAGTACAAAGTTGGCTTTATTTAAAAATCTGTCTATAGAATAGGTATTGTTGAGTCTGATGGTCTGCTTTTTAACTCTGTAACACCAACAGCTGAATTTTAAAAAATTCTCAAAGTTTATTGATTTTTTTCAAAAGCGCATGAATTGCACAAATCAGTCAGGCATAAAGCAGACGAAAATCAAAGAGTTTTAAGAAATAAAACTATCAGCCAACAACAAACATCAACAATAAATTTTTTAATTATTTTATTTTTTATTTTATTGTTGTTTGTGTTTGTGGTTGATAATTTTTTGTCATTGGCTACTACGAACTACTAATAATGAGTTTTGTTATGATTATTAGGATTTGTTAGAATTGTAAAATAATTATAATAATAGTTAATAATTAAATTTTATAGTTCTACAATTAAAATAGATAATATAATATATATATAATAAATTATTATGGTGTCACCATATATGTCACCATGGTGCCACACACTATGTGGTGTGTGTCTTCTTTGAACATATAAACTCCATGGGTGGGTAACTAAACCTTTCCACAAACTGAGTTAGTGACAGTATGCCTTAACAATCCAGATGAGTACAACATTGCAATAAATAATAATAATAAATAATTTTATATACTACTTTCACAAATAATATTTAATGCTATAGAAGAATGTGTGCTAATGACAATGCTTTATTGTTGTGGACGAGTAATATAAGCAACAAAGCAACATCATCTTGCCAAACAAGAAAGCACACGTTTTTATTATTATTATTTTGCATTTAATTACAGTTTTGCAATAATCTGTATGCTTGATGTTTGATTGGTAAGAGATGCTACTCAGACCACTTGTTATTTGTTGTTACATTTTTATTCTGTGACTATAACTAAAATTTCCAGTTTTGGCTTAGCATTGTTGTGTAACTTCATTATTATGTTTACAACTGTCAGCTGTTATTGTTGTTGCAGGAGAATGCAACAATAAACTCTCTGGTGAAATAGTTCCAGAACATATTTGGATCGTAACAGACATATTGTTGGGGAAACGCACAACGTACAGACGATCGACACCAAGTAACACTCGACCCACTAACAGTTCTATGTAAACCGTTCTACATGACATTCATTCGGCCTCGGCCTACGAACATTATATTATCTACATTCGGCAGCAGCCTACTTTTTCTTATTCTTATATAGTATATAGTATTGCGTACAGGCAGCATTTCATGGTAAACAAACGCACATGTATGTATTCACTCAGTCATAACGAAGTGCTGCCCCCCCTATTGTTGTCTAGGCCAATCAGGCCAGGTGGGTGTAGCCACCTTTTGTTTTATGTTAGCAGCATCATTATTATGTAACATATATTGTATAAATACGCGTGTTTGTATTGAATAAAATCAGAGTTAACATGGCACTCTCACTGCTTCTTTGAAACCTTTCAATAAGCACCTTGCGCACACAAAAGAATAGCTGATAAGCTAAGTGGACTAGCAAAGACTCATACAAGATTACTACAGCAGTAGTAGACAGCACATAAAAGATTATTGCAATAGCAGCACTGCATGCTGACAGTGCATTCATACTGATTGAACAAACACAAGCATCAACAGCCACTTGGACAAGTCGATTAGCAGAACGAACAATAGTCAGTAGAAAGTGGTCAGTCGAATCGACTTACACTGCACACTACCCTAGGGCGTGTGATACTGGAACGATTGTTCCACCTGCTAATTCGACCCTACATAGTCATCCTGCCGAACTAGAAATCAGTGGAAAGCAAGGCAGTTGTGACAACTCCTCGCTGTGTCTAGCTCACGAGCTGACAACACTGCAAATCCAGTTCGACCAGTTTAACTTGTGGGCCTTGGGCTCGTTAGAGACAAGTCGCTGTACTGCCTGCACACACCCAGTACTGTTGGGCCGCTGTACAGGTGAATGCTACCACATTAACCTGAAATCCTGTACAATATTATGTGGTACTTTACTCAGAAGTACTGGCCATGCAAAGTACCTATAGATGCGACTTCCTTGCTACAAGACAACAATTACAGTCGTTAGTCATTCAGGAAATGAGCCTGGTGATTCATTTGTAACTGAAAACTGAGTTGGAGAGATGAAAAATATCACTTCCTCCGTACTGGTGGCTATGATAATGTTTGTATTTCTGGTTAGCTACCAGGCTTGGGACAAACGAATGCGTAACGTTATTCGTTTTCGCTAGTCGCTGCTATTTCACTAACGATTAGTCTATTTACAATGGTTTTCAGGATGATAAAGGATTAGCTGTAAGTGTTTAATTTAAATGCTTGAAGGATGTAATCGATTTTTTCCAGAAATGAAAGGTCAAAATATTCTGATTTCATCCAATTGGTCACAAAAAAAAAACAAAGTAACATAACTTTTGGTTTTTTTAAGTTCCACATCGTGTGACTTTTGCTGTATTTAATCCACAACCGTAGCAATTTCTTGAAAATTTCTCACTAAACAGGATATGAAGTCTCTATAACAATGATATTGAACACTAAAAAAATTGGGTTATGCTTCGTTTTTTGCATACTATGCTGTTTTTCTAGCTGCTATTTTTTTCAGTCTTTTATTTCAATATAGATTACAGCTTAAGGTCAGGTTAGCCATGATACAAAAACCAAAATTTTTTTTGAGCTTATAAATAATACAATTTCATCGAACAAACCGGAACATTTGAGCAGATGATGCAGACAGTAGATTTATTTCACCCTTATTTCAGTAGAGAAGAAAACCTTTGGTGATAAATGTTACACGTACTACCATTATATATCTTTCTTACTACTGTGATTATTACAACTACGTGACTAGGTTTTCGTTTTTTTAAGGCATAACTCAACTGATGTGATAATGTGTACCCAAATCCAATTATTATTTATTTATTTATTTATTTATAATTTATAATAATAATAATAATTATTCTTTATTATTATTATTATTACTTTGAAAAAAAATACTATAATAATAATAATTAATACTTATTATTATTGTTATTATTATTATTATTGTTTTTCTAATAATAATAAAGAATAATTATTATTATTATTATTATTATTATTATAATAAATTATAAATAAATAATAATAATTTTAATATTATAATACAAATATTAAAATTTGATAATTATGATTATTATTACTACTGTAATTATTTCAATAAATTATTATTATTATAATTATTTATATCAATTATAAATAATAATAATTATTAATTATAATGTTAGATTTTCCCCACTTCATTACTATTTATCATAAATCATTCATATTATTATTTACTAATTATTATACTAATAATAATTGTTATAATTATAAATATTAATTAATTTGATAATAATTTGAAACAACCAAATTTAAATTATATTATTATACTACTAATATAATTTGAATAATTATTCTTATATTATATTATTATAATTCTTATGTTTTTATTATAATTACAGTTTTAATGATAATATTATTCACTTTTATTACCATTATTATTATAATATCATTATTTATTTATTAGCTAACCATTATTCATTTTTTAGTCTTTGCAATTTATTAATTATTAATGATAATCATTATTATTATTAATTATTATTTATGTATTTATTATTATTTTGATTATTTATTACTGGTTTTATTTAATATACATTTATTTATTCATTATAATTATAATTCTCATTAATTAATTGGATTTTTATGTTGTACAAAAACAGCAGGCTTTTACTCTAGTTATTACTACTACCAGCATGGCCGTAACTTTAGGGGCGGCTGAGACGGCCTGGCCGTCTGAACTTTTGTAGGAAAAATAATTTTTTTCTTTAATATTTCTTTGCCTGCCTGCAGTAAATATAGTGTGCAGGCAACTGTGACTGCGTTTATGCCTCACTTTTGGTTAGTAGATGGGGAATTCCCTTTCTTCACTGAGCTATACAGCAGTGTCAAGCATTGAACTATGCAAGCCTATGGCTATGTGCATCCATCCATGCAGTCAGCACTGGTTTTATGTAATTGGGCCTACTAAACTGTGCTCATAAAATGTACATTGTAAAAATGTTTTCCTTATTTGAGCGTGCTTGTTGTTATTAAGCCAAGTAAATAAAAGTTGTTGATTTTTTCTAAAGACATCAGTAATAATTATAATACTGGTGCTGCCACCCTCTGTCAGTTTTAATCAGATTAAAATTCTCTAATATATTTTTTAATCTTCAATTAATGTGTTAGTTGTTTTTGGGCTAAACAATGTCTACTCCATTCTTCAACATACAGTTAAGTAGGAAGATCACTCTTGTAAGTTAAAAATATGGGCAGTTATTTTGTCAGCGATAGCTAAGTGTTTTTCTGCTGTGATTGTATTTGAGTAGAATATTACAACTAGTGTAAGCAGAACAACTTTTTTGAATAAAAACTTTCCCCATAGCGTTGTTCACGATTTGTTTTTGGGCAAAGGTTTTCCGTTTGTGCAACCTTACATTATTATGACAGTCTTTTCCCTAAAAATACTGCAGCCAAAACAGTTTACTTATATTTATAAGAACTATGATAATATTATTTCCATAATGAGAGTCATTTTGCATAAAATTAAATAATGTCATAAAATAATCTTAATCCAAAAAGGTACTTTTTCATCTTTATCTAGAATAAAAGACAGCGCTAAATAAAATGGAACTCGTCTTCATCAGTTATTGATGGTCAGCGAGTCAAGTATATTCAAAAGATCAATGTTATTATTTCTGGAGCTTTTCGGTTTTCCATCAGTGTATTTTTAATAAAGCTTGTAATAAAGCTGCTCTGTGTTCTTCAGTTAAAAACGTTGTCGGCCTACTTTCGCGCACCTAGTTTGTAAAATTTTCCACTGGCGCGGGGCATTGCGGGAGGGGGGGCTCCCGAGCCCCGCCCCCCTCCCGCACCCTCCCCCCACCCACCCAAGTTGGCCTCCTTAACATTTCGGTCAAAGTTACCCCCCTGTACCACTACTACTAATTACTTGTATTGAACACGGTAACATCAGCTTAATTAATATTATTATATTCTTTTGCATTACTTTAATTATTTATTATTATTATTTGATTTTTTGCTACGTTTATGTTTATTTTATATTAATTACAATGATCAATTTAATTATGATAATTATACTAGCAATAATGAAAAGTATACGTAATAATTACACCAACATTATTTAATGATAATAATCTTTCATCATTTTTATATTATTAGTTATTATTACTTGTTTTTCATGTACCCGACAAATTGATCAACATACCAATCATCCCATCAATGAACACCTATTAGGAATCGCTATTATTATTTATTGATCAAATATTATCAATGCCATATAATTCGGTTTTATCATTATTATTGTTGAAATGCAATAGTAGTTATACATACATATATTACATACCATATATATAGCTATATTGTAGAGGACCGGCGCCATCTTGCTGAACATTCTATGCTTACCGAACATTCTATGGTATAATTACAAACACTTACACTTACCCAGTTCTATGCTTACTACATGTATTGTTCTATGCCTGCGCTCAAGGGCAATTCACTCTATGCACAATCATCCTTACTTTTCTTTAACATGCAATCTTATATGTGTACCATGTGAGTTTAGTCATGCATTCACTGATGTACCACCTCTTGTATCTTATTCGCACACGCTGGCCAATCAATTGTGCCAGGTGTGGCCTCTTTTGTCTGAGCACTTGTCAGTCATTTTGTTATGTAATTGCATGCATAAATACGGATGTTTTGTATGAATAAATCAGAGTCAGCTTGCACACTCTCAGAAGTTTCTTTGTACATACAAATAACTTCACTGCGCACCATTACTCGAGTAGTAATACATAGGCAGATCAGTCTGAACCTCTGCTGGCCGAACTTAGCTTTGTCTACTTTCGCCTTCAATGTTCGACCTCTGCACAGCACTACAATAAGGCAGCCGAACCTCTGCTGGCCGAACTTAGCTTGTCTAACTTCGCCTTCAATGTTCGACCTCTGCACAGCCCTACAATAGGACAGCCGAACCTCTGCTGGCCGAACCTAGTTCAACTAGTTCGCCCTTCAAAGTTCGAACACGTTGCATACACAAACAACAGCTAACGCAACCGGCAGCTCACTAGTTACTGAGATGGTCAACCACTATTCTCCAGTATACTAAGTCGACCTGTGGAAGGGTTGTATCGCTAGCGCACTAGACACAGTTGCCATTACAGTTCGGGAGGTTGTGCAGGTAGGCCGAGCTACCACCTCACACCCCCACAGTGAAATCCTGCACATTGGTGGCAGCGGTGGGATTGACAGACACCCACTGGAATCAGCTCCCGATGAAAGATGGCACAAAGGAGAAGAGCGCTGAGTATCGACAGGGATCCTTCCAGCCTGCAGATGATGGGGACGCTCACCAACATCCTAGACCGCATGACAATAGCGACCACACGCGATAAGTTTAGAGTACCACAGTATGATGGTACAGGAGATGTGGACTATTTCTTGCAACGGTTTCAGGAGGTGGCCAACGCTAACCATTGGCAGGCAGAGGAGACAATCATCCACCTACGCCAAGCCTTAACAGGCAAAGCAGAACGGTGCGGTCGAGGCGAGACCACTGAGGAGGTGACACGGACACTGCGGGCGACCTTTGGCATGACCCGTTCGGAAGCTCAAGCAAAACTGCTAAGCTACCGACGGAACCCCAGAGACAGCCTCAGAGACCATGCACTCACGGTCGAACACCTCATTAAGGCAGCCCACAGCACTCTGCCGCGACAAAACAGGGATGAGCTGGTGATGCAGACGTTCCACAGTACTCTAGGGCACACGTACCTACAACGACACTTGCTGGCGGTACGCCCTCAGAGTCTGGAGGAAGCAATCCTGGCAGGGAATGAGTTCCTGCAGGTACCTCACCAACCATTAGGAGGACCTCACATTCGGACAGTGGAGGCCGACCTCCTGGAAGAAGAAAGAGAACCACAGAGAGAGACGGCTCGACACCAAGAGGTACAGGACCCCTTGGCACAGCTACTTCGGACCGTAGAGGGACTGAGCAAAGAGATTGCCAGTCTAAAGGCGGAGACGAAGGCGGAGCCTCCAAAGAGATGTTGGGGATGCCAACAAGTAGGTCATACCCGGAAGGCGTGTAGAACCGTCCCTTGGTCTAGCCGCCAGGGAAACGACTACCGCCCGCAGCAGTAGGGAGACCCGCTGGCTGCACACGGGCAACGACACCTCAGAAGGAAAGGACACAGGCGCCCTCCAGTGGACCGGCTACAGTACGTCGAGCAACTCCTCACCTGGACCTCCTGACTAGTCCCCCTATCGCCCTACACAACCGTTTTGCCAGCCTGTCGGCACTCGACAGCTCAGTGGCGGAAGAAACGGACGGCGACGGGACTCTTGAGCAGCAGGAACCAAGGCCCAGGAAGAAGGACAGGCAGACCCAAACGCCCCCACTGGAGAAGGAAGAGTTCATTCCAAAACCTGTGACACTTCAGAGCAACCAGATCGAGCGACCATATCGCTCGAGTTACTACCTACCTGGAAGGGTAGAAGGAGAGGCGGTAACACACCTCATAGACACAGGCTGCAACACTAACCTGTTGTCCAAGCGAGTCTTTGATCGGTTACCGAGCCACGTACAGCGCAACCTGCAGCACTACGATTCCCATGGGATCATGGCCGACGGTACTAGACTTCCGTTCTACGGCTTGCTCGCACTGAAGGGAAGGATACGGCACGTCAAGTTTGAAGAGACCTTTGTAGTCAGTCAGGTCAACGAAGACGTTATCCTAGGGATGCCCTTCCTGACAAGCCAAGGATGCCAGATGGGATTCGACCGTCCAGTGCTGGTGATACAAGGAAAGGAGCTGGCCTGTACCGACCGCCACGGGAGAAATCTCGTGTCCAAGGTACAAGTCCGACAGGACACCCAGCTTCCACCACAGGCAGAAGTGACTATTCCATGTCACTTGAGCTCCAGGGATACGTTCCCCCAGGGAGTGATTGAAAGCATCCAGGGTGGGATACCCATCGCCACCAGCGTCAACAGGCCTGACACTCAAGGACACGTGCTGGTTAGATGTCTGAACCCGACGCAGGACACCCTAAGGCTACCCGCAGGAGAGGTTATTGGTATCTTTACGGGAGTAGAAGAGGGTGGCGTCCAAGAGCTGACAAAACCAGACGGACAACAGAGGAGCAAGACGGGAGGAAGAGAGTTGCCCCCCCATCTGCACGACCTCTTCCAGCAAGCCAAGAGAGGGTGCCAGGACCCATGGCAGGAGCAGCAGGTAAAGGAGCTGCTGATCGAATACCAGACGGTATTTAGTAGCCACAGCGGGGACCTGGGCCGGACAACGCTGGCAGAACACTCGATCCCCACGGTAGAAGGGGCTCGGCCCATCCGGTGCCCACCACACCGTCTGGGACCAGAGAAGGAAGCAGAGGCGGAACGTCAGATCAAGGACCTTTTGGAAAAGGATCTAATCGAGCCGGCCGACGGAGCTTGGAGCTCCCCTGTGGTACTGGTGAGGAAGAAGGACGACACGTGGAGATTCTGTGTGGATTACCGGAGGCTGAATGACATAACTAAGCAGGACGCCTACCCCATCCCCAGAATCGATGAATCGCTGGACGCCCTGGCCGGAAGTAAGTACTTCACTACGTTGGATCTCACTAGTGGATACTGGCAGGTACCCCTGGACCAAGACGCCAGTGACAAGTCGGCCTTCACCACCAGAAGCGGCCTGTGGAAATGGAAGGTGCTGCCCTTCGGGTTGACGTCAGCCCCCGCCACCTTTCAGAGGCTCATGGAAAAGGTCCTCAAAGGTCTTCACTGGAAGACACTGCTCTTGTACTTAGATGATGTGATCATCATCGCGCCCGACTTTCAGACGCACTTACAGAGGCTCGGAGAAGTGCTGGGACGACTCCACCAGGCAAACCTGAAGGTAAAGCCCTCCAAATGCGAGCTGCTACAAGAAGAGGTCAAGTATCTCGGACACGTGGTGAGCGCAAAGGGAGTGGCTACCGACCCAGGAAAGGTGGAGGCAGTCAAGAGATGGGAAGCACCGACGGACGTAAAGGGGCTGCAGGCGTTCTTAGGAACGGCCGGGTACTACCGCCAGTACCTCCCCGACTACGCCACTATCGCTAAACCTCTCACCGTGATGACGGGCAAGGAGACACCATGGAAGTGGGGACCGGTGGAGCAGACAGCCTTTGACCAGCTCAAGGCCAGACTCACCCAAGCCCCGGTACTCGGGTACCCCGACCCCAACTTACCGTATATACTGGACACTGACGCCAGTGCGGTAGGAGTCGGCGCTGTGCTCTCCCAAATACAAGAAGGCAAGGAACGCGTCATTGCATACTTCAGCAAGACGCTGGCACCAGCGGAGAGGAACTACTGCGTCACCCGGAAGGAGCTGGTTGCTGTCATCAAGGCAGTAAAACATTTCCGCCCCTACCTCTATGGGCGGGAATTCAAACTCCGGACGGACCACGCATCCCTCCGCTGGCTGTGCAGACGGAAGGAACCATCGAACCAGATAGCTCGATGGCTGGAGATCTTGGCTGAGTTTCGTTATAAGCTCGAGCACAGAGCTGGAACTCACCATGGTAACGCTGATGGGCTCAGCCGACAGGGACCCTGCGCGGACTGCAGGCAGTGCGGCTCCATCGAGCAAAGAGATGGAGGACCTTCCCATGTGGAACTGCAGCAAGAGGCTGGACAGAGATCTCAGAGAGAGGCAAGAGACGACCTCAACACATTGAACCCGGTACATCCCCCCCAGGATTCGGCCCAGCCGAAGGGACGGGATGCGGTAGGCCGGACTTACGCCGAGCCGAGACGGCCGGGAGAGATGATGAAGAGGGAGTCTACAGAGAAAGGAGAGAAGGAGGAGCGGGTCAACCTCACCGTGACAAACCCGGTACACTCCACCCAAACCTTAGCTCAAGAGCAAAGGGACGGGCAGGATGCGGTAGGCCGGATTTATGCCGAGCTGAGACGACCGGGAAGCGTCACAGAGAGAGAATTGGCCGAAGGGAGTGTCGAGTTGAAGACACTGTATGATCGGAAGGAGGCGATGAAGATCCGCCCTGACGGGGTGCTCGTCATCACGCTGCACCACCCTTCCAGATCAAAGCAATGTGTAGTCTGCCCACCAAGTAGGAGGACACAGGTCGTCTGGGAGACACACAGGATGATCCATGCAGGGATTCATCGGACGAGACAGCGCATCCTGATGGATTGGTACTGGCCGGGCATATCCCCCCTGGTCAGGAGACTAATCAAGGACTGTGAGGTATGCCAAGTCGCCAAGAATGGGAAGAAGGCAGAGAACCCTCACCGACAAAGGATGTACGCGGGACGACCTTTTCAGAAGCTGGCGGTCGACCTGGTCGGCCCCCTGCCCTTGACAAAAAGGAAGAACCGCTGGGCGTTGGTCCTCACCGACCACTTCACCCGTTGGCAGGATGCGATAGCTCTGCCTGATGCCACAGCACCTACGGTCGCCGTCGCGCTGGACGAAAGAGTGTTTGCCTACTGGGGCCTGCCCGAACAGCTACACTCCGACCAAGGGGCTCAGTTTGAGTCCGTGCTGTTAGAAGAGCTGTGTAGCCTGTGGGGCATCAAAAAGACAAGGACCACCCCCTATCACCCGCAAGGGAACGGGATGGTGGAGCGTCAGAATCGGACGCTGGGAGACGCACTCCGGACACTGATATTGACGAAAGGCCAGGACGAGTGGGACAGTCTGCTGCCGCAAATCATGCGGGCCTGTCGCAGCACCCCCCACTCAGCAACAGGGGAAACGCCCAACATGTTAGTAATGGGACGGGAGGTCCGCCTTCCTGACCAACTAACGGGTACGCCCCCTACCCTGGACCCTCGCAACATCATGGAGCACACCGTGACAGTACAGGAGAACCTTCAGAAGGCGCACGAGTACCTCAGGCATCAGCAACAGGAGACAAGGAGCCAGGACGACGAGGAACCCTCTGTGTTCCAGAAGGGAGAACTCGTCGTACTTGAGAATAAGCGGAGAGTGAAAGGCAGTAATCCGAAGCTGCAACCCCGGTTTGTGGGCCCATACCAAGTGACGGAAGCATTTCCGAACCACACTTACAAAGTGGAAAGAAATGGGCAGTGGTCAATACAAAACGGAATGCGACTACGTCACTACAGGACATGTCAAGAACCAGTCGGCCGAGCTCCGCCCTGTCGGGAGCCGGCCCTCCAGCCCAACATGAAGGGGGCGAGAAGAGGACGACCTCCCAAGGCATGCCCAACACCAGTCGAACCAATGGAACTATTGCCACTACCATTACCATCTCCTCCACGAGACGGAGAGCCACCGATCGAACCAATGGAACCATTACCGTCACCCCCACGAGATAGGTCGCCTCTCGTCAGAGAATCACCGACACCACCACACACCCACGAGCCCAGGAACCTCCTACAGGGAGGCGGGCCACCCCGCACCCCTGTACCAACACCTCCGCCTTCACCTACGGTCGGCCATAGCCCACCGCGAAGGCCGGAACCAGCAGAAAGCATAAGAGAGAGAGTAGAGAGACAGGACGATCCACCCCTGGAGGTCACCCAAAGGACACCCAGCCCTCAGAGGCCCCCTCCCCTCAACGAGGAGGACTGGCCAACTCTGAGCCAAAACAGGGCGCCCACATCACCTCTAGATCGACCCAGGAGAGAGAGACACCAGCCAAAAAGGTTGGCTGACTACCACTGCTATACAGCCATAGGAGAGCTACAGTCACCCAAGGAACCACCCACTGGAGCAGGAAGAAGCCCTAGGGCAACCCCACAAACCCTAGCTCCCATTACAGTGAGCACACCAGGAGAAAACCCGGCCGAAATCGGCTGGACGGTTGTACAAAGAAAACGGAAACAAAGAGATCTACAGAAACGAGAGACGAGTTACCCACAAGAGGGGCGAGAGGAAAGCAATGAGCAAGAGCACACAACTCCCCAGAGCGGTAACGTCACCCCCGAAGAAATCGACAATACTCAGGGGGACGTAACTCCCCAAGGTAGTAAACAGATACCCGCCAGAAAATCTAGCGACGAAACCGCCACCCCACGTCATCAAAATAATACCACGTGGGGGGCGGCACTAGGAGAACACGTGGTGGCAACTGCCAATCAAAATATAGATAGAGGCAGGAGCCGCCAACGTTCAGTTTGCCATCAATTACGGAGGAGTTCACTACCCAGCAGAAGCGTAGAACAACTGGACGATCCGCTACAACAACAACTACAAGACATGGCACGGGTAGTACAACATCTGGCAGAAAAGATCGGTATTACGTCGACTACAGAGAAAGAGCTAACCCGACCATTTAGAGAGTAACAGAGCAGAGCCACCCTACCGATGCCGCCGACGCAGTTTATTGGCCACCATCGCCAATGGGACGGAGTATGTAGAGGACCGGCGCCATCTTGCTGAACATTCTATGCTTACCGAACATTCTATGGTATAATTACAAACACTTACACTTACCCAGTTCTATGCTTACTACATGTATTGTTCTATGCCTGCGCTCAAGGGCAATTCACTCTATGCACAATCATCCTTACTTTTCTTTAACATGCAATCTTATATGTGTACCATGTGAGTTTAGTCATGCATTCACTGATGTACCACCTCTTGTATCTTATTCGCACACGCTGGCCAATCAATTGTGCCAGGTGTGGCCTCTTTTGTCTGAGCACTTGTCAGTCATTTTGTTATGTAATTGCATGCATAAATACGGATGTTTTGTATGAATAAATCAGAGTCAGCTTGCACACTCTCAGAAGTTTCTTTGTACATACAAATAACTTCACTGCGCACCATTACTCGAGTAGTAATACATAGGCAGATCAGTCTGAACCTCTGCTGGCCGAACTTAGCTTTGTCTACTTTCGCCTTCAATGTTCGACCTCTGCACAGCACTACAATAAGGCAGCCGAACCTCTGCTGGCCGAACTTAGCTTGTCTAACTTCGCCTTCAATGTTCGACCTCTGCACAGCCCTACAATAGGACAGCCGAACCTCTGCTGGCCGAACCTAGTTCAACTAGTTCGCCCTTCAAAGTTCGAACACGTTGCATACACAAACAACAGCTAACGCAACCGGCAGCTCACTAGTTACTGAGATGGTCAACCACTATTCTCCAGTATACTAAGTCGACCTGTGGAAGGGTTGTATCGCTAGCGCACTAGACACAGTTGCCATTACAGTTCGGGAGGTTGTGCAGGTAGGCCGAGCTACCACCTCACACCCCCACAGTGAAATCCTGCACAATATTGTTTACACCAATTATGAATATCTATAATAGAAGGGTGGATAATCACTGATGACTTTGAAATATTGATATATATAAATAATAATGAAGGCTATGAAATGTGTGTTTTTTTACCAGCGGTGAAGAACTGGGTTCTGATCAAAACAGCTCTTTGATATTGTGCTATCATCAAGTTACATCATTTTCACTAGTAATTACTGAACACATCTATATGTAATATTTGCAGGAAAGACTGATAAATAAATTTTGCCAAGATAAACAATCATACAGAGTATAAAATCGATTGTACATTCCTTTATCCTTTCTTTTTCAAAAGAAAAATCGAAATGCTATATTCCTTTCTTTTAAATTCTAAAATCGAAATCGAATTAATCCTTTATTTTTCCAAAATCGAGTCCCAAGCCTGTTAGCTACTAGCTCAGTTCAGTGGTTTTCCCCTGTTACTTCTTTCATTTATAGTTATTTATATTTCCTGCATTACAAATATATGTACATTACAAATATATGTATGTACATTTTTTTTATATTTGTTTACGTGCGTATATTTTATTTTTCAATTGCACACGCTATGTGATTCATGTGATAACTTGTTGCGTACAAAATTCCTGTTAAAATTTTATTCACCGCTACGTTCTGATTTACAATATGTTATTTCACACATTTTGCTAATCTATTGTTTTATCTTTTTCTTTGACTTTGTATGCATAAATCCATACATATGCATGTTTTATAAATTCCGTAAAATTATAATCGAAGTTGCATGAAAAAATGCTAGAAAGCCATTATCATCAGTGGGAGTTAACCCTCATTGAACAGTGGAGTTTTAGCATTATCTTGACAAGTTTTTGGGTAAGAATAAAATCAAATCACTCATAAACTCTGAGAAAAAGTGGTTTAGTTTACTTGTGGCCAAGTTAGGTGCCACCATCCAACAGCTCTCAATTCAACACAAAGGAATGATATCAGCTATATGAAGCTAATAATAAATACAACCGCAGTAGTTATGCTTCCTTAGTGATATAGACTGTACTATTCGTTTTCTATTAGTAATACGATGAAGTTATAATGGGATTAATGCTCAACTACAATGTAAGCTCCGCCCACCGCGTGTCAATCTGTCCCTGGCTCTCATTCTCTCTCACCCCCTCCCCCCTCATAGAGAGCCACCCTGGCTAAATTTTGTTGATCCCTGTTGCCTGCGGCTTTTGATAGTTCAAGGTGTGACAACTCCTGAGCAGGCAAAAGGGTCAATCGTTGATCTAAGCGCTGGTGACATGATCACTGTGTCGTCAGGTGAGCAAATGTGGTGTGCGTGGCCAGGCCTAAAAGCTACAGATTTCCATTTTTCAGCTTCGCTGTTGTAATCAACAACAACAACAGTAATTCTCAAATCCAAATGGGTTTGTTGGACAAAAAATTGTAGAAAGTAAATAGTTGATAGTTTTTAACAAAAAAACAACAAGGAAAGACAACTCGTCTACAGTTACGGGGTTTTGTCTTATGTGTCATATGTACACAATTCCCTATGAACCATGCGTATGCATTTTCGACGTAAGTTGAGCATGGTCAACTCATATAAGCCTGCTTCCCGAGATCCATAAAGAGATCTTAATCAACGAAATACTTTTTGAGCACATTATTATTGATAAAAATAAACAAAGTTTATCAAAATTTGTATGGAAAGCAAAAAATTAATAGTAAGCAAAATGAGGGAATTAATTCTTATGGAAATTCAGACTATAATAAAAAATGTTATAACCAATCAGATTTCATCGATGAAGTTGGCTAACCAGGAATAACAGACAAATATTTCAGTTTTCTCATCATAAAACTAACAATATTCGATAGGTAGACATATACTCCATAATTAAAGAACAGGAAACGACTCTACGGCGATACTTTCGATGCTACATTCATCAGTTCCCCTTCGGATTCTGAAGAAGCCGCTCTCACCCCACTCGGCACCCCAGCTGTTCTTCACTATCCAGTAAGGGCCTGCCTCTTGGTCCACACCGTACCCCACCAGCAGTACAGCGTGGTTAGTGATCTCAAATGGGTTGAATTTGTCTTCTAGCTCCTCCACATGATGGTAGACTCCGCCCTAAATGAGGTAATATGTTCACATGAAAACATGCCATATGAACCAACTGCAACACGTCAAATACTAACTGGAATGTTTTTGGTGTATGCGAATACTGGAACGTTTTCCGAGATACCGCAAAAGTCAAATGACATTATTTACTGGAGGTGATTTTAAAATAAAGAACAACTGGGGAGTTGTGCTTTCATTAGATAAGGTTATAGCGTAAGCACAAGACTTGCTGACTTGTTGTATACCAAATCATATGGGGGGTATAAAGTGGAGTCGCAAAATTTGGCTCGCTTCCATAAGAGGGCATCCCAAGAAAATTGTTGTGCAAAGACTTGCAACAGCATAAAAAATTAGGCCTGCAATTATTTTCAAGTTTTTGTAATTATTTTAGTCAAGTCAGCAGTTTAGTTTAAACTTGGTAAGTCTGCTATTGAGGTTCACGTGATGCATTGCATGGCCAATATCTCAAAAAGCAAAGTAATATTAAAATTGAAAAGAGTTGCTACAAGTCGATTATTACCAAAATATTTTGATTCTCATAATTTAAAAAGTTTTTTAAAAAGAAAAAAGACCGTATTTGAGTTACTTGTTGTAATCAACAACAATAAAAATTCTCACGCCTGAATCAAAAATCATTTACTGAAAAAATCAAGCAACATCAAATTTTCAAACGAATTAGAAAAATAAACATAATCTGATTTGATTACTTTCGATAATTTTGTTGTGACTAATTGGCACTCTTTGACACCAACGAAAAGACAACTCCATTTAGGGAAGTACCTAACAAGCCAAACAAACTCTGTGCATATGTAATAGAGTTACACAAAGAGTTTCCAATGCTGTGAGCACATAGAGTTACACAATAGAACGATCAATGCTGTGAGGACAGAATAGAGATACACAATAGAACGATCAATGCTATGAACATTTAGAGCTAAAAAATAGAGCGATCAATGCTATGGGTACAGAATAAAGCTAGACAATAGAGTGATCAATGTTAAGAATAAGTTGACAACAAAAGTAAGTTACCTTGTAGGAAAAGAAATCGTTATAAACCATGAAGGACACAGAAAGAGGTCCTCTCATCAGTGCTAGTTTCATCTGCACCTCATTGCACCTACATGGCATGTAAGACAACTGTATAATTCATAGGATACGAACTTTGTATTAACTCTAATCACACACAACATAGCTAAATGATATCAAAGTAAACTTACAGTGTATATTGTAGTGTTGTATATATGGTTTGATTATGTAAGTGCAGAGGCCAATAAACTTGCATATTAAAAAAAAATTAACCAAGATGGTGGTCTCGTGATCTCTTCAAATTAATTAGTCTAAACGGAATGCCGCCAAAACCTGAAAGCTACAAAAGTCATCTTCAAGTCTACGCAGGGCAAATAACAGGAAGGATGGTCGGCCGTATGCCTAAAGAAAGGGTTTGTCTTCAAACCCAAAAAAAAAATTCATTTTACTGCCATAACTTCTCTCACAAATAATCGCTGTCACAGATTGCTTATAGAATATTTGTTAACTTGGAATGTAAACTTGACTTTAGCAGCCTAAACTGATGTATATATGGGTTAGTATTTGAAATTGACAAAAACTACTAAATTTTTGGGAAAATATCAAAATACTTGGTAAAAACATGAGCCGAAAAATACTCACTGCACAAAGTCGAAGGGATCAATGACGCATAGCTCAGTGCTAGCTATAACAAAAGTCTAGATCTCAGTAAAAATTGCGTAAGCATACCAATTTTCTTCGCGTGTTCTAGCGAAGTGGGCAGAAGAAGAAGAAAATGAGACAGGACAGAACAATAAGGGTTTAGATATGGATGAGGTGTAGAGGGATGCAGTAGGGCAGGAGTAAAACAATACGACATGGAGCGAGACAAGAGTAGAGCCGAATGGTAATAGAGCGGAAGGGCTTCAATGAATGCGATGAGCAGGGTTAGCAGAAATAATTAAAATAATTAAATCGTTACCAAGTAATCGCCGATCAATTGGAACTTTCTAATTAAAAAATTCACAAATTTAAATTACGGAAATTTTTCACTTTCTTATTAAAGTCACACGCATTTACTATGTTTCCACGACATGACAGACTATCGCCAACTCTCTGTGATTTTTATTACTAATAATAAGTGACAACAGCTTGTATTTCCACAATTAAGAGTTTATATTATTTGGTTAGACCACGCCCAAGGAGGCAATTGCAGCCAAGGTGCTGTTAAGTGTAATTTAGCCGACTAGTGTTGCTGGCTGGCAAGAAAAGCTGTCGGGAGACGAGGGATTTTAGTAGCACATTGGCTATCATTCAATAAATGATATTATTAGTTAGTGATAATGAAAAAGAGCCAAGTGAATTTTTGTTGAAAAAATACTACCATTTATTAGTGTAATAATTAATTGCCAGAAGCAAAGATTCGTTCATTTTAAATCAGTTGTTTTGTTTCTTAAATAACAGTGTAATAAACCACAACCGTTCCTGGTTTTACAAAAACACACAAGCTGATGATTCCTTGCAGTTACAATGGATAACTCGCAGCTTCCTGTTTTATTACGCATACCTGGTTTTATCACCTTTGGCAACATGAGCGTTTTCAATAGCAATAAACATCTGGCATTTGGCTTACCACCACCAGAGTTGTCGACTTCAGAGAGCAACAAATGTTTTTCAAAAAGTCTCACGACAAATTTATTCAAAATGGTGTTTCCAATGGAAATTTTCCCTTATCGGCTCCATTATTGATAATTTGCCTTGATGTGGAAGTATACTAGGCTGGAATGTGATAATGATCTCGTCTGTTAGTCAAGGTTGCCTATTGGTAGGTCTTCAGATTTGCTTCCATATTTTCTTCCTACTATGAGTAATATAGTTAAAAAAGAGAACGCGGTTTTGTGCCTTTTAATCAATACTGTATCCCAGTATCCTACATATGGTTATTTTAATTACTCATTGTTTGAAAGACGAAAGAGCATCTGAAAAAAATGTATCAAAATAATTTAAAACATTTTGAGCAATTTGAAAAATTCCGGTAATTAACATGGTTCCAAAGTATTAAAAAAAGAAAACTTAAATAGTAGAAAACCTCATGGTAACATAAATAGTACATAACTCTATGGTAACATAAATCGTAGATAACTCTATGGTAACATAAATAGTACATAACTCTATGGTAATGTAAACAGTAGATAACTCTATCATAAATAGTAGATAGCTTTATGGAAACATAAATACAAAATAACTCTATCATAAATAGTAGATAACTCTATGGTAACATATATAGGCGAAAACTCTATGGTAATCTAAAAAGTAGATAACTCTGTGGTAATGTAAATAGTGGATAACCTTATGGCAATGTAAAGAGTAGATAACTCTATGGTAATGTAAATAGTAAATAACTCTATGGTAATGTAATTAGTAGATAACCCTATGGCAATGTAAATAGTAGATAACTCTATGGTAATGTAAATAGTAGATATCTCTATGGTAATGTAATTAGTAGATAACCCTATGGCAATGTAAATAGTAGATATCTCTATTGCAATGTAAATAGTGGATAACTCTAGGGCAATGTAAATAGTAGATAACTCTATGGTAATGTAAAAAGTAGATAACTCTAGGGCAATGTAAATAGTAGATAACTCTATGGTAATGTAAATAGTAGATAACTCTATGGTAATGTAAATAGTAGATAACTCTATGGCAATGTAATTAGTAGATAACTCTATGATAATGTAAATAGTAGATAACTCTATGGTAATGTAAATAGTAGATAACTCTATGGCAATGTAATTAGTAGATAACTCTATGGCAATGTAATTAGTAGATAACTCTATGGTAATGTAATTAGTAGATAACTCTATGGCAATGTAATTAGTAGATAACTCTATGGCAATGTAAGTAGTAGATAACTCTATGGTAATGTAAATAGTAGATAACTCTATGGTAATGTAAATAGTAGATAACTCCATGGTAATGTAATTAGTAGATAACCCTATGGAAATGTAAATAGTAGATAACTCTATTGCAATGTAAATAGTGGATAACTCTAGGGCAATGTAAATAGTAGATAACTCTATGGTAATGTAAATAGTAGATAACTCTATGGTAATGTAAATAGTAGATAACTCTATGGCAATGTAATTAGTAGATAACTCTATGGCAATGTAATTAGTAGATAACTCTATGGTAATGTAATTAGTAGATAACTCTATGGTAATGTAATTAGTAGATAACCCTATGGCAATGTATATAGTAGATAACTCTATGGTAATGTAATTAGTAGATAACCCTATGGCAATGTAAATAGTAGATAACTCTATTGCAATGTAAATAGTGGATAACTCTAGGGCAATGTAAATAGTAGATAACTCTATGGTAATGTAAATAGTAGATAACTCTATGGTAATGTAAATAGTAGATAACTCTATGGCAATGTAATTAGTAGATAACTCTATGGCAATGTAATTAGTAGATAACTCTATGGTAATGTAATTAGTAGATAACTCTATGGTAATGTAATTAGTAGATAACCCTATGGCAATGTATATAGTAGATAACTCTATGGTAATGTAATTAGTAGATAACCCTATGGCAATGTAAATAGTAGATAACTCTATGGTAATGTAAATAGTAGATAACTCTATGGTAATGTAAATAGTAGATAACCCTATTGCAATGTAAATAGTAGATAACCCTATTGCAATGCAAATAGTAGATAACTCTATGGCAATGTAAATAGTAGATAACTCTATGGTAATGTAAATAGTAGATAACTCTAGGGCAATGTAATTAGTAGATAACTCTATGGTAATGTAAATAGTAGATAACTCTATGGTAATGTAAATAGTAGATAACTCTATGGTAATGTAAATAGTAGATAACTCTAGGGCAATGTAATTAGTAGATAACTCTATGGTAATGTAATAGTAGATAACTCTATGGTAATGTAAATAGTAGATAACTCTATGGCAATGTAAATAGTAGATAACTCTATGGCACTGTATATAGTAGATAACTATACGGCAGGTGTAGTACAAAACAAACTCACGCTCCATAGTAACCACCGACGTATCTGTAGTCAAAGCCATAGGTTCTCTCACAAGAGGACTGGGTGGCACACTTGCCGTCTACACCAGTGTAAGGGTTGCACGACTCCTCAACAATCCCAAAGTCTGAGGCGTACTTGCCTGCCACCAGGTAAGGAAAGCCTCCATCACATCCTACAAGTGATGCACTCTTATGAATTGTTATGGGCAGACGTAACAGCCTGTTACATTCAATGAAATAATACAACCTTCAACTTGTAACCCTTCCTGGACATTAGGTAATGTACTAATTGCTTCACAATGGTGAAGTTCCACTCTACACTTTTAGTGAAAACAGGATATAATAATTTGAAATAAGGTGAGAAATAGCAAAAAAATGCGTCACTGAGCCATCCTTGAGTTGAATCAGTACTACAGCTGATTTTGGTCAATCAGCCAAACAACCCCATGATGACGGGTAGGAAAAGCATGTATACATTAAAAACAAACAATGAAAATCAAACAATAATACAAAATTAATTTCAAGAATAGTATCGCTAACATTATATATAAAATAAAGTAGTAGCATGAGATTTTGAGAAACGATATTTAGATATAATACGGAGTTTTACTATACACAAGAAATGAAAAGCGCACCGAATTGAAAACAAAAAGAAAATACTTTAAATGACAGTAAAATCTTTATTACATTATGGGCTACTGAATAAAACAAACTTGACTTAGCCCTAGTTCTCGGCTTCCGATCAAAGCATAAGGTAGACTGAGATACACTTCAAGCACCTAAACAAGGCAACATTGTACAAATACAGCCTTTAAAGTGGGCATATCAAATGGAAAACTACTGATTTGCATACGGCCAATCAAGACCATACCCAATTACTTATGTTGGTGCGAGAGAGACAACCAGATGAACACCAGTAGACAAACCTACCCTGGGAGTACTGGCAACACTGCACCACATCTTGGGGGGAGAAGACAGTCGTGGCTGTCATGTTGGTCATCACTCTAAGTCTAGCTTCGTGCATGGCCAGGGAAGAGAAGGCGTAACAACTTCCACAAGACCCTGCAACACCAGACCCATCTGTATTATACCTGTATACTATATGTCTATGTATACCATGTGTCTATGTACACCATGTGTCTATGTATACCATGTGTCTATTATACCATATTTATATGTATACCATGTGTGTCTCATATGTTTTGTACACCAGATGTATATGCATACTGTTTGTCTATGTGTATTGTATGTCAATGTATTCATTTTTCTTGAAAGTATAACATGTCAGTGGATTTTAGGTTAATGCATATGTGACTTCTACTTCTACTACTGCTTCTACTACTACTACTGCTTCTACTACTACTTCTGCTTCTACTACTACTACTACTGCTTCTACTACTACTACTGCTTCTACTACAACTACTGCTTCTACTACAACTACTGCTTCTACTACAACTACTGCTTCTACTACTACTACTACTGCTTCTACTACTACTACTGCTTCTACTACTACTACTGCTTCTACTACTACTACTGCTTCTACTACTACTACTGCTTCTACTACTACTACTGCTTCTACTACTACTACTGCTTCTACTACTACTACTGCTTCTACTACTACTACTGCTTCTACTACTACTGCTACTGCTGCTGCTACTGCTGCTTCTACTACTACTACTACTACTACTACTACTACTGCTTCTACTACTACTACTGCTTCTACTACTGCTACTGCTGCTTCTACTACTGCTACTGCTGCTTCTACTACTACTACTACTGCTGCTTCTACTACTACTACTGCTGCTTCTACTACTACTACTGCTGCTTCTACTACTGCTACTGCTGCTTCTACTACTACTGCTGCTTCTACTACTACTACTGCTGCTTCTACTACTACTACTACTGCTGCTTCTACTGCTACTACTGCTTCTACTACTGCTACTACTGCTTCTACTACTGCCACTACTGCTTCTACTACCGCCACTACTACCGCCACTACCACCGCCACTACCACCGCCACTACCACCGCCACTACCACCGCCACTACCACCGCCACTACCACCGCCACTACCACCGCCACTACCACCGCCACCACCACCGCCGCCACCACCGCCGCCACCACCACCACTACCACTGCTTCTACTACTACTACTACTGCTTCTACTACTACTACTGCTTCTACTACTACTACTGCTGCTTCTACTACTACTGCTGCTTCTACTACTACTGCAACCACTGCTTCTACTACTGCTACTACTGCTTCTACTACTACTACTGCTGCTTCTACTAACTACTACTACTACTGCTTCTACTACTCCTGCAACTACTACTACTGCTTCTGCTACTACTACTACTGCTTCTACTACTACTACTGCTACTACTACTGCTTCAACTACTACTGTTTCTACTACTACTGCTTCTACTACTACTGCTTCTACTACTACTGCTTCTACTACTACTGCTTCTACTACTACTGCTTCTACTATTACAGCTTTTACTACTACTACTGCTTCTACTACTACTGCTTCCACTACTACTGCTGCTTCTATTACTACTACTGCCACTACTATTACTGCCACTACTGCCACGGCCACTACTACTACACCTACTACTATGACTACTGTGGTTTCTGCTACTGTTACATCTACTACTACTGTTACATCTACTACTGTACCCCTACTACTACTACTACTGTTACATCTACTGATACATCTACTACTGTTACTACTACTGTTACTGCTACTGCTGTTACTGCTACTACTGTTACTACTACTACTGCTACTGTTACTACTGCTACTGTTACTACTGCTGCTGTTACTACTGCTGCTGTCGCTACTACTGTCGCCGCTGCCGCCACCACCACTACCACTGCTACTACTGTTCATACTACTACTGCTACTATTACTACAACTGCTATCAGTACTACTACTACTTTTACTAACACTTACTATTCCTATTGTTTCTACTAGGCTTACTACTAAAACTGCTGCTATCACTACTAATACCACTATCAATACAATTATTATTGCTACAACCACCATCACTTCTACCACGACTACTAACCTTGGTTTCGAACGGGTGAAACAAAATTTCTGCCACCAACATTCCTCCAATCAAACTCATCTGGCACAGACGATAATTTCTGCCGAAGTTCTTCAGTCAATGATTCTTTCATAGGTTGAGGAATGCTGCATTAAACAACCAAAATTAACAACATATCATATAAGTATTCATCTAAAATGGTAATGCTGTGTATATTTGCCAGTTCATCAGTCTAATTGAAAAATAACAAGTGCATAACCATTAAGCATATAAAATGCAAACTAAAAATCATGCGTGCGGACTTCTACTGGTAAAATAAAACAATCTGGTGAAATGTCATTCCAAGTCAGAAGAGCAATACATAAGCAGCTACATAACTGATGGTACGCATACATACCCAGCTATTTTAGACTTAGGGCCACCAGCCATTTTATGCAGGTCTCCTAGGGTGAGGTTCTCGTATTTTTTGTATAAAGTAGCAGTCCAGGAGTTTTGCAAGCTATTGATGGATTGAACGAACTGTGGATTAGGTCTGTACGTCCTCGACTTGCTAAAACATTAGACACCCTGAAAGTGAATGCACAGCAATATCTGGGGGAGGCAACTCCCAAAGCTGAAAGAGCGATGCAATGGATACTCACTGCACTTGTGTGTTCTTATGGAAGGTTCTAGAGAGATCTCTGTACTGTACAGGAGTACTGTCAGGGGAAGGTGTCAATGAGTACTTTTGAGCAGCTGTGCATGACCAGTCCATGCCATTCACGGTGTGCGCCCTGGTAACAGTAGTTGTAGATATATCACGTGTGATGTTCCATAATAATAACAAATGTATGTTGTGTCGCATATGTATGGAAAAAATAGCTTATTGAAAATAAAATTTTGTCTACGATTATGTAGCATACTAATTACATGTGTGCTGTAAATACAAGAGCTGAAAAAACCAAAGTTAAATAATTAGTAAATAAAGATAGAGTAGACATGTGAGTTTATTGACAAAAAACCACCTCGAAATGCTGGTGACTCATCGGTAGACAAAAGTCAATAACCAAAACTCCTACAAGCAGCGAACGTTGAGGGTAGAGTAATACTGCCCGTCTCCCAAAATAGACACAAATTTAAACTCACCATCCACCCATAGTCTGTGTACAGACACTTTCATTGGTTGACGTGTTGAAATCAAAATAAAGAAAATATTTTCTACCAGCAACGATGACCTCAAATCCCTACAAACAAACCGCAACCCAGTTTGAATTAAAACCAAACCTGCATCTAATGCAGACATCAGTGTGATTGTACGCAGTCACTTGCAATCTGTTCGCATAAACTTGGAATGATAAAGTTCCCAGTCATGTACAGGGAGAAGTTGGTGAATTCACATAACAAGAATTTACGGAGAGGACAATGTTTTAGAGTTTGAAACCTTATACAATATAAAATAATAGGTATGAATGCTAAATGTGTAAAAAACGGAAATGTTTTCACAAAACAGTATTTTGATAATTTTTACAGTATATTGAAAAGATGTGAAATTTATATATCAGTTTTCAAAACCAGTCCAGCTCTAAGGTCTTCCTAGAGCAGGATTACAGAGTTTCAATGTCTAAATAAATTAATCACAATTATTTTCCTCCTTTTTGCAAAGTAATATAATAGCTATTTTGGCAGAAAGCGTCAATCAAATCAACAAAAACTTGCATGTACTTGTACTGTTGTAGGAAAGCAAGGCTATGGAACTAGAAGCTTTGAATATATTTTCAAAAATTGGCCAACTCTTCTCAGATATTTCAGTTATTACATCTCCCCAAAGACCTCTTCAAGCAGAACTCATTGGCGTCGAACATTTCACTGGCAAAGCGACCAATAAAGGGATTTTTACTAAGACAATCAAAAATACATAACAAAGCGTTCACAAAGACTAATTGTTGTATTAGATTGACAAAACTTACCTGATTATATATCAGAGTCCAAAAACCAGCATTCCCAAATTCATCAGACGCAATATTAGGAAATCTCAATTCAACACTTCTTTTTCTAACCAACTCTAAAAGAAAAGAATTAGACAATCAAGTACATAGAATGGTACGTATTGCATGGAATGATACATAGAATGGTACACAGTACATAGAATAACTGCACACAATGGTGCATAGGACATATAATACTACATAAAATGGTACAAAATACATAGAATGGCACAAATTACATATAATGGTACATAGACATAGAATGACAGATGTTATCAAGCAGAAGGGTGAGTAGAGTTTATTGGAGCTGACTTACCCTGAGAGAAAGTCATGCAGCCATCAATAGTGTTGTCATTGCCCCGGACTGTCTCATAAATCATCCATTTACCAGTGACATCGCTGTAAGAGCAGTTGGCGGGAGTGTCCGCTAGATGGCCAGGAATGAGGGCTAGTAAAGACAGCGTGACTAGCAGCACTGGACAGAGAGCCATTTTTTTCACTAAAACATGCAGGTACTCCCTTTTCTTGCTTTGGAAACTAAAATTGGCTTGTCGTAACACTAAAGAAACTGTCATTATTGGTTATGTTGTGCACAATATCTGAGCTGGATAACATGAAAAATTATCATATGGCACAGCTGAATGCTAGACTCAGGTGCTCACTGTACATTTTTGAGCGAGTGGAATAATGGATACAGAGCATTATTTACATATAGAGCCTAACTGGTACAGTACTAATCCAACAGTTGACACAAGTGTTCAGACTAGTAAGTACGATATGTCAGTAGACACTGGGTATCACTTCATACACAAAACATATTGCCCTCAGTGGGTAGCTTATTGATTAAAAATGTATACAAAGATGAGTAAAAAAATTTTCTGATGCGCAACAGGAAATATCATAATATAGTTAACAATGTTTGGATAAGAAAGATTAAAATACTCAATATTTTTTTAGTAAATATACTGTTTTAATATTACAAAAAGATTATTAATTAATAAGGTGATATAAGTGACTACAACAACTAAGTAACACAAATAAGTAATAGGATTAGTACTTATCATGTTCGAGAATTAATCAAATAAAAACTGAAAATTAAAAATTGTTATTTCAATTTCTTTAGATAAATTGAAAGATCTTTTGGGAATAGAATTACAAAAAAATTTTCATATCATTGGAATTGAAACTCGCCGCTATGGATAGTGTAAGCAAACACGTACTCCACCACTACAATATCAAGTTTTCTACAACAAGGGACAATGAAAAAACTTGATTGTGGCTATCAACTTTATTTATTAAAAATTTCTGACTGGCAAAAAAATATTGCTGAATGACAAAATTGTCTATAACTTTATTGAAATCAAACCTTCTCATTGACATTTCATGAATAATTATAACAAATTTAGATGTTCATTATTGATGATAAGATGATGATTGGGGAACAGTTGAAGTTTGGATCTAGGTAAACAATATTAATTAATTAGGAAGGTTCCCATTTTGCTAGTGAATTTTAGGTGAGCGGACCCACGTTAAATTACCAAAAAATTATAATACTAGTAAGTAATAAGAAAATATACTGAATAGTAAGTAAGAAATAAAATAATACAAATAGGAAGAATAATAACAACAAGTAATAACGAATAATGCTTACTCCAAGCCAAAATTAAATTACCACTAACAAAAATAGTAATAATTTAATTAATTACTAATAATTATTATAATAAACAATAGCGTTTATTTTATTTATCATTGTAATAAATAGTAATAATAATATTAATAAGTAAGTAGTGTATTCAAATAATAAATTAATATCATTATTATCATAATAAATAAATAATAATACTTTATTATTATTATTATTATTTTCTTCAATTTTAATTATCATGAAAGTTGGTAATAATAATAATTATAGCAATAATAATGATAAAAAATAATAATAATAGTTATACTAATAATAATTATTAGTAGTAGTATTAAATTTAAATAATAGTAATAAGAGACTCACTCAGAGAGACAACAAGTTGTTGTCTCCCTGAGTGAGTGAACAACAAACAAACTTTTTTTACCAACCAACTACCATCACAGCAATTAGTCATGACTGAGTGATGGTCAGCATAATACATACAGGAGGACAATAAAAATGGTGCAATGCAATAAACGATACAATTAGTCCTAGTAGGGTCCTAGTCTTGCTAGGAAGTAACAAAGAACTACCTACCCTCTTTGGAGGTAAATAAAAATTCGAGCAAGTAACACCCTCTTGCCTGCGATAGTGATAATGATGTTCCTTCCGCATTATGCCTGATTTAGTTTGTGGAGCTATCAGCCCCAGCCATAAAAAAATCTCTGTTAAGGAAAGCCAGTCTATGTGCGGTCACAATTTAATCATTTTTAAAAACATTTATAACAGCGAGTAGACAATAATGAAAGAATTGATACAACGATTATATATACTACTACGAGTATATATAATCGCTGATTGATATTAAATAACTTTGGAGTTGTCTTTCCTTACACAAATGTGCTCTTATCAATATAAACAAGTCAACTGGAAAGGGATTTGTCAACACATTGTTGACTGTATTGGGAAGAGCATAATTCTTACACATAATAAGCTGTGGCAACTATAGCCAATGAAATTATTGTTTATACGCAAACTGCTACTTTGATGATTGGCGTTGTCATGTACTATATCAATGTAATGTAAATTACGCCAATATAAGAGGAGAGTGAACTTTTACATGTGAGTAATCCGTCATCAATTTCTTTTTGTATTTTCCAAGCTAATCCACTCACAGCGCAGAGGATGGTTTACAGAAAAACCTTTTTTTTAATCGTGGCCAAATTCATTTTCAACTGATATTGAGAACGGGCCTTTCTAATCAAGCATCCACAATAGTTTTTGCAACCATAATGCACACAACTCATATTATGCTCACCAACTTTTAATTTTTTTACGCTGTGAAACGGCTTAGTACGCTTTTCTATGACATACCAGTCAGTTTTTATGAACTTTCAGGAAATCATTATCAAATTTTTTCCGTACATTTCATTATTGGGCAACAACTTTTGGGTAACTCGACAGATGTAAATTGCTTTTACGTAAAAACAAATGTAACAGTGATCAGCATCCACTGTACTGCAATATGCCTCATCTGTAGTTGCATGGCTGTAAAATCTCCAGATAATACAACAACTTTCTATAGTGACAGCTAGCATTTAACTCAACAAAGCACAGCTTGGTTCGACCAGTTAACCGAAAAATAAACCAACAAAAATAAATCAATCAGGCTCAAGTTTTAGTGTTCGTGCAGTGAAGTAGTAAAGTAGTGATGGTGTTTGAATGGGCATCAATTATATCAAGTTTTAGAAGAGTAAATAAAGTTACGTTGATGGGAAGCTGGCAAAATACAGGTGATAATATTGTAATAGAATTTAGTGAGAAAGTGCGAGAGATCAGATGCGCCAGGAGTTGTCCTACCCTATCAACACAGATGAGATGTACCCGATTCCTAGCAACAAAACGTAGCCTGCGTAATCACCGATGTCAGAGCCGACCCAGCCAAGCGATGAAGGACCTCAACTAGGAGTTGACTTATTTAATTACTATCGATATGTGAGTTGCTGCAAAGGGATCGCTTATGTTGTACACTTGTGTATGTTTATGACCCAACGCCGTAGGAAATTAGTTGTGTGCGCTTATTTTTGGCAGTTATTAGCCAATCATATATTAATGTTTTAACCAATTGTATTCATTTATTTCAACTGCATTCATTTACATTATTTTTTCTGTAAATACTGGGGCAAATTGCCCAAAGCCTTCAGAGATCTCGAGTAGTCGTGTCAGAGTTGAACTGTGTAATGTGATGTAACGTTGTGTTCCTCGCAATCATTCACTGGAGTGTATTGTAAGTCATTTGCCAAATGTACCAGGATTGTTATTATCGCTTCAAAACATCTCTCACCACTTTTGTAAGTTTTGTCTCTTGCTCGAGAATATGTTTATTATTATCAACTGTAACTCTCTCCTTTGCTGTACACCTTGTGAAGCAGTAGTAAACTTATGAATCACAATATCCTTGATAGTAACTGAATGCTTAGATATTGTCCAAGTCTACTACATTTGAGTGCCGAAGAAGATAACCAAAGTTAAGTTTAAGTAGAAAGATTGTAAATTGTTGCTGAAATTATACACGTGGCTGAGTCAGCTAAATTGATAGACGAAGGATCTCATTACATTGTGTAACAGATCCCAGTATTGTTAGTGGAATTATCCCGTGCTGTGAGGGATCGACTAGTTAATTGCTCAAGTGCCGTTGTTGGCAGAGCTATAATGCGTTTAGTAGATGCCGCAACAGGGAGTTGATTAGTGCCTGAGGCTACCGGTACTCTACCATTTACCATTAGCCCTCAGTAGGTTACCCAAGCTTTAGTAGACAGTGGTCCGGTGAAGGTCGTACACAACGAGTGCTCGCAAATCCTTTACAATACATAGATTGTTCACGAAGGCAGATCTTGTGGTGTAAGTTAGTGTACAACTCTTTTATATGCCCCGCTGTACCTTTTCCTCTTTTAATCTTACACTCTTGCCACCAATCTCTACTCCACCCGGACCTTCTTAGACCCACTGAACCTGCCTCCGCAGTTCCTAACACTTTTCCTCGGTTATTAGGATGACGACGTTTGCAACAAAACAGAACTACACACCCATTCTCCTCCTCCAGACCCCCAGCCCCAACTCGATGAGATCCCTGCATCCTCAGCAGCCCCTTCTTTCCTAGTTCCTAAATGACCAAACAATGATAGCAGATGAGACCATTTCTGTCTGGGCTGTTTCTCCTCAGGGAAGTGACTTTAAAATTAGATGGATTGACAACGCAGGAGCTAAAATAGCTTGTACAGGTTTTCCTAAAGAGCCTGAAGATGAAAAACCTGCACAAGCAGACGCATTAGGGATGGACTATATTAGATTCAAACATACCCACAAAGTGTAACTTGTGGCCATCTTTAATGCGGTAACTGAGAATAACTGGTTTAAGTAATAAAGGCCTAAAGTAATGGATTCTTCAAGTTATTTTACTCTACAAACATTAGATCAATTGTGTGTGGCGGCTCCTGCGTGGTTTAAAGGTCTACCTAATAACCTCAAAGACAGGCTAGAGCAAATTCGACGCTCAGCAATCAAAATAGCTTTACTTAATATGAGTACTCTTATAGACTTGTGATTTTAGACTTTCCTCCATTAACTGATGTTATGTTCACGCTTTACTTGAAACGTCTTAGTAAGATAATCAATAATAATTTTCTTCTCCTTTTCTAGTAGCTGATTTTTATTACGGGAACCAGAACATCTACTAAAGCTGGCAAGACTTTCTGCCCCAGACAGTACCAAGCAATTAAAAAATCAATCAGTTTTTTCAATATCTTGTGCCATTTTATGATAATAACTTTATTTATACCGAATAATGCTTTTGTCTGTTTAGTAACCGCTTTTTTATTACTTAATGTAACTCATTCAATTATTTATGCCTTATGAGAGATATGATATTGCTATATCTGAATACAGCTGCTTGCTGTGTTCAATAGTAGGCTATAATTTCGACTACCACCTAACTCTATACTTCACAGCCCAATTCTCATTGCTGTCAATTGATTGCTAGCTTTGTTAAGTGACTGTTCTCTACTATAATTTTGTAGATTTCACACAAACTCAGCTTTATATATACTTTTACCATTGACTAGTCTGCCTGGCTAGTTGCCTCGGTTACATCTGGTCATTGGTTGGTACTTCGATTGGAGGTCAAGATCATGGCGAGTCAAGTTCAAACCCAGGTTAGGACTAGGTTGAGTCTATGATGAGGTGAAGTCGAGTTTAGGTGGAGACCAGGTCGAGTGTTCTAAAATTTATCTATTCAATACAGTAACTAGCAGTTATTGTTATTTTCCATAATATAATTTTTTACGCTTTACGGTGCCTTTGTTCCTCCCCAAGCCCAAATACAGTGAGCATTGGCAAAAAAAATGAAGTGGTTATCCACAATTGGTTGATTTGCCCAAAAACAAACAGCAGACTGCATCAAACATGAAGTCTATGATGTGTGTAGAGTAATATTTGAGCAGTTGTAATATTTTTCAAGCAAAAGTTTTGTTCTACACTTTTAACGCTTTTCATAACACTAGTCCAACAAAGTTTTATAGCCTGTGAGTATTACTCGTGCCTAATGCTCCTATCCCCTGACCTTATGTCAAAGAAAAGTGTCAACAACAACTGTGACGCTTTAGTTGTTTGCTTTAAAACTCGAAAGTATTGATGCAAAACAGCGGAAAAAATTTAAATCTTTAAAAGCACATGGTTGTTGACCGTACTTTAGATAACAGGAAAGTCAGTAAAGTTTTAAAATTCAAACAGGTGTAACAGAAGTTTACAATGAAGCTCAGGAAACCTAGTTTTTACATACTATAAATCGATTAAAAATTATTTTTCCCATCTTCTTTCTTCCTCCTACTTTCCTTTTCAGCAGCTTTCTTGTCTTCCCTGCCCCTATGTATCCTTTTTTACCTCATATGTCAAAGGAAAACAAAATGTCCGAAGTGAAAACTGATATATTCAAAACAATAATTTGCTACTGCCTGGTACAGTCACTGTTGGTTTAATGCAGTCTGTAGCAACCTTAGGTATACTTATAACAACGAGCTAATGTCCTTCAAGTATAAAAAATGTAAGAAAAAACATAAAACCAATTAAAATACATGAGAGTTGCGGTAAAAACTTTTCCCTGCCTAGGATTGTCCAAAAAAACATGAACAAAGCTTTTGCAGGTTTTTACATGTTTGTTTTTCAGGTTTCTGTTGATTTTAAAAGAGTACAACTTATACCACAGGAAGCAGATGGGCGTGAAAGTAAGACAATCTAACATGCTTCATGCAAGTCATATAAAATAGTAAGTTTTCAAAACAGATCATTTTGGACTTTGTATAAAAAAGCATTCTTAGAGCTTTTAAGCATAATAGTGATAAGCTCTCAGACTTATGTTATTTTCACACCAGCGATGGAACTTGGAGCATAATCAAATTTGTCAATTTTTTGAGCCTGTAAGAATAGCCGTTCTCAGATTGCAGATCTTGTGATGTACGATGTCACAGCTTTTAAATCACATGCAAGTAGTAATATATGAGCAGATCTCCCTACCAAGTGTTTTTTGTGGATTTGACTCCGGAGTTGATGCAATGGGTTACGGCGTTGAATAGAGTCGCCGAGTTAATATTGTATGGCATTTAAGTGGCACTTAAGTGGCATTTAAGTGGTATTTAGGTTTTGTAAATTGTTTTACTTAATTCGAACTCATATGGCATCTTGAGAGAATTGTATGGCATTTGATTTTTTGAAAGTTTTTTACATTGTATAAAAATGAAACGTGGTATGATTGTATTGTTATTGGAAGTTAAAATGTCGACAGAGGATGATGTTGAGATGAGACCGATGAATGAAGTTGATACTGTTGATGGTACTACAAGCGATATGTTAGATGTTTTACCAAGTATGAAGCGTAAAGCATTGATAGTTATGATGATTTTGGTATTTATCGTAGGATTTTTTACTTTTGGAGGTGTTACTGAGTTTAGTATGAATGAAAGAGCTATGCAATAAATACAAAAAGCGAGAAACTCTCCTGTTGGAATCATAAATGAAACTGCTGTTGGTTGATGAACATTTTTTTACGATGAATGGGAAACCTGAAGATTATGACCCAAGGACGCGTTCTCCTTTTACGGCAATGATTGCAGGACCAACTGGATCGGGAAAGACACAAGCGATTTTTCAAATGATTGAAGCTAGTCAGACTATAGCTCATCCCCCACCAACAGAAATTCACTACTGTTATGTAACCTATCAAAAAGCCTTTGATGATGTACCAGGAGTGATTTTTCATGAAGGCTTGATAAATATAACAGTGAGTTTTCCGAGAGATGGGCGAAATCGATTGCTGATAATTGATGATCTCATGGATGAAGTTTCCGGTAAAGCCGATGCCAAAGCTCTGTATACAAAACATAGTCATCATTTGAACATAACTGTGTTTTTTATTGTTCAGAACCTGTTTTTAAAAGGAAATCGTACAATTTCCTTGAATAATCAATATTTTTTTCTTTTTAAAAACCCTAGAGATGCTTCTTCTATTTCCTATTTGGCTCGACAATGTTTTCCATCAAGAGTAAAATATATACAAGAGGCTTTTGAAGACGCAACAAAGAAACCATGTTCTTATCTACGAATAGATACGACTCAGCAAACGAATGATCAACACAGATTATTGGGAAACTTTACATCAGATCTCCCTATGATACTATATGTACCCAAGTAAAAGGATATAAATACAATTACTATTCGTTTCACCTCAAACATATTTTGTTATTCAACGACACAACACGAAAGCGTTATAATGACTAAAGCTTTGGAGAAAAAATTAAAAACAAATGCTGCTGTGTTGTTATCACTCAACAATGCAACCTTTGCTATTCAAAAGTCTGTTATAGCCAAAGCCAAAAAGGAGCTTATCATTACTCTAATGGAATGCGCTAAAGCTATTATAAATGGAACGATACCATTGACAACATCTCAGTATAATCAGTTGCAGCGGAACGCGGAGGATACTAGCGCTTTAGTAAGAAGATCAACGTTAGATGATAAGAAATCTGTATTGCAAAAAGGAGGATTTTTATCTGCTCTACTTGGACCTACTATCACCACTGTAGTTCCTGGGATATTGAAAAGTCTGCTAGGAGGAGTGGAAAGAGCAAGAAGATAAAGATAAAAGTCTCAACACGAATGATGCGAAATAGAATGGCGATTTTAGCTCTGGATGATCTGAGTAAGAAAGGAAAAATCGCTATAGTCGAAATGGCCAACTCAGATTTGCTTCAATCATTGATAGAAAGTGGTAAAAATATTATATTAGGTAATGTTCCTTTTGATTCTGAGCAGTTTATTGAGTTGCAGCGTTACAAGATGGAACTACGTAAACTAATTGCTAGAGGGACAGTTAATGATAAGCGTAAAATTTTGATTCAAACTGGTAGAGGGAATCGTTTGGACGCTATTATAACCCCTATTGTATCTATTTTTTCATCAATAAAAAGAGGAATCGTCAGCCTTTAACATTCTCCAGACGTATTTTTATACTCCCTGAAAACGAATACTGTAGATTAATGGAAAAGAATGAGAATAAAACAGTGGTAAAGGAAGAGAAGACCAGACCTCCATTGTATTATAACCCTATGGAAGCTATAACAGTGAGAGATATGAAGAGAAAGCGAAATGCTCTACTGGAAACGGCTTATGATTCTGAGATATCCTCACACAAAAGGTTAGATGAAAATGTTCAAAACCTGCGTAGGTATTTGTCTGATGTCAAAAAGATTAAAAATAATCAACATCAGGCACAAGTGGTTTGTTGGAGCCCCATGAAGAAACAAAAGATAGAGTTTACTTCTCCTTTGGCCAATAGCACAGTTATTGATGATAAACCTAATGCTTATTCACCAAATGTTGATGAAGACATTGGGTTAGAATCAGTGAAAACGAATGATGATGACATCGGGTTAGAATCAATAAAAACGAGGTTGTTTGATAGTGAAGACTCAACCCTACTTGGAAATACATTTGTCACTGATAGAGAAGATGAGTATGATAGTGAAAGCGAACGTTTAAAAGAGTTTGAAAAAAAAAACTGATTGGACAGCAAAAAAGAGTGATCAAACGATTGCGACCAGAATGTTGAATAATTTGAGTAAAATTGGTAGATTCGACTCGGAGAAGAACAGACTGAAAATTGGAGAACATTGATTGAATCCTAAGATTTCTCAAATTTTACTACGAGATGTTCTAACCGAAGGAGGTAAAATCAAATTGGGGCATACCAATTACAGTAAATTTAAAAGCTTGCCAGCTGATGAAAGAATCACAACTGTCAGGAAATCCCCACGTCAAACACCTGAGAGCCAGAAGAAAAAGTTGGTCATTCGCGGTACTAATTCATTGACATCGACGCACTAAAAGAGCTGTATTACAATCCTGCATTACATACATCTCTACGAGGAGCTAGAGCTTTACTGAAAGCTCGTAGAAAACGAGAAGGAGAAAAAAAATTCGTGAATGGTTTAGTGGAGAGGATGCCTACACGTTACATAAAAGAGTTGTAACTGAGTTTAAGCGCCGTCCCACAATTGTAGCTGGAATAGGGGAACAGTTACAGGTAGATTTGATGGATGTTCGATCTCGAAAAGAAGAAAATGATGATACAGCATTTTTACTGACCCCTGTTTATTCTCTATCCAGAAAAGGATGGGCCGTACCACTCATCTCCAAATCAGGACAGGTTGTAGCCAGAGGATTGAGAAGAATACTAGAAGGGGAAAACTATAAAGCTTTACAATCCGATAAAGGTAAAGAGTTTGACAATATCAATGTCAAGACTCGCCTGGTGGAAAAAAAATCAAACGCTTTACAACCGAAAATGAGACGATAAAGTCATCAATGGTGGAGCGTTTTAACAGAACTTTAAAAGAGAGGATATATAGATATTTGACGTATAAAGATGACGACAAATACTTTGATGTTTTAAATGGTTAATGCATACAACAACACAATTCATGGTGCTATAGGTATGAGACCAAATGATGTGAATTTTCAAAATCAGGAACTTGTATGAAATCGTGTGTATGAAGGAGGTGAGCACAGTTTAACTCAAGAAGCAAAACTAAAGATTGGGGATTATGTAAGAATAAGTAAGGCAAGAGGAGCGTTTGAAAGAGGATACACCCCGAATTGGACAATTGAGATTTTCATAATCACTGATGAACTTATCGATGAAAAACCTGTTGTATATAGGTTAAAAGATTTGGCTGAGGAGATGATCGATGGTACCTTTTACGAAAAAGAGTTGCAAAAAGTAAAAAAACCCACGAGTTTCAGAATTGAAAAGATATTGGGAAGAAGAACGAGTAGAGGTAAAAGACAGATTCCGGTTAAGTGGTTAGGGTACGGAGAAAAGTTCAACGAGTGGGTAGATGAATAGTTTATAAGGAAAGAACGTTCGATATAATCATCATACGTTGGGAAAATGTCGATGCTGATAACTTTACCCTCGAACTCTAGCGATGAAGAGTTTCCTGATAACATCAATTCCGATTTTACAGTGAGACTGTATAAATGTTTGGTTATCAACGGTGGTAAATGGGAGGTAGCTCTGCTAGATATGTGTTATTCTAATAACTGGAAGAACGTTATTGAAGGAAAATTATATCTAGAAAAGACTAATGTCTCTGGTAAAAGCGAAAAGTCCTTCATCTTAATCGCTAATGGAAGATATGATAGTTTAGAGGAGTTGGAGGAGATTATATGAAAGAGAATGAGTGAAATGGATTTGGACAAAAAATTCACCATCTCCTACAACAAGGTCACCAACACCAGTTTACTAACTAACAGCGATCCTGATACAACCATAAGCTTTTCCAGAGATCTAGCATATATTTTTGGATTTGATCCAAAAACTATGTAATCTCGTGGTAGATTCAATAATGTCTCACCTCCTGATATAAATTCCGGACTAACATCGCTGTATGTCTATTCCAACATTGTTGATAATAGAATGGTAGGAGATACGAATGTACCTTTACTGAGAGTAGTTCCGGTTCAAGGAAAGAAGAATAGTGTTGTGTATCAAGAATTTAAAAATCCTCACTATGTCATCGCTTCATCACTAAATAGTGATCTGATTCAAGTACTTATAACGAGTGACGATGGCCAGCGAATACCATTTGATGGTGGAAAGGTTGTGTTGACGGTTCACTTTAGAGAGAAACAATTATAACGAGTTTGGTACGATACAACCCTGAGGACTCGAAAGATTTTTTTGATGAGTACTACAAGATGCAAGCTGGAAATGGAATTGGAGTGTATAGTGGACGCCGGGTGATGCCTAATATGAGAGGAAATGGTCTTGGTAGTATTTTTTCAAGTATACTCAAATCCGCAGCACCAGTGCTGAAAAGATGAGCAATTAGTCTGGGGAAGAGAGCACTCTCTGTAAGTGGTAATGTAGCGCGAGATGTCATCGATGGACAAAGCTTTGCAGCATCAGCAAAGAAGAGGGGTTCGGCAAAGTTGAATGATCTTGGGGGAGATGTGCTCAGTGCAGTCCGCCTAGATAGTGTGAAAAGGAGAAAAACAAGAGGTGGAACAAAAAGGAGAGGCGTTGGTAAACGTTCCATATTTTATTAGCAGCAGAATCCGGTATAAAGACACCAGAGCTCGATATCTATATTCATTAAGTGATAACGCTTCAAGCAATCATCACTTACAAAAGATGGCTACTCTAAATGGAACAACAGGCAATAAGTTGGAAGATTCTTCCTACAACATAAATCCATCGTTGGATGTATTTGCTACGGAGCCAACACACATATTGGTAGAGAGATCGGAATACGTTGTCATCAGACCTGATAGGTTAGATCCTTATGCTAGTATTGAGTTAACCTTGTCAGGGAGCGCTGAACATTACACAGATCTCTACAACTCGTTTCTGCAAGTTGAAGCCGCAGGTGTTCAAGATGATGGAGCCAATATTGCTGGTACTGATGATGATGCAGCTGTGTGGATGGGTGATTCAATGCATGCCATTATTCAGCTAGTTGAAAATGTTGATAAAAGGAACTACTGTTGAATACGCCAACAATTACGGTTTACTTTTCACAACTACTCGAAAACAGTGCAGACAGAAAAAAATATCAAGGTAAGATGGAAGGATGGTTGTATGATGATTCAACTAGCAAAGACGTTGCTAATCACAAAACTGCAGATAAGAAAACGAGGAGAGCTCTAATCAAAGGTGGAAAGGTAATAGAATTAACCGGAAAACCTCATCTCGCGTTATTTCAGCAAAAAAAACTAATAATCCCTGGACCTAGTATGCAGTTAGAGTTTGAGCGTGCCTCCAGCAAACTAGCCTTGTTTGCTGCAGATGAATCGCCTGCAGTAGGAGCGAAGATTAGAATTGATAAATTTGAACTTCATCGTTGTAAAGTTAAGGTGAATCCTGCAATACGAAACTCCCAACTCAGTTTGGCATTGGAAGGTCACAATTACATTCATCCAGTTGATCTAAAATGGATAAAACTATATGGAATATGTGCTGGTGTTGCGCAGATTGACATCACTTTGGAAGAAAACAAACAAAAACCTAAACAAATTTATTTAGGTTTAATTGATAACAACGCTATGAACGGACGTTTCGCCTTGAATCCGTATAGAATGCAACACGCCAATGTTGATAGCATTGTATTGAGAGTTGGTGATTGTCCAATTGGAAGGAGATTTGAGCCAGATTATGCTAGATAGGTTTTTGGAAGAGAATATCATCAGTTTCTACACGCTACCGGAACTTTGCTCGATGGTCATAGTCTTGGTATTACGAAAGAACAATACCTTGATGGTACTACGCTTTATGGATTTGATTTGACTGGCGATTTTCCTAAAGAAGGATTTTACTCTATGAAAAATGTCACAACAAGTGTGGAAGTTCGTTTTAGCACTAACACGGCTGATGGATTATCCCTGGTAGCATACTTTGCAAAAGATGGTGTGTTGGAGTCAGACAACATTCTTCAATTAGCTATCGCGGGAGACGCAGTGCTTTTAACAGAAAGCTAGAGATGAATACCATGCAAATTCGTTCGATCTTATCTTCAGACGTTTTATGTCAAAGTGTAAGGATTCACGTTGGAGCTAGAGATCAGTTTTGGAAGTAAATTTGCAATTTTCCAACAGGGTGTTTCGTATTCAACTATTATTCTCACCAACCTGGAGAGCATTGGTTGGCTGTGTACGCTAATGATTCAGAGGTGGATTTGTTCGACTCGTTTGGACGTTCTGTTTCCTTTTACCCAGATGTAAATGAAATACTAAGTATTCACAGAGGATATGAAACAATACAAAGTAATGAAACACAACTACAGAATTTTTTGTCAACTGTATGTGGCGATTAATGTGTATACTTTTGTTTACTGAGAAGTAGAGGCTGGAGTATGGATGAAATTGTTAGAAGTTTACGAGATATAGAAGATAGTGAGATGAGAGATCACTCAATACGGAGATTTATCATACAGACATATCCTAACTTTGAGTTCATGCAAGATAATACAGTAGAAGGAACAGATGGAGTGCATATACAAGGAACTAATTTACTAAGTGAATTGTTAAAATAAATTATTAGAACTGAATTTTATTTGTTATAACAAATAAAGTAAATAAAACACAACTTATCTCAGTATTTTTTTGCTAAACACTACAGAATCTATAAAAACTATTATTTTGTAACGTTCAAAGCTAATGTTGAGAAATTCATCTCTTGCAAGATGTAAATAAGATCTTCTCATTTTCTTCCTCAGGAGCGCTCTTTAGTTATATCTAAAAGACATAGTAACTAATGACTCTATCATACATAGTTATATGAATTAAATTTAAAAAAAATACTTTGGAACCTACTTTAAATAGATACGAAACTTACCATCATGGAAGACGAGATATGTCCCTTGTGTTATTGATTAAGGTTTCGATGTGCTGTTCTGGACAATTCTCGTTTTCATTTTCATCAAAGTAGGAGAGAAACGTGTGTTGCAGCAAAGTATCAAACAGTTCAGAGGCTTGAATGAAAGCTTGGAGAGCCGAGAGTAGAATGACATCGTAGAAAATCGTGTTGTTCGTATTTTGTCTTAGTCCTTTGAATACGATTATACCGCTTTTTCCGACACCACAGCTGAAGCCATTTGAGCAGGGATGTTAATACCTCCAATCAGTAGCTTTCCATTCACCATACATCTGTAATTAGCCACTAGAATATCGGCAGTCTTGTTCCAACAAGTATCACATTTTCTTAGCTTTCCAGGATTCTCATAAGCTATAACACTTCCTGTTGGAAAATTGTGTAGGTGAGCAACGCGGAAATAAGCCTGTATTTGTGTCATACTTTTGCCGTATAATGAGTTGAATGGATCGTTGATCTTTCGATTACATCCGTGGCAATCAGCAGAACGGAAAATCGCATCTCCTGTCTTTCCTTCTCCCATATAAATTAAAACAATTGGGCATGTTTGCTTAGCTTTATTAACAAGCAGTCCTATTTCGATTGAAACATCACTCTTCACTCCAGTTCTCTTTTTATCCTTTCGATAGTTGTAAATGATGGTACACTTCGATTCATCACGAAATCCAACAGACAACACCTCCATAACTGTTGGTATTGGTAGTTCGCAGATTTCCATTGATTCTTCAAGTTTTTCTAGACTATCTGGAGAGAGAGAGAGCTTAATAACCCGGCACTCTTGTAGGTGAGAGTGGTTAGGTCATTTCTTTCTGGCATATTGAAAGGGTATTCTGGTGTGACGAAAAAGTGTGTCATCTCCAACATCCATCAAAACTCGTTTTTTGCAGTTCGAGTCAGTTTCAATATCATCTTTTGTCAAATCAATGAAAGGTCGTTTCATCACATATGTTCTTTTTGAAGACAGCTTGTCAGTAGGAGATGTGACTGAAGTAAAATCTTGTTGGGATTCAGGTTCATCAACCACCAATTGACTTTCCAGCATAGTAAAAATAGGAGAAGGTGATGGGGAAAGGGTTTGCTGGGATTCCGCTTCTTCATTCATCAGTTGACTTCCTTCGTCTTGAGTATTCATTCTGAAAAAAACAAAGATTTTGTTTATTTTTTGTAATTAATTTTAAAGATCATAAAGACCATAAACCTTCAGCTAGTTGTGTTAGCTAACAGAAAATAAATATTCTTACTCTTACCTTTATGAAGAGGGAGAGCTCCTAGTAGTTGCAATGGAAGGTTTAGTAGATGTTGCTTCTCCGCTAGCTGTTGTAGAACTGGATGCTTTCTGTGTGAAAACAGTGGCTCTTAAATAGCTAAAGTTGCACTGATTAAACCCTATGAATACCATCTCGTGTCAACCTCTATGAATCAGTATTTTTTCACACGAAGGAAATCCAATGCTTTCGCGGGAATAAAACACATATTTTCACGCGAATGAAAACCAAGGTTTTTGCGGGAATAAGGATTTTATTTTCACGCGAGTAAAAACCATTGTTGTCGTGGCAGTAAAAAATTTGTTTTCGCGGGAATAAAAAAATTATTTTCATGCGAATAAAAAACAATGTTTTTGCGGGAATAAAACATTTATTTTCACACGAGTACAAACCAATGTTTTCGGGAATCAAACAATTGTTTTTATGTGAGTAAAAACCAATGTTTTCGCGGGAATAAAAAAAATAATTCCGCGCGAATAAAAACCAATGCTTTCGCGGGAATGAAACATTTATTTTCATGCGAGTAAAAACCAATGTTTTCGCGGGAATCAAACAATTATTTTCATGTGAGTAAAACCCAATGTTTTTGCGGGAATAAAACATTTTTTTCCGCGTGAATAAAAACTTATGCTTTCGCGGGAATAAAACATTTATTTTCACGCAAATAAAAGCCAATGTTTTTGCTGGAATCAAACAATTATTTCCGCTTGAATAAAAACCAATGCTTTCGCGGGAATAAAACATTTATTTTCACGCGAGTAAAGACCAATGTTTTTGCGGGAATCAAACAGTTATTTTTATGTGAGTAAAAACCAATGTTTTTGCGGAAATAAAATTTTTTTTTCCGCGTGAATAAAAACTTATGCTTTCGTGGCAATAAAAAATTTATTTTCACGCGCATAAAAATCAATGTTTTTGCGGGAATAAAAAGTTATGTTTGCGTGAATAAAAAACAATGCTTTTGCGGGAATAACAAACTCGTTTTCACGCGAGTAAAAATTGATGTCTTTTCGGGAATAAGACGTTTATTTTCACACGAACAAAAAACATTGTCTTCGCGGGAATACACCATTTATTTTCACGTGAATGAAAAACAATGTTTTCGCGGGAATAAAATACTTATTTTCACGCGAATAAAACATGATTAACAATTCAATTTTTCATGCGAATAACAGTAAATAAATGTTTTTTTTCTCACGCGAATGCAAAAATTTTTCACACGGATAAAAAAAATACTAAAAAACATATTTTCACGCGAAAAGACAAATAATTCTTTCATGGGAACAAAATAATTATCTTCAAGCGAATGAAACAGGAAGATTTCACGCGAATAACACTATTATGATAGGGTTTTCGCGTGAGTGTTTTTAATGGTTATAAGCTAAATGAGTAGGTGTGGCTTATAGTATATAAGAACAGCTCTCTCTGCATAGAAATCATTCTCTCCAGCAATAACCTCAGGAGCATCAACTAGTACAGCTGATTTCTTGGTGATAAGGTAAGAATTAATAGAAACACTATTTATTAGAAGTCAAATTGTAATTATTTTACAACACTGTTTAATCATCCTATACTAATACATAACTTTTTTATTTTAGTTCATTATGAGTTCAAAATCATATACAATAAAAAACTTCTTCCCGGAGATATTGTGCAGGATTTCACTGTGGGGGTGTGAATTGGTAGCTCGGCCTACCTGCACAACCTCCCGAACTGAGATGGCAAACTGTGTCTATTGTTTCAGCAATACAACCCGCCCACAGGTCGACTAGTATTCTTAGGAGTGGTGCATTACCATCCTAGTCTACTGTCTAGCTGCCGGTTGCGTTAGCTATTCTAATGTAAGGCAGAGGCCGAACTTTGAATGGCGAACTAGTCAAAGCTAGGTTCGGCCAACAGAGGTTCGGCTGATCTGTTTCAGTGCAAGGCAGAGGCCGAACTTTGAAGGCGAACTAGTCAAAGCTAAGTTCGGCCAGCAGAGGTTCAGGCTGTTCTGCTTATACATTACTACTCGAGTAATGGTGCTCCTGTCGTACGTGCATGTACTTAGCGCAGTGAAGTTATTTGTTAGAGAACAAAGAAACTTCTGAGAGTGTGCAAGCTGACTCTGACTTTATTATTCAATGACACCCATATTTATGTACAAGGTTACATAATAATAAAAGGGTACACAAAGGAGGCCACACCTAGCACGAACCATTGGCTAGAGTGTGCCAATAAAAATACAGTAGGAGGTGTAAGAGTGATTGCTTGAGTAGTTGCACATGGCCAACATATATGATTAAATGGTACAGCAAGATAAAATGATAGTAAATAAAATGTACATAGAGCTATCGGCTCTGAAGCGTATGCAATAGAAATAAGAATGTAGACTAATAGATTCGGTAAGTGAGTGTTACATAGAGCTGACCAATAGAACTCAGTAATAGAAATGTCCAAGATGGCGCGGTCCTTCACAATATATCACAAGTATATTAAAGAAAATGTCGCCGTACTGGAAAAGGCGAAATATCCATTGACATTGCAAGCTGCAGCATTCTGTATAACACAGCATTTGCTAACTTTAGCGTCATTATATGGAGAAATTTCGCCAATACAATATCGACCACATACAATACATAGATATGCTGACAATCAAGAAAGATCATTACGACTAACGATTCAAAACAATTTTAAGACAGTTTTGAAAATGTCCAAAATCGTGAACATAAACGATTTTTTAAAAAAAATTAAAAGAAAGGCATGGGATCAAGATCTCACTCAAAGTTTAGTTAAAGCCCAATGGACTGAAGAACTACTATGTGATTTTAAGCCCAACATTTTAAGACATATTCAAACAGATGAATGTATATATACATCTATTGCTTCGTTTGAGATTATGTTAGGGCTTTTTCAAGTATATAATCTTTAATATATACTCATTATGTAATAAATATATACAATCATACAATGTTTTATTTCTATTCAACGTACATAAATATATATAGCTATCAAAAAATTATCAAAACTCAAATGCCATACATTCAAAATCTAGATGCCATATGAGTTAGAATTATGTAAAAAAAATTATCAAAACTTAAATGCCATACATTCAAAATCTAAATGCCATATGAGTTCAAATTAAGTAAAAAAAATATCAAATCTTAAATGCCACTTAAATGCCACTTAAGTGCCACTTAAATGCCATACAATATTAACTCGGCGACTCTATTCGACGCCGTAACCCATTGCATCAACTCCGGAGTCAAATCCACAAAAAAACACTTGGTAGGGAGATCTGCTTGTATATTACTACTCATGCATGTCACTTTACCTGCTTATCTTTAGGGTTCAATAAAGAGAACCTGGTTAGAAGTGTCTAATTTGTTAATAATAGCTAGCAAGTACTTTCATACCTTAATTTAAAGCCCTCAACTAGTTATTTTAGTCTATAGTTAGTAATGGGACGAAAATACAGCTAAAGAACAATTATTTCAGAATATTACTGTTGGCAATGACTTTGTTACCAATTCTGCACAGTAAATGTTATAGCCAGTCACGGATGGTGAACCATTTCACTATCTTGATTAAAAGGTCTCTTCAAAGGGATATAGTACAAATACAATACACCACGCAAGTCTTCACCGATAACACTCGAGTGTGATATGTCTTTTTCATCTTGTGTAATACACTGTAATACCGCAATCATTAGGATAAAGTTTCATGTCATGTTCAGATAAAAAAATTCTTCAATTACACCAAAAACTATTGAAAGCTGTAGGTGCTGGATTGCTTATACTCAAGAGCTTTAAAAGCAATTCTTAAGGCAGAAGCATGATGCTAAATTGTGCACAGAAATGTGACAAATTTTGATTAGAATGTATCTTACTGATAGAACTGGATAAGTCACATTGGGCATGTTGTTATGATTGGTAAGTGCTGCGTTAAATCTCTTCTGCTACTAAAGAATGCAAAGTTTACAATGAGAAACAAAAAGTGGTCTTTTTTGATAACTTGAGGAGCACAATTTCAATAATCAACAGAATTTTTTGATATATGAGTGAGCGGATAGCTTTGCCAAGACAGCAAAGGAAAAATTGTCTTGCCAAAAATGGAGAGAAAAAATCTTTTTATTGGATAGGAAAAATTTTTTGACGTTAACTCAAAAGGCTTTTATGTAAAAAAGGCTAAATTAGAACCACTTATCTAGTCAGGGACATATTAGTTGTCTAATCATGTTTACAGGAAACGTTAGTAGAAAAGTTTCATGATTATAGTTCGATAAATGAGCTATGAAAAGTAACTAATTATTGAAAGATGAATATGTTTGTTATTTGAAAAAAAATCAGGGAAGGATTTTTTACATTCCTCTTCTATTGGTATCATTCATTGACATCACTAACTAGTGAATGCTTTAAAATGGCATTGTTTGTGACTCGACAAAAAGTCGAAAACTAAATTATGCATGAAAATGTTGTCATTTGTGGTCATACTGTTGTTGGAAGGTTTCAAACTGCTACCTGTTGTCAGCAGTGAAAGTTTAAACACTGCGAATCGTGAGTTTTTACACAATGCGTATACAAATGTTTCACTCAAGGTCCTGGTTGATGGAAGGGTACTAGAACTATCTATACACACACTACAAGACTTGAAACAGTTGGGAGAAGATGTCCATCGCTTGTCCAGCTCCGTAGAGATGACATTAATGATAAAATCGTTAAAACCATTGAGATACTCCTTGACATGTAGCACAGCTATTGTTGGTGAACAATTTGAGAGGAATGAAGACCAAATAGCTCAAGAGAGAGATTATGTTCCTAATGCTAGCGCTTGCTTCTTCGTCACACAACCTGGAATCAAGAATCGACCATTTGCATCAGTGAACCTATGTGAAGGAGTACGAGGTAGAGTGGAAGTTAATAGTAAATTGTATACTTTAAGCCTTGCAGTGGTAGGGAACCAAGTACAACACGAAATTTCTTATATCGATAATAATAAAATTCAAACATCCTTCAGTGGAAATCAAAATCAATCACAGAATGGTCACAATCGGCATGTCAGAGAAGTGCGACCTCCTGATGGCCAGTCAAATAAATATATTGAGCTATATTTGGTAATGGACAAGAGCATGTTTACAAGATACGGCTCCTTGAATGAGACCATCATTGACTTACATGATCTGGTGAATGAAATAAGTGCTCTTTTCCAACCATTACAGTACTACGTGACTCTGGTTGGTGTAAAAATATGGGAAACAGACAACCAAATCTCTTATGGTAAAGCGTCTGTATCAAACACTGGTGCAAAAGAATATGACTCAGACACTGTGCTTGAAAACTTTGTAAAGTATCGAGGTGAACAAATATTTTCGGAAACACATAACGATGTAGCAATTCTTTTTACTGGTGAGCCATTTCAGCAAAAAGAAAATGGAATGGCTTACTTTGGGTTAATGTGCTCTGTCAAAAAAAGTGCTGCTGTGGTATTCTATAATGATTCTGAAACAGCAGCCATCATTGCTGCACGCCAAATCGCTTACTCGTTGGGAGTGCAATTTGAAAATAATGAGACATGTAATGGTGTTTGTGGTGAACCATCCTGCACTCAATGTGAAGATGAGATAGAAGGCTATTTAGATTGTATAATGTCTGCAAAAACCTTCAGTGAGTATGTGCTATTTTTAAACAGGTGTTTTGCTTATACAAAAAATTTTAAGCAAAGAAATTTCGTATGTGACGTTTTCTTCTATGTTCATTTATCATAAGCTTTCAACTCTTGTAACTTATTTTGGATAATGAAAAAATTAAATAGAATGGACCCTAGTAATTTTTTTCATTGGTTTAGTGTGTCAGCTGTTTTGTGGTGAGGTATGGTAAAGTTTATGAAAATTAAAGTTTAGATTTTCAAGTTTGCTTCCGGGTTGTTTTTCAATTCTCTGTTTGTTCTAGTGTTTTAACCAACTTAATTTTTCGTTTTTCCTCCCGCTGTTATTTTCCTTTACAGCAAATATAGCAAGAAAATGGTCAAACTGTTCAAAGATCCAACTCAACATCAACTCGCAAAGATATGAAGCCTGTCTTGGAAACTTGCCAAAATCGGCTCTGAAACCAAATGACAGCCAAATTGCCTGCGGCAATTTCTTCATTGATCCAGGTGCGTCATGAAAAAGTCTGTTCTAGAATTGTCTGTTTTGAAAAACTTACGAAAGGTTACTCAACCATGAAATTGAGTAAAAAATTCAATAAATGTCGAGATGGCACATATCATTATAAAGTTGATTGGGCAATTATATTGAATCACAAAAGCTGAGGCACCCAAAGGATGCCACAAAATGCACCCACTTTTAATAATCCACACAAACAGAAATTTGTTCATTATTTGGTTGTCCGTCAACTGCTGGTGCTGCCCATAAATTGTGAGTCCAGATCTATAGCGATAACTTTATAAGCATACCTAACCTAATAATAAAATCAAACTACCGATCAACAATAGGCAGCGTCCAAGTATTGAACTTTTTTTGTTGACTTTATGAATATTCAAGTCTTAAGCAGCGGATTGGTGTATTGAACAAGCCTCTAGGCCTACTCAGTCATGATCTACAAGCCTGCAAAATACCCCTCTTCCAGCAATGCTCGCCAATTTTTTCACTGCCTAAAATTGACCTCATCTTCGGATATTAACTTCTTTGCTGCGCAGTATTTATTTGACCAATCAGAACCCGCTATTTATTATTATTTATTTATTATTATTCTATTTACATACTACTGTCCATTCTTGTATAAATACCATTTATAGTTCCCTTACTCACCAAAAAAAGCTCAATTTTTTCTTATCCTATTGATGTAAAGAGTATAAGATGAGATTATCCTTGTGATTGTGATCACATTGGAAAACCTGACAAATCCCGCAATCGCTTCTTGTTGCCATTTCACATATGAAAGTTGCGTAATAAACAAACGTTGATTTTGTTTACTATGTGTGTGCGCTAACTGCATCCATATTGATAGAAACCACTAATTCCGATTTTATGCATGCGGGCCTACAATTTCAAGCTAGATGAAAAATGGCTCGTAACAGTAAATCCCAACATTAATTCTTAGAATCAATTTTTGATGGGGTGTTTTCTTAAAGTGCAAGTAGCACCTTTGAGTTTTCTGCATAAGTTACAAGCTCCTTAGGCAGTGATTAAACCGTTCCCATTCTTAAAATTGACTTACAGTAAATTATTTGGATATTTACTTGAACATTTAGCTCATTTGGATCATATGGCTCATATGTTTTGATATTGTCAAGTTGTCTTCTCTTTAATTTAGATTGGGACAGTTGGAAAAACAACTTCCCTACAATAACTGTAGCCCAACTTCTTTGTCACACTGTGTAGCGCTAGTAATAATACCCAGCTCCCAATATAGATAGCAGACTATAAACAAGTTGTCACCAAATCTACAGTGGTGACCCTGTAGTAGGATCACCAAACTACCGCATTGCAGCTATGTGGTAGCATTTAAATTTTGGGTGTTTATTGCTTCTAAATCACTGTAAGCATCAGTTGAAGTGTTGCTTCTTTGTGTTTGTATCTTTTACACTAAAAAAGTTTTTAAAAAATAGTGAAAAAAAAGAAAAAAAACAAAACTAATAATAGTTTCCACCCCCTTATTCAATGTCTGCGCAGTGAGCATGGATGAAATATAACAGGATTGCCAGCTGCGGCCGCGTAATAGAAATTTTGTGACGAGCCAAATGTAGCCGTTTGTGGGAACCGCCATACTGCTCCGAAATTTTCAAGACCACTTGGATCTCGTAATAAATATCGTTTTCTTATGAGTTTTTACACTTCAAGTTCACGCCGTGGGCATACTGCGCTAGTTTTTACGATTCAACTATTTTTACTTACAATACCATATCCGCTCCGAGAACAAAATTGTATATGCCAACGATAACATATATGTAATCTTTGGTATGTGGCAAACTTTATGCAGCTTCCGCTCCGAAACTAGAAAATCAGAACATCGCGTTAATACAAATATTTACGATTATTTTTCTGAGCTACTATAGTAGTTTATGTTTCCGCTCCGAACAACCAGTTCAGTATGGGCGCCATGGATGACTTCCCATTGGCCAAAATTGGCTACACCCCGTTCGGGTTTCTGGCAATCCTGTTATATTTCATCCATGGCAGTGAGTCACAGGAAGCCGTCCTAGTGCATTGAATGCAGCTGCAATCCTATTTTTTTATGATAGATAGTACATGATATAAATGGTTTGTCTCATAACAAACAACCAAACTAAAAGATGTATCAGTTCTCTAAATTGGTAAATAATCAGTTGTTACTCTATCTATTGATCAAAAAATGTCACTGATATTTTAGATAGATGGGTTATTTGCGTGTATCAAATTTTTTGTTTACCCATGGTTTTTTTTATTATCCAACCCCAGATAATTTTTAGTACCAAATAGTTCCTCAGCATCTTAGCTATCATACGATAATAATGGGGATAGTGATGATAAAAGTACATACGCCAGGTGTCGCTAGAGTTTCAAGGTATTTAATTCTATTGGCTGAAAGTATAGATAGGCTGATGACCATTGTCAGTTCTCATTAATAAAAGATAAGGTACTCATTCATAACCTCCGAAAAGTTTAATTACTATTTGAAAAAACTGAAACAAAGAGTATGTGGTTATATTACGAGCTAAAATTATTACTTAATAACCCTGAGTCCTTGTCTGTTGATTAACAAAATTATAATCACAGAATAAATTTTTTTGTTAAATAAGCGTCATTTATTTATAACGGTAAAACCAAATGGTAATTATCGGTGAATAAAAGACAAGTGTTGAATTAGGCGCAACCTTGTCTTTAGCTCATAGTAAAAAATTGAGCATTAAAACTTGTGGTCGTTTTCACACATCAGCACATTTCCAAAAAGTGCACTTTTAAAGCATCATAGATTCAAGCAGTTGGATAGTAACTGAGCTTCGGCTGATAGTAACTAGTATTTTTTATCAGACTAAAATCTCTAATATGGCAAATGAATTGGCAGAAGAAACAAAACAAAACGCCATGCAAGAATAGGCTAGCGAACATCAATCTCTACACCCAAGCCAAATGAAAAAAATCTGAAAAATGACTGACCGCCAATTACGCTTGGCATTGTTTGATATATTCCACGAGCCTTCTTTCCTCATTTTAGCACAATGTACAGCTGTAAAAAAGTGCAGTTAATGTTGTGTATGACTAAAAGCTGGAGTTGGTTTTCTTCCTGTTGAAATCATCACTCCGCAAGGTCATGATGATCTCATAGCCAATGAATATAAATAGATCATTGAGGTGGTCAACTGATAGTCTATCTTATTTTCATGAGCTCACTCCAAAACCAAGAGTAGACAACTCTGACTTTGAATTAATTTTAAGTTCTAAAATTGCTGCCGCTTCTTAAAAAATGGCATCAGTTAAAAACAACTCTAATATTATCATCGGACTCACCATATTTCAAACCATACACTGATATTTCTAGCTCAAAGGTGCTACTTGCACTTTAAGGATACTTTATTCCTGCTGCAATGGCCTTCAGTAGACCTGAGACTTAATGATTTGCCCAATCAGATTTCATTTTAAACGCAGACGATGTAACTTCATTTATAAAAAATTGCTATTATTTATTATAATCGACCACGCCCATAATCCGAAGATGACGTACACGGCAAACAATGGAAGTTATAGTAAGCTAAATTTCAGCTGATGCCACGAGCATTTGAGGCCAATGGCTTTTTGACAAGCTTGTAAATCATGACTGCGTAGGCCTAGAGGGTTATTTAATACACCAATCTGCTGCTTAAGACTTGAATATTCAAAAACTCAACCAAAAAGTGATCAGTGCTGGCATGCTTTAAGTGATCACTTATTGGCCTCACACAAAACTGTGTGTCGAATACCTCGCTTTCATGAAGGGTAGGCATGCAATCAGTCTAGAAGTTTAATAACAGTTAGCTTATAGCGCATCCTGCCCCCTTAAAGCTGTGGCTACGCACACCTACGTTTCGTAGGAATATGACAAGAACTATGTTTCGTAGCGTCGTTTCAGTAGCTACACACACACAGGTGATTGATCACCACAACGCTACGGAGTATCTAGTGAGGCAAAGAGTATATAATTATTGAAAGTAGTCATTATTCTAACTATTATAAACACAAATCATAATAATTAATTAATTATGATGTTTGTTTGTTATACTAGATAAATAATTGATTATCCATAACAAAAGATAAACGTTCATAAATAATAGTAAGTTGACAATAAATAAAAAGTACCTTTCTTGATAGAAGTAGCGAATGGTCTATTGGCCAATCAGCAATGACCACCTCAAGATTGAATTTATAATAAAAGTACACTGGTGTTGTCAAATTTCGTCCTTATATTTTATACAATCGAGAGCAGTGGTTTAATATTAATTTTCCAATCACCAAAGTGTCAGGCAAAAAACGTTTTCATAGACCAACATGTTGGTCTACAAAATTGAGCATTTTTTTTTGTAAATTAAAATGTCGCTTCCATAGAAAAAAGACGCATTTTCACCGCATACCAACAAAATGTAGGTTTGTGTAGCCGCGCGTTTAACCAGGCATCCAAATTTGTCTTATTATGGAACATTTACAAAATAAATCAAAAATCTTTGCATCAGTCCATGTTTTTCAGTGATCACCTTTGATCTAAAACGCAGAATTAAAAGGGCAGCGATTGAGCTGCTTGCTGTTTAACAAAGTTTATTTCAGTATAATGTGCGATTTTTTGAAGCGATATAATTCAAAACTGATTTGAACAACCAGCTAATCAAAGCACAATAGCTTGCAAGATTTAAAACTTTCAAAATAAGTAGTTCAGTGCGATAAGTTTGTAATTAATATGGTGCGACCAACATTTTATACTAATTATTTTTTGGAAAAATTGTGTAATGTTAAATACCTTTTTATAGTCCCAAAAATATGTGCATATGATGTGTTGCTGTACCGTAATGCTCTGGTTACACAAGGACAATAGTGATGCTTTGTTAGATTGTCGTTAAAGCACGGAGAACAAAATTTCGTTGGCTGTAATTGAGTTGTTATTCAACCAATGACAGTGGATTGTGCTATGTGCGCGAGACTCCTCATAGTTTTCTGCAGGATGGGAAAAGTATAAATACCGCATTGACAGTTGTTTTCATGTTTGGTCTGTGTGCACCTGGCGTGGCCCACTCAGGTTTCCCATGCTGCTTTGCCATGCCGCTCTGTCACGTTATGTCAAATGTCAAGTTTCAATTAGAACTTATTAAATGAGATTGTTTAGGCTCAATAGCATTGGTCCTTGGAATGAGGTAGCAACAAAAAACATCACAATACAGAAACTGTACATCAAAGTTTAGTCTGTGCAGCTGTAATGTACCCAAAAAGTGTGGCAACAAGAACAAATACAATTTAGTTTAAAAATACTTAGTTGTGGGAAAACTATGGAGAATATCTGAATGCTCATAAAGTGTTTTACTTACAGCTGTTGCATACTATAGAACTTTTTTTTGTATTCTGAAAGGTCCCTTTTATTGAATAATACGTTGATTCTAAAGCAAATTTTTATGGTAGACTCCATCTTTTGTCAGGTTTCACAGTTATTAAGTTCTAATAAAGTAGTTCATTTTGTTTTCACCAGAGTCTAAGTTCACAAAGAGCATTATAGATGGCATATTGATGACAACAGACTCTGCTGTAGTGAAAAGTGAAAAGAAAACTGTCATAATCATCCCACTGTGCAACAAGATTATAGATTAACAATGCCTCCTACTACCACCGTCCAATCAACAAGAGCACCTGTGGCAGTATCTCAGTTTGGTAATTGAGCGCCTTGATTATTTGTTTTTTTTTGTTAATTTTAGGAGAGGATTGTGATTGTGGCCCTACAAATGCCTGTCAAAGCAGCTGTTGCGATGCTGTTACATGTAAATACATTGGCAATGCGAGTTGTGCTTCAGGTAAAGCTATTCTTTAACTTATATTATGACCCGTGCTTCCTGTACACCTCTGGCGTCAGCGTTGTTTAGCTGTACTTGGTGGAATTACTAAGTATTGATCAAAAGATTAACCAAGTAACAATAGCACCATTGCATGTTCTCAAGCACAACAATAAAATGTGGGACCAGCTAGAGTTCAAGTTTCCAATGTTTTCTCTGTTGGTATCAATAAAATTTGAAAAAATATATCCTTAAATAACATCAATGCTGTATGGCTGTAAAAAAATGGGCTGGTGACACGTTGAAAATTCCAACATTAGCAGAGATGCAATTTCTCCTCAATTTAAAACTAAAAACATTGTAATGTTCCTGAGGATTGATTAAAACTCACCAATTGCTGCGTACAAAGCTGCAAGCTTCTTTCATTAAATAATAATAATTGCTCTAAAATTATACTGTGACGATTCGAATAAAACCACTCAACCTTACCCCTGTCTCTTTCCACTCCTTCCCCTTCACCCACGCCCATCGATTAACTCTTGTTCCATTCCGATGAGCCTCTTCAGTTTGGATTCTCTCTTTTAACATATATAAGCTCTCCTGAATTAATATTCGTTTTCCTGCTCCAAATCTGGATCCACAGCCAGGTCCATTATGAAAGGTATTGAGGTGCTATGGCTAATTGGGATTCAGACCTACCAAGCCGGTGATAAACAGATATAAAAGCCTGAGGCTCATAGAAGTAAGTAGTTTTTACTGAATATTACTCACTTCCTTTGCTGTGAGCTAGGTTCACATGCTATGGAGCATATGTTACCTTAAATGGAGTGGCTGCTTCTCTTGATTCCTGATTGGACTAGGTTTACCATCAAACAGTTGTGCCATGTACCAACAACTTGATTGGTTTATATTATTTACATCATTTTTTTTTCATTTTTTTTGTTTGTTTGTTGTTTAGTATGGTGTGATTGGCTCATTCCCACTCAGGGAATGAGGGTTGTTTCTGTTTCCATTAAAAGAACTCCACTGTCTGGAGAAGGCAGTATTCTTGTGGACGAGTGCATTTACTTGTGAGTTGCTAAAAAACGTATTGATCTGAACGCTGGTGTAGTTTGTCTGAGTCTGGGATTCAATTTTGTTCGGTAAAATTTGTCATTCTGAGTAAACTCTGATATGAGGGGACTCTTTAGGGAGTAAATGGGGTGGACCCCATCTGAAGAGAGTGAAGAGTGTAATAGATTGTTTGTTTGTTGGTTTGTTTGAGCTGTGCCTCGTGCGCAACCCTAAAGAGGGCTCTCATAAGCGAAGCTTGTGTGAGCAGCACCCTATACCCATAGCCCACCGTTACACCGCCTACTATTCCGAAAAAGCAGAGGGGATCTTTTAGTAGCATGAATCCATAGTTATTATGGAGAGTGCAGTCAAACTAGGGACCATAACTGACAAGGCAGCGGATATAGGAAGCCGAATATCTTGCTCACAGATGACTGCGCTGAGAATCGAACCCCTGATCCTGGATTGGAGTGCTAGCGCTTTAACAACTCGAACACACGTACCTCCAAAACATTGTACACAGTATGGCCACTATGGTGCAGTAGCATTCAAGTGACGCTGCTGTTAGCTATTTTATTCTATCTGACAACCTTTTATTGACTACGGAGTGAGTCACGTGGAAGTACTTGCAAGCGTGGGCAAGTTGGTGACTTTCTGTAGCAGAGGGTCTACAGTGTAGAAGATGAGCAGGAAAATTCCCCTTCTACTGAGAGCTGATTGAACCAATCAAATTTGTCTACAGGTAAACTAGTTATTCATGCGCCTGCAGGTGTGAATACTATTTCTATTTCTGGATTCTATTTAGCCGGTTTCTTTTTGCTTGTCGTGTATGTTTTTTTTCAACAGTAGCATTTGCATGTCTTACTCGGTAAATATGTTGGCAAGTGCCAAGCGAGGGCCGACTTGTTTTTTGCTCTCCCAGTGTAGTCAGAAAGTAACCTATGGTGTTGTGTTGTGTCTTAGTGTCTTATAGGTAAATGAAAGTATATTTATGTAACTCTACTTCTTATTAGTCTGGCATGTCAACTTACTAATGTTTCTGTGCTGTCCCAAATTTAGCAGAGCACAATGCTACCCAGCAGCACATTGTGGTTGATAGGGAAGCAAACACCACCTTCGGTAGTGTTTTCTTTGGTGGAACAGAGAAAGCTTGGATTTGGTTTTGCAATACTGTGTAGTAGTATTGGACAGAGGATAGTCTTATCCCATGGTTGATCATACCTTCTAGTAGCTGTGTAGTAAAGGCTGTACGCTTACCATCACGGGAGACAACATAAAGAGTGTTTGATGACTTGAAGCTGTTGCGTCCGCAGTAGTTGGTGTAAAACAACTAAAACACAACTTATATGGCTAATGTAATAATATTTGGTAGTCATCACACGGTGTCAAAAACAACCGTAAGATAAACAGTACTTGAAGTTTGAGCATCATTGTATTGTTTGTGTGACTGCTGGCCAATATGTGAATGTGATAACAAAATGAACATCTTCACTCGGCTTAACCTTAGGCATGCTGTCCTTCAAACATATGCTCACAATTGTTTTCATGTTTTCCGCTCTCGCTAAGTTTCTAGCAACCATCCTATTTTATAAGTTGTTCAGTTAGAAATCCTACATAATAAAAAAACATTGTTACTTTCTTAACGCAATCATAACTTCAAAACAGCACTCGAATATCTGATAACAACTACTTTCAGGTTCTTGCTGCGACCTCAGAACATGCTCGATCAAGACCAGTACTAGCATTTGTAGACAGAAGCTTGACTTACAGTGTGGCATTGATGACTACTGCGATGGAAACTCCGAGTGGTGTCCAACTGATCTCCACAAAGCTGATGGTACGGAGTGTACCAACTTTGAGCGGGTGTATTGTTTTAATGGAAAGTGCAATGGCAGGAAGTCTCAGTGTCGCAAAATCTACGGCTCTGCTGATGTTGCACTTGATTGCCATAAAAGATTCAATAAGATTCCTCCAGGTACACAGAGCATTCTACAAACATGTCTGTCCAAAAGTTCTAAATTAGATCACGTTTACGTTGGGTTAGTTCAGTGACGGTTGTTGAAGTTTCAACGATGTTAAAAGCAGTATAATAGGTGCAAACTTGCACCTGGTGTCTAAGAACATAATGGTTTTCTTGGCTACAAGTGCCATTTTTAGTTGCATCTAGTGTCCAGGAGAACCTGTTGAGTACTTTTTGTGTGCATCAGGTGTTGATATTCCCAGTTTATATTGCAGTGTTGGATATTGTATATGATTATGATTATTTCCTGTTGTGAGAAATTTACATGGTGATTGAGTGATGTCAGACCCGCTCCCCACCCTTCCCCACCCTAAAAACCCCCAACCCCATTTTTGCCCTCTGGTAACGGAGTTACAGTACTGCCAGAACTCTCCCCCCTCCTTTGTAATTACATAAATCCCCTTAAAAAGGGATACCGGGTACCCTGGGCCTGTATCAACCCTGTATCCCCGTATCCAAATAGACTGTTTCAGGAAGTCTGTGCTCCTTGGAGCCCGAAAGCCTTAACAGAATGGAGACCGGAGCCTTTCCCCTACCAGGAACAGAGACTAGGAAGTGGCACTTCCAAATAAGGAGCGGGAAGATTCCACCACCCAGAAAAGAGCGGGAAGCACAGCCCAGTGCTACTTCACCATGTGCATGTCTTCTCATTGGCTTGCTTTGTTATTGAACTTTGTACTGTGTCATATCATTGTGAATCCTTTATATTAGGTTATGTTATTGGCTATGCCTAATAAGGCAACGAGTTTATCCCTTTTCTTCTATAAAAGGAGCTGCTGTGCATTGTGAGAGACAGAAGTTGAGCGAACAGTGCTAAATACACTTATATTTGTATTGCTAAATAGATTATGGAATAAAGTATTTATTTGATAAATCTCTAGTAGTGTGTTTGGGTCGTGGACCCCGTCCAAGTTGTTAAAGTGTATTCGGGATAGACCCGAAATGTGAGAGGAGAAGGAGAGGATTCCGTTGTGTCGGTGATAGAGGACCGAAATCTATTACACTGTATCCATTGTGCAGAGGCTGTTTATATCAAGCGTTGTATCAGAGCCTCGATTATTGATTGGCTAGTGTATGTTGGTACAACCTGATGATAATTTTTATCAGGTCGGGAAAAAGATCGCTGCTGTAGGGGGATTTCAAACTAGCCTTCGTCGTGAATATCTTTGGGGGGTTTGAGCATCTCATATGAATACCATTTTCGTATATTTTAAATTTAATCCCAGTTATTCTCAATAAGTTCGTTTCTTCAGCTCAGCTTTTATGTTAAACATGTAGTATAATCATCTGAGAGCACACTAAGTTTGTTTACAATTACTATCTGACTAGTTTGATTTTTTCTGAAAATAGCTTGAAAAAGTAAAAAAACTTCTGTTAGTTAATCTTGGATGGTGCCATGTAGCTGATTGTAGTAACAATAAGGAACCGCTGGCGTTGTTGTTTACTTTCTGGTTAGCCAGAAAAATTCAACATGTCAGTGTGTTGTAATAACAGCCTCATGTACACTAATTAATGCTTGTGTATTTACATTAATTAGCTTTCGAGAGCAAATGTAACAAATGGAATTTTTAGTTTTCAAGTCCTTCACACAGAGAAAAAAAACTTCAGGAATGAAAGAGTCTTGATATTTTATTGTTTAGTGACTAAGATGATTATAGTATTGTACATTTATAATAAAGATAATAAGAGTATTTGCGACCTGTTCGTCGAACAAAATACGCAATGTAATAGGTGTTCATAATTTGATATGCCGCCTCCTCAACGGAACATTAGTTTAGAATAGCATATCACTATTGTTCAGATACCTTACAATCCTTTTCGGAAGAGTAGCCGGTGTAACGGCGGGCATGGGTATAGGGTGCTGCTCACACAAGCTCTGCTTATGAGACCCGCCTTTAGGGTTGCCCACGAGGCACAGCTGAAACAAATGAAACAAATGAATCCAGATCTTCTACAACAGAGAGCCTATACTACCATACCGATAGCGCTACTCGTCGTATCAACTGCCTTCCACAACAGAGAGCCCACGCTACCAGGCTATTTGCAATCTGTATTACCGCACTGCTATTGCTACACCGTACAGGCACTTTCTAGGTGCAGGTATTCTCGAAATCGCAACAAAATCCTTTACGTCATTACATAAGTAGTTGACGTCCACAGTCGCAATCATTAAAAATACATATTTCTGTGTTGGTTCACAGTTCCTTCATTCGCAGTAATGCTATAATGTAGTATTCATTTTTGATACCATCCCATGAGAGGCCTTGATCTTATTTATTGCACCTAAAAACTCGATGAATCTTGAGTGAGTTGTTCCCTTACATTGGCATAAAAATCTATAAAAGTGAAGTTTCCTGCCGATACCTCTAGCCTAAGTACTTCATTGATCAGATTTTTTAATGCGCATCATCAGACCTATTTATGTTTAAGTGTAAACAGTGAAATGAGAAATGAGACAACCAAATCAGCCAGCCAATAAATAGATGAGCGATCACAAAAAATACATTGAAACAAAGTAATCAGCTCACTTATCATGGTCAAGTTTTGCAGCAAAACTTTGCTAATGTTTAAAAATTGTTTGTACTCTTCTTGAGAAAGTTGCAATTTTTAGTTAGTGATGACATTGCATAACTGACCAAATATTTTATGCCAGTCATCTCAGCATTACTGCAAAATTCATGAGCCCATGGCAGCATAATTTTTTATGAAATAACACTGCTTCTATGCAAAATATCACGAGATATCACGTTAGTTAACATTATGGGACTAGTGCACAAACTAAAATTTGACAAAATCTTCACTGTTCTTGGGGATGAGAGTAAAAAAACTTTTACCCTCTGAAACAATATTTTTTTTTCACAACACACCCAAAAACTCATGCATGCGCCTTGCCACTGCTCCTGGAATATTGCTACTGTATTTTGGTGGTTTGCTTGGAGCCTCAAAAACTTGAAGTGATTGTTGGCTAATGCATTTTTTTACAGAAAAATGAAGATAATTTAATTGGTTAACAATACTGCAACTCAACTGGCACACACGGGCTCCTCATACAACAGCTAATCAAAAACGCTACTGGTTGGTGAATGCAAATTTTCTGTAAAAAATGATCATAAAACTTGGATAATCGTTTTTTCTGTAATGTCAGTTATTTTGTAAACTACCGCAAATACCACATTACTGCTAAGTAGATTCTGCAATGAAAGTTACAAATGAAAACTTAATAATTTTGGCGTTATAAGTTGTCTGCAATCAACATCTTTTCCTATACAGGCCATTGGTTATGTTTGCGTGTCAACAGCTTATGTATACCAGCCAATATAATGACTATCTGTTTGTGTGCTCAGCTCTCTTAACTACTCTTGTCTACTCTTGTCTACTACTGTCTACTTTTGTCTACTACTGTTCACATTTCTTGGCAATTTTCTCCATAGAGCAAAGATTTTAATCAATACAACTTTCCCACAATAGTTATTTGAAGACGTGAGCTCACTTTGTTGTGAAGTTGAGAACAACTTCTCTGTTTTACCCTGCGGGTCTTGCTGGTTGTGCATTACCTCTTAGAGAGGGGTGTAATGGAATTGCGCAGTACAGCCTTTCATCTTCAGCTGGTGTTATACGTATATACATATATATATATATATATATATATATATATATATATATATATATATATATATATATATATATATATATATATATATATATATATATATATATATATATATATAAGTAAAAGTATGACTGGGGCACAAGATGTGCACAGGGGCTTAGACTAAATAGAAACAATCAAATAAATAAATAATAAATAATTAATTATTAATATTAGTTGCCCGAGAGATGTAAAAACCAGTCAAGACTGAAGCAAGTAAAACAGTGCTCAACAAGAAAAAATCGAGGAGCTAGATACTATCAAACCACCCACCCTCCATCATTCGCAACATACCTATAAGCATAAATAAAAGACTTTCCGAACTATCGTCTGACAAAGAGATCTTCGACAACGCCAGAGTTCTATACCAAAACGCCTTGCATAAAAGCGGGTACAACTACAACCTCTCTTATAAACCCGCCCATACCACCTTACATACTAAACGAAAAAGGCGCAGAAACATCACCTGGTACAACCCTCCTTTTGACCTCAATGTGTCCACCAACATCGGGCACGAGTTTCTTAAAGCAGTTGAAGAGTGTTTCCCCAGTAACCATCCTTTGGGTCGTATTTTTAACAAAAACACCATCAAACTCAGTTATAGCTGCATGCCCAATATCAAAACAATCATACAAGGGCACAATAATAAGATCTCTAACAACACCAACAATACCACCACTAATAAATGCAACTGCAGAAATAAAGCTGAGTGTCCCCTCGATGGCAACTGCCAGATTAAAAGCGTCATTTACCAGGCTACAGTCACAGCTAATAACAAAGTCGAAACATATGTTGGCCTAACCGAAGGAGAATTTAAAACTAGATATAGAAACCACAAAACATCTTTTAATACTGCCAGCAAAAGAAACTCCACCGAGCTGAGCAAGCATATCTGGTTACTTAAAGAGTCATGCACCCAATTTAACATCAAATGGAGAATTTTATCCCATGCCAGAGCGTATTCTAACACAGATAAAAAATGTCACCTTTGTACGGCTGAAAAATTTTATATCATCTTTCAACCAGAGTTGTCTTCCCTCAACAGCAGGAGTGAAGTTGTCACCACCTGCCGACACTCTAATAAATTTACTCTCAGCCAGGCGTAGCTCTATGCCCTTAGCCACCTTTGACGCCCGTGCACCCTTACCAACATTTAACAATACGATCCTTGTGCACTTAATATTCTCGGTCTGAACTAACTGTTTCCTGTTCCACCTTTATTTTTTAACAGTGGAGAGCCGACCTGATGATTGTGCTTAGAATTATTTTCTTTTTCCATCTTTTGTTCTAGCACATGAAACAACTTGTAGTCAGCCAATAGTTTTAATATCTTCTACTATTTTACCTTTTAGTATATATATATATATATATATATATATACATATATATATATATATATATATATATATATATATATATATATATATATATATATATATATATATATATATATATATATATATATATATATATATATATATATATATATATATATATATATATATATATATATATATATATATATATATATATATATAACTAAAAGGTAAAATAGTAAAAGATGTTAAAACTATTGGCTGACTACAAATTGTTTCATGTGCTAGAAAAGAAGATGCAAAAAGGAAATAATTCTAGGCACAATCATCAGGTCGGCTCTCAACTGTTAAAAATGGAGATGGAACAGGAAACAGTTTGTTCAGACCGAAAATATTAAGTGCACAAGGATCGTATTGTTAATATGTTGGTAAGGGTACACGGGCGTCAAAAGTGACTAAGGGCATAGAGCTACGCGTGGCTGAGAGTAAATTTATTAGAGTCTCGGCAGGTGGTGACAACTTCACTCCTGCTGTTGAGGGAAGACAACTCTGGTTGAAAGATGATATAGAATTTTTCAGCCGTACAAAGGTGACATTTCTTATCTGTGTTAGAATACGCTCTGGCATGGGATAAAATTCTCCATTTGATGGTAAATTGGGTGCATGACTCTTTAAGTAACCAAATATGTTTGCTCAGCTCGGTGGAGTTTCTTTTGCTGGCAGTATTAAAAGATGTTTTGTGGTTTCTAAACCTAGTTTTAAATTCTCCTTCGGTTAGGCCAACATATGTTTCGACTTTGTTATTAGCTGTGACTGTAGCCTGGTAAATGATACTTTTAATCTGGCAGTTGCCTTCGAGGGGACACTCAGCTCTATTTCTACAGTTGCATTTATTAGTGGTGGTATTGTTAGTGTTGTTAGAGATCTTATTATTGTGCCCTTGTATGATTGTTTTGATATTGGGCATACAGCTATAACTGAGTTTGATGGTGTTTTTGTTAAAAATACAACCCAAAGGATGGTTGCTGGGGAAACACTCTTCAACTGCTTTAAGAAACTCATGCCCGATGTTGGTGGACACATTGAGGTCGAAAGGAGGGTTGTACCAGGTGATGTTTCTGCGCCTTTTTCGTTTAGTATGTAAGGTGGTATGGGCGGGTTTATAAAAAAGGTTGTAGTTGTACCCGCTTTTATGCAAGGCGTTTTGGTATAGAACTTTGGCGTTGTCGAAGATCTCTTTGTCAGATGATAGTTCGGAAAGTGTTTTATTTATGCTTATAGGTATGTTGCGAATGATGGAGGGTGGGTGGTTTGGTAGTTTGTGGACATATTGGGGGATGTTATTAGGTTTATTGTATGGGTGATGTTTGCCGGTGTTTAGGTCTAGGGTGACATCTAAGAATTCCGCTACTTTTTTATTGGCTTCGATGGTGACCTTGAGGTTGTATTTGTTAAAGATCTTGCAGATGTTTTTTTTAATGATTTCTATCTTGCGTGGTGTTTCATTAAATATAGCCAAGCCATCATCTCTGTAAAGGCCGATGGAATTGCGATACAGTTTAGCTAGTTGGGATAGAATCATACAACCGACTAATTCACAGGTCTCAGCTCCATCGAAGCTGCCCATGGTGATGTCAAAGTGACTGTTGGACGATTTTTTGGTCCATGGTTGTTTGTTTGTTGTTAAATATGGGCAGCTTCGATGGAGCTGAGACCTGTGAATTAGTCGGCGTAGCTCTATGCCCTTAGCCACTTTTGACGCTCGTGCATCCTTACCAACATATTAACAATACGATCCTTGTGCACTTAATATTTTCGGTCTGAACTAACTGTTTCCTGTTCCATCTCCATTTTTAACAGTTGAGAGCCGACTTGATGATTGTGCCTAGAATTATTTTCTTTTTCCATCTTTTTTTCTAGCACATGAAACAATTTGTAGCCAGCCAATAGTTTTAACATCTTTTACTATTTTACCTTTTAGTATCTAACTCCTCGATTTTTTCTTGTTGAGCACTGTTTAACTTGCTTCAGTCTTGACTGGTTTTTCCATCTCTCAGCAACTAATATTAATAATTAATTATTTATTATTTATTTATTTGATTGTTTCTATTTAGTCTAAGCCCCTGTGCACATCTTGCGCCCCAGTCATACTTTTACTTATATATATATATACATATATATATATATATATATATATATATATATATATATATATATATATATATATATATATATATATATATATATATATATATATATATATATATATATATATATATATATATATATATATATATATATATATATATATATATATATATATATATATATATATATATATATATATATATATGTATATATAGATGTCACCCTAAATCTCCATAACGGATCACACAGGCCCTACATGAAACCTGGCAATATACCTGTGTATGTCAACAAATGCAGCAATCACCCACCAGCCATCATCCGGAATTTACTATCAGCAATTAACAAAAGACTCAGCACAATATCCTCAGACGAAGCAGGCTTCAGTAGCGCAGCAGCAGAATATCAGAAGGCCCTCAATGCCAGCGGCTACTCGCACCAACTGACATATGAACAGAGCAATACTCCAAAGCAGCACAGTACAAAGCGCATCCGGAAAGTAACCAGATACCACCCACCTTTCAACATGGCTACTTCAACCAACATTGGCAAGAGATTCCTACATATTGTAACCAAGATATTTACACCAGCCCATGCTCTTAGGAAAATATTCAATAGAAACACTCTTAAAATCAGTTACTCTTGCATGCCGAATATAGCAGCCAACATATCAGCATCCAATAAGCAGAAGTTAGCGCCACCTCCAAACACGACAATGCAGCAAAGGACCTGTAACTGTAGAAATAGGAGTCAATGTCCACTAAAAAACAACTGCTTGGTAAAAAGTGTTGTGTACCAAGCTATAGTCTCATCAGAGAGCGGCAGCGAATCCTATTATTGGGCTGACAGAGAGCCAGTTTAAGACTAGGTACAACAGTCACACAACATCATTCAATAACATCAAATACAAGAACTCTACAGAACTAAGCAAATACATCTGGTCGCTGAAGGAGAAAGCCATCACATTCAACATAGACTGGAAAATACTCCAAAGAGCATCTGCTTACAACCCATCAGCTCGGAGTTGTAATCTCTGCTTAACAGAAAAATACCTCATTATGTGCAAAAGCTACTTAGGAACGCTAAACAAAAGAAACGAGCTAGCGTCCTCATGCAGACATTTCAATAAGTTCCTCTTATCCAATTTTAAGTCAAAATAGCCAAGGGATCAACAAACTCTAACATACAGTTCTTCACTTGTATTTTATACCTGAAGATTGGTACACACATTTTAGTTTAGTACCATGAAACAATTTTGTAGTATAATACAAGTCACTTTTTAGTCAGCACTACACTTTTCCAAGTGATTTTATCTACCCAATAGCTCATATTTCACAATATTAGAGCACTTTAGTAAAACGCTTCTTATACCTGACTGTATATATGTATATATATATGTACACTCATCTACACAAGACTAGGATGGCTACATTTAGATACTCTCAAAGTGCAGATGTACTGCCGCTCTACTAAGCAAAGCTCAGGAAGGATTTTCCCGCGCCTAGTGACACTCTTATTTATACTATGACTCATTATTTAGCATGCCAGCTTGCTAGTGCTTTTGTGCCTCGCTGGGGGCATTTTATTTAGCCAATCACATGTATATATTATTTACTGATTTGTTAACTTGAATAAATAGGCTTGCATTGTGCCAAGCAGTTCAGTTCTAGTGAGGAGCTATTAGATAGCGCTTGGACAAGACGCTTGGATCACCAGAGACTCAGGAAAGACTAGCAAGTGGGCTGTGTTGAGTGATTACTCAATCCTTGCCTATAGTCGATACCGTTTTTGTTCTATACTTGTGCCAAGTTTACATTTATGTGCGTTCATTAGATATTGTTATTTTTGTGTGAGCAGCAATAAGTCATTGTTACCCCATCAAGCTTGTGATATATGTGTGGCCGGTTGCCTGAACACAGTTGCGCCTGCTTGTTAGCAGCATCCGGTTCTATCCAGCGCAGGATAGACCAACATTGCCTTGTCATTTTGCGGCCACTCTACCACGTTAAGTAGAGACAAGTAAACCAATATAGCACTCTTGCAAGTACCTGTGACAGTTAACCCTAGATACTGGGAAAACCGTTACAGAGAGGTTGTTAGGCTCGGTTAAATGCTATGCATTATGGACGGTAGGTTTGTACAAGCCAGATCAGCAGAGTCTGCTACAGCATTAACATGTTAGTTTAATACAGAATTGAGTAAACCTTTTTTATCCGCCGTTACAAATTACAATTGCCATTCTGAAAGCTAACAAAGTCATATTCGTACTAGTATAACTGTAGACCTAGTAGCAAACTCCCTGCATGCAGCTTTTGTTTCAATACCTTTTAACTTTCCAGCAATGTGTAAAAACTTAATTTGATATTCAGACAGAAAAACTTTCCGCAACTCTCTTATTATTCAAATCACTAGTTCATAAACAAAAATTTTGTCAAGATCAGCTGGTGGAGTGCGGTAAAATAGCTGGTACTGTAAAAAGTTTTCCTCAAGCCGTCAACTTTTTTCTTGCCACTGACCTGATAAAAACTCCCAGTAAATAAAATGAAGAATAAAAAAATAAATAAAATGAAACGAAAAAAAAGTTAATGTCACCTTCGCTTTCAAAGCTGACAAAAAATATATGTAGAGCTCCTTATGTTAGGCTCTGCTGTGCGAGGGAATTGAGAAACTTATTAGTCCATGGAAACACATGCCTATGCTACATTAAATATTATAGTTTAAACTAAAGTTTCAAGCTGTCTCTGTTATAGCTGGCGTCATTATTGAAGCTCTCTCCCCGCTAGGCACGTAGCTAGTTTTGTCTGCTATATGGTGATGTACAACTTACCACTCCACAAATGGTGCCAATTGTTTTCTAGCCTCTCACAATTATGAGCATTGGATTTGTATATCTCAGATAAGTATTACAGCAAGTGATGGTCGAAGATAAAAACTTGACGGCCAGTAAAGAGAAATGAAGTGATATTTTATAATTTGGAAACATGGGAAGTTTTTTGTACAATTATACTGGTTTTAATCTAGACTCTACCTTTACTGAAGTACAATTATACTGGTTTTAATCTAGACTCTACCTTTACACAAGTACAATTATACTGGCTCTAATCTAGACTCTACCTTTACTAAAGTACAATTATACTGGTTCTAATCCAGACTCTACGTTTACTAAAGTACATTCATACTGGTTCTAATCTAGACTCTACCTTTTCTAAAGTACAATCATACTGATTTTAATATGGACTCCGCCTTTCTTAAAAATTCCTTTTGCAAAACTTTCATAACCTGACCTCACTGTTTAAGTATAAGTGTGTCAAATTTCATCGGTCTGGGTATTTCTTTCTGCAAGTCCGTAGTCGTCTCACTCATTATACTCGAAACACATTTAGGATGTGGTAAACTGCACCAAGACTGTAATAAGTTGATGAACTTGAGGTCCACTCAAATGAAAGTTTGGAGCACAAAAATGATTTCCAAGTCAAGGGACAACTTTAAAACTCGAGTTAATGGTCGGTAGCAATTGCTTCATATAATTACAATATAGCGGGTAGAGGAATACACAATAAGCAGTTTTTATCAATAGCCACATCTGAGTTAGTGCACTTAAGCCTAACTCAGTAGGTGCTCTAAATGTTCGATTAAAGAGTAATTTTTTTGAAAAAAATAGTGCATTTATAAAAAGTGTAAAAGAAAAAAAGAGTTTTATGGCTAGCTACTTTAAGAGGTATAGTTGCATCTAAAGATGTCAAGTGATGCTTCTCAATCCAGACTTTACAGATTTTTCTTGCAGTTATCGACATAGACATAGACGCAGCTTTGAAATATGCTGAGCACTTGATATTTGAATGTGTGTATTATATTGTAAACAAATTAGTAAACATAATTTCATGAAACTCCTGTGACTAGGTGCTATGTTTGGAAACTGTGGATATGACGTAACATACAAACATGAACGAAGATGGCCAATCTACAGAGCATGTCAGACAGAAGGAGACACCTATTGTGGTCTCCTACACTGCGCTATATATGATCATGATACCCTTCCAGCAAACTTGAATTTTAAAGTAGATAATTTTGCTACCACTAATAGACTAATCCACGATGGCTTTTGTGCCCAAATGTCATATGATGTTGGTAAGTTTACATTCTGTAAAAAAACTTTCAAAAACGTTACCTCAACCAGACATAGCAGCAATAAATACCGCCAAATTTGGTTTTGGGTCCATTGATGTGAATTTAAAAGCGAGTTTTTTGCTGAAGTTTTAGCAATAATCTAAAGTAGTAATTATACCTAGGTTTATCGAAGATGAAATATTGGAACACCTAAAAGCTTGCAATGTGAAGACTGATTAGTAGTAAAATAACTTTAGTACTACTGTAGTGGATTCTACATGGCGTAGCCGCTAGTCTGCTATGATACACAGTAATACTTGATACTGTGAGACTCAATTTAATCTAGTACTATTGTGATTGTACACACAATGACTCATCTGAATGCAATACCAGATTTGCTGACAGCAAATGCTTTTGATAGCACTGGTTGCAGCAGGTGAGCTGCAATGAAATATATGTTGCCGGGGAAGTCCCCCTATTGCAGAACTATGATATTCGAATATTGAGGGTTAGCCAGCTTTATAAAGCACCGGCTTATTATTGACTATATTGTAATACATCTGCTTATGTGCTTGTTTGTATTATAAAGCACCAGTTTGCTGTTTTGTTACATGGGCTGAATACTAGCCAATTAAAACACTGTGTTTTCAACTATTATCATTTGCATATTTACTCTATTCATTTTTAGACATTAGCCCAGCGATACAGTTGTGTTTATGCATTCGTACTGTGACACTGTTTTGTGAATGCATGATGAAGAGGTTTATATTTATACCAGTTGTTATTAGTCTGGCAAATTGCCTGATCAAGCTGGTCTGTGTTCTATCATGTACAGCAGAACTTGTGTTACCCGGTAACACAAAGAGTCATTAGTGATGTTAACACTACTTCCGTAGTGCTCTCTAGGCCATGGAAATAAAGCAGATAAAGCAGTGGCAACCGACAGTGCATTTCTCCCCTCCCCCTTTTGGACATCCACCTTCTCTTGGCATGTATACACCCATCCCAAGCATGTAGACCCTCCTCCTGGTGTGTACCCTTTACCCACAGTGATGCAACCTCCAAAACGACTCCTCGTCCTCTATTCCCCTGTGTTGCACAGCCTTTCTCCTGAAACACCTGCCATCCCTGTCACTAAATAGAACCCCCCCGCACACGGTGTCATGCCTTACTATGGCACAGTTGGTGGGCCGTTAGTTTTGGGGCGTGGACAGATAGGCCACTGGTATTATGGCAGACAACACCCAGATCCACTTCTACGACACAGTAAGAGCTACCCTCTGCCTCCATGATGCGGAAACTGAACCACTTTTGTTATCAGTCATAGAAGTGATTACGCTATCTTGGGCATGCCCTTTCTCACTGCCATGACTACCGTCGACCTTTTCCACGCTCACAGTGAAAGTAATCACGCTGTGGCAGTCATTTATCAGGCAGTGTCGACACTAAGGAGCCGTTGGAGCTCTACAGCTACGAGTTGAGGAAGTTGAACAAATGTATTAGGGCTATGATACTATAGACAGATGGTGTGTTGGAGTGCCAAGCCTCTCCCAACAACTGCTCCCAGTGGTGTGCTGTTTGTCCTGCAGGTTTATGCGGCAACACAGTCAGGTAGACCCATTCTCTTGCACATCAGAGGGTGCAGGACCTTGAAGTGGCTCCAGTTCACTTGGTATTGGGCAGGTATGACTTCAGATGTGCACTGTATGGCCAGGAGATGTGCTTCTGTCACCGAGTCAAGAGTGGTTGAGCCAAACCTAGTCCCGGCAGTCAATGTATGTACTCTGGCCGCTCTTGTCAAAAGTTGGTCATTGACTTGATTGGCCCCCTCCCTGAGACCAAGCGTGGCAATGCCTGGACCCTGGTGTTGCCTGACCCCATCACCAAGCGACAAGACACTCTGGTCCTTCCAAATGCCACAGCCTTGGTGGCAGCAAGTGCTCTAGATGAGCAGGTCTTCTGCTACATGGGCATCTCAGGGCAGATGCACACAGACCAGGGGGCTCAGTTTGAGTCCCACCTGATGCAGGTGCTGTGTGCTCTGCTTACCATCTGCCACCCACAGGCCAAAAGAGTTGTCAAAAGGAACAATAGAGTGTTGGGTGATTGCCTCCAGTCCCTGCTCCTGAAGCGCAGTCCAGGTGATTGGGACTTGCTGCTCCCTCAACAGATGAGGATCTTCAGAGCCACCCCCATCCCACCACTGGTGACATGGCCAATTATATGATGCTGGGCAGGGAACTGTGACTGCCAGATTAAATGTCCCACCACCCCCCCCCCCTCTGACCGACTGCATCTCAGTGCACGAGTAATCTCAGAATTTTAGGCTGAGGTTAGAAGAGATGCATCAGAAACTGAGAAAGCAGCAGATGGCTGTTAGGACTAAAGAATGCGAACAATCAGGTTTATGCGCAGTTGGAGACCCGGTGTGGTTAGAGAAACGTCCTAGATGTTGTGGAAGAAACCCCAGGCTGCAGACGGGGGATGGATGAGGCATATGATAACCACACCAACCTCACTAGTACATATACCCAGTCTTCAGTACAGAACAAACATCAACTGAAGCCCTATTACCCCAATGTTGAACTCGGAGGACAGGCACCAGCAGATGTCAAGCCCAGGAGGCATACCAACATGCGTGGTACTTGTACTTGAACAGGACCCATGCCTCTGCTTCCTCCCCCAGCACTCCCCTCCCATCCAAACAGCCCATCACCTGTGCTGAATTGGCTCCCTCTCCTGCAGAGAGTTCACCAATCTTGGAGCGTCCAACTTCTCAGAGGCCTGCTCCTTCCCCAGTTGTTCTCTGCGAGGTTGGTGTAGATTGCACACACGGTTTGGCTGGGAAGGATAGAAATACGCAGGAGTCATCTCCCTCAGTAGCTGAGGCACCCTCCACCCCTACACAGACTGAGGCTCAGCTACCGAGTGTGTCGTTGCAATGGCCACGTAGATACGCAGACCCACCCATGCCCTATGGACAGCAACTATGCCATCTAGTTGCAACTGCAGAAGAAGTTGATAGAGGGTCCGAAAACAACAAAAGGTGAAATTTTCAAATGGGTCTCCTTGACAGGGTTTCCTCAGAAACCCTCACAATGTACCTACAGAAAGGCGGGGTGTAGCATTGCTGTCTGACACAATTCAATTCACTGGCCGCAAGGCTCAAAGTAGACCAGTTTTCGACCTACTGGTAATGATTTGCAAAAATCGATTATCCCGCAAGGAAAAGTAACTAACCCGTCTTTCCGTGTTGGGTGTCGGTAAAAAGAGGACACTCTAGCGAAGTTTTCTTCCACCTAAAAGATACGGCTGGCCAAAAGCTGTGTTGACCCTCCAGTCAGCCACTAGTTATCCACCCCTTCCTGCTACTTGCACAAACTTTGGTCAATATCAAAAATATCTGCTACCTGCACCAACATGCAATTCTACACTGGCCTTGGAAGTAACCAATCATGCTGAGGAGTTGGATCCTGGCATGTTGAAAATTTTTTTGAGATGAAGATTTCCTCCGCTGCTAAAATTATGCCTTCCCCCACTTCCACACGGAACACCCTTCCCCCAAGCACACTTCTTCTACACTGATTACAAACCTTTGCACTCCGGGTATTCTGCATGGATGAATTAAGAACATCATAGTAATTCAATAAACTCATAGGTATTGCCAAACGAAACATAACGAAGATAACTTCCTGTCATCAAAGCAGTACCGAAAAAATAAACACAGCGTTGTCACAAACCAATGTGCCTTGTAAAGTTGCTTATTGATCGCTTATGTTTTTTTTTGTTCACCATGATAGTTGTCTCATCTAATTTTTGACAGGACAGAAGTATTCATTGATTGCCAACTTATTCAATTGGGTGTGTCTAATATTTTGTATTTTAAAATAAAAAATGAGCAGGCCTATCAGATATAGACTGTAATAGTGACTACTACTAAGAAATCAAGACAAGTACTATAGTAGGGGCCAAAGTCCATGTACAAGTTGCAAACAGTTACCAGTGTTCCCATGCCTTTTGTTCAGCCATTACTTGCTTTAACAAATCCAAACACTCCGCAAAATATTTCCATCGATATGTAAGCACAGCAGCAAAATAAGCGATGCTCAATCATCATTTGTTTTTTTTAGTGTTTTTATTAATAATAATAATAAGAAATTATCATTATATAGCAGTAGTTATTATTCTGGTCCATATGAAAAATAAAATGATTATTCTGTAGCCCGCTTGTTAGCCGCATCTACCGCATTATAATTAAAAATGTTACCATTCATGTGTTTGTCACTCAGTCATTTTGTTTATTCTTGTACGAATTGACTTTCAGGGGGTAAACCATTGGCACAGTTGTATTTTTCAATGAGAATACAACTCGTTCCTATTGTAATCGTGCCCAAAGTAAGTAGCTGATATTGCGCATAGTAGGCTATGTAGCTAGCAACCTTGTCGGGGTCACTAATTAAGGCGACTCCAAATAAACAACCACATTTAAATTGTGACAGAAGTTATATTACTCAGCTGCAGCTGGCAATCCTTGTGCATATAATCCACAATTTCTGAAGATATCAAGCCGGTCCATTAAAATGAAAAAACTAGTTTTCCTCCTTTTAGTTTAATTTGTGCGTATTTTCGTTCGCGACCGTTGAACAAATAAATAAACGCTCTTGATCAATTTTTTAATCAGTCAGCAACATTTAGTCGACTCAAATTCCGAATGAAAGGATAATCTATTATTCAAGTTTATTGCCAATCAAATTATCTTCATTGCATTTGTTTAGCAATCATGGGTTACAAATAACTAACATGTAAATCCTACTTTTAAGAAAAATGTCCAAAACCTTTTGTTAACTCATTTTTGCGAGCAAGAAAAAAAATGTTAAGTATTCAAATAGCAAAAAACTAGCAAAAAAAGAGGCAACAAATGAAAACTTAATGACTTAATTGACCAACTATTTCTTTGACATAACGAATGGAAATGAACTCACTGCATCATAAACTTCTTCTTTGGATGACTGAAAACTTTGTTTTTAAAAAAGAGTCAACTTATTTAGCTCTGCCGCAACTTCTCCTTCATCGATCGTAAATTTTGATAAGCGTTGGTGACTTTTTTATGCTACTAGGGTCTGAGAAATATGATGATGGTCAGGTACCCAATGGAGCCAGATGTGGGGAGAGCACCATATGTGTAAACTCAAAGTGTGTACCACTTGCCAGCATACTTCCTTCTGCTAATCAATCGGCAAGCATCCCGTCAGCTGTTAGGGACGTACCATATACCACACAACCTTCCACATCATTATCTACCCTGATGACATCTGCTCCAGCTATGCCGTCATTAACAACACTTGAACTTGGATCAGATAAAACCATAACAACTACTACATCCAGTGAATTCCCTGAGACCCCCATCACTACACATACGGTTAGAAAGATCGAATCTCCACGGGTACCTTATGCAAAACTATCTACTGCCAGCGCTACAACTGTGCCTCGTGCATCCCCATCTGAGTTGATGAGCACGCTGACCAGGACTGCTCATCAACCTGCTGTGACTGAGGACCAGTTGCTGCCCTCCGGTACCACAGACCAGTGGGAGGCTCAAGGTTCTACAGGTTATACAGTTGCCAATGTTTGTTTAATTGCAGGTAATAAATCTAATGCAATCTTGTATGACTTACACGAGAGAACATGATAGTTTACATTGTTGATGTTTACTTTGTTGAAGTAGGGCTATAGCTAACTTAACTCTAAGAAAAGTTTGTTGGATATCTCTGTGTAACTATAACTAATCCTAGTCTGAAAACTAAATGAACTCAGTTACTTCAAGCTGAAAATAATTGTCGTTTTTTAGAATTTTGAGACTTAAAACAGTGCACACACGCATGAATACCTTTTTTCAGTTCATTTTTGGTGCTTCTTTAGTAAAAAAAATATAATTTTACAAGAATTAATCCTGTTCACATGATTTTTTTTTATAGTAAATTGATGCAATTGTTTAAATTAATAGTTTTAATAACATCTTTTAATAGCAGTTTGTGATTTTAAGGAAATAAAAATATGACAATTATAGCATTAAATTGAAGTAAAAAAAACAGGCTCAGAATAATCGATTTTATATTACATTCAAGTATCCTAGCAGGCATATTTAATGCTGTATTGGTTTTCTTCCTTCCACTACCGACACAACAACATCCACTCCAAACAAACTGTAACAACCTCTTGAGGGTCCACAACCTAGACTCAGTACATCAGGGTTTACACCATCAATAATTTATTACGCAAATCTATTTAGCAATATAATAAATATACTGGTACAAAAATTCACCAACTTCTGATTGCTAACAGTACAGCAGCTCCTTTTATAGGAGAAAACCAGGAACTATTAGGGGTGAGCCAATCATACATAATAATAAAAACAATGCACGAATCAAAGCATACAATACGATTTGGGTAAACAATGCAAACCAATGACAAGGGGAACACATGGCAAAGCAGCTCTGGGCTGTTTTCCTGCTCTTTCTAGAGTAATGGAAAGTTTCCACTCCTAATATGGTATCCCTGCTTCCTAGCTTCTGTTTCCATCATTTTCGCTTCTTCGGTGTCCATGTAACGACGAGCTCCCAGCTCCTTAGGCCTCAGGCTATCTGTATCAGCCATTTTTCCTGACTAAACCGGGAGTACTCACCCGGGGTAGGTTCTTTACGAAGATTTATTTAGTATACAGGGTCTATACAGGGTCGGGGTAGTCGGTATCTGAAATACAGGAATATGGGTATGTATTGACGGGGGGCGGCTCTGGAGTCACTTAAATTTCAGTAGTTGACAGGGTTAAGAGTGTAGTGGGGTTTTAAGGTAAGAGGGGAGGGGGAAGAGGGCTCTAGCTTGACTAGATATAATACAAATCTCCCGCGTTACCTTGTTATGTTTCAATTTGAACAAGGCATACTGCAAATACTCTCGAGTTTAAAAAAACAGTTAAACCAAAATATGAATGGTGGATAGTCTATGAATTGGCTTTAGGTTAAAGTAGATTAGTAATAAATTAACAGTACAATACTAAAACATGGAGTAGTAAAAAAATTCTAATACACAACAAAATGTTTCATTATCAGATTTTTCGAAAGCTGTTTATTTCCCGTTTTTGGTCAGTTGAACATGATTGTTAGAAAACACTCATTTCGTTTACCCACTGCAAGCACTTTGAATGTGTTGAAATATTAAAAACCTAAAAGTAAGTGAGTGTACTTGTGATTCAAGAAAGCCTTCTGAAAGCAACTAAGTTGGTATGTATAAAGTTTTGGCGCTTTAAATGTACATAATGGTGAACTTATTCGCTAAATTAGAGGTTTTGTATTACGGTTCGATTTGTAACTTATCAAATGAGCAGAAAAGTTTTAATGACCATTGCAGGTTTGAAATTGAAATAAGACTGGGCTATGATGACGAACAAATAATCAAATAGAATAAACTAATTGAAGAAAAACGCTAAATGCCATTATTGATGAAATATTCCACTCCAGCTCACTAATTTTTTTTCAAACAATCAAAAGAAAATAATGCAATACTTGTCAAAACTAAAAGCTTTTGATTTATTTTTGTGATAAAAGTTTAAATGAATGAAACTTGACATTACAAAATATTATGCATCGTGTGTTTATTTTCAGGGTCGGTAATAGGGAGTTTGGTAATACACCTTTACCATTAAGGAAAGTGTCTTATGGCAGAGTTAATGAAACTGAATGAAATACTCTTCATCAAAACATCACTGTGACAAATGAAGCAGTTGATAACCTACTGTATTTTTATGCTGTATATGTGTGATTTTTCAGTCGCAAAAAACTTAACTTAGAAAAATAAATATGTTTAGTCATTTCCCTATGTAGAAAAATGACAGTTGGCACACTTTTATGGTTTTCTGCTAGCAATCATCAGTTGAGTTTGATGTGTTGCTGCCGATACTTTCCAATTTAGTAAAGTAAAATTTGGGTTTGTGATGAAATATATAAGGATTGCCAGAAACACAAATGGGGTGTAGCCAATTTCGACCAATAGGAAGCGTAAAAGCATCATCCACGGCGCCGACATTGCGGAAACATATGGTACTAAAGACTACTATAGCAAGTCGCAAAATAATCGTAACCATTTATAATGACAAAATATTGTGACTTTTACCCCATGACAACAACGTTTGTGATTTTGGAGCGGAAATTGTGCAGAATCAACAAATTTTAAATGCAAAATTCAAATACGGCTTTTTACCAAAGATTACAGATATATTATCACTGACATATTCAAGTTTGTTTTCGGAGCAGATATTGTATTGTAAGTAACAATATTTGAATCGTTAAAACTATTGAAGTATCCCGTGGCGTGGCTTAAACATATGAGAACATGATATTCATTACGAAACCAAATGGTCTTGAACATTTTGGAGCAGCATGGCGGTTTCCACAATCGGCTACATTTGGCTCGTGACAAAAGTTATGTTGCGCAGCCGCAACTGGCAACCCTTATACATTTCATTTGTGATGAAGCCTCTCGTATCATGTAATCATTGCAAGTAAATGAGAGCGAAAGAGGAAAGATGTACAAAGTGTGGTTATGTAATCATTGCGACGCACCTATTTATGTACCAAACAACCGAGGTAAACATTTCCTTATCATACATAAATGTTTTTCTGCTAACTACATCAGCATGGTATCTATTTCAAACGTATTAGCTTCTACTTTCCGCGCATACAGTAACATACTTAGTATAAGTAAACTACTTTTAATCGGTGTGGCAGAAATTGAAGAAATAAGAGTTTTTAATCAGTTTTGGTAACTGATTTTCCTCTTTTCCATGTGTTTGCATTGTAGGAAACAATTGCTCATTCAGCTTAATACGTCAACTGAAGTATTTCTGACCTTAAGACATAATCCACCCATGAGGGTTTTCACGAAAACAGACACAATGAGAATGAATTTGAAATTATGTAATTAATGCTACCGTGCAAGTCAATTTTTTCACTCCACTTCGTTATTACCATAAAAGTTTTAAGAAAAATACTTCTTTTAATCACAAAGTTTACTTTTTAGATTTTAATGGGGATGTTTACCACCTTTCTCATTTTGCTCCAGTCACCATAAACAGTTCATCTCCCACCATATTGTCTATGTTTTGCTAACCCATCTGTTTTTGTGTTTGTTTACCGACTTTTCAATGCGTGAAGGAAAAAGAAACCATATTATTTAAAAGAGAGAAATTAAAAACAAGTTTTTTAAAAAGTCTAATTAGTATGTTACAGGATATAAAAAGTGGCAAGATTTCTGCACATTTAAGAGGGCTTCTCTTCTTTTCCACAATCACACAACCATATACTTTAAAGGTTTGGTTTAGGGGTGGTCTGTCAGACAACCTCCAAATTGCATACTTTAAGGATAAATGACCATTGTATCGTTGTGCCGTTGTTGTCAAAGAGGAGTTTTTACATCAAGTATCCTCTTAGAAAGCATTACTAATTCTCAAAGTCTATCAGCATGTTTTTGTTCTACAAATGTATAAAAAGATCTTATGGTTTTGTGTCATGCCAAACTGCTAATTTCAATTCTTTAGGAATTGTTTTCCTAATTTTCTTAAGTGTAAATAATACATTTTCTTCTTTATGCATGCTTTTAAAAATAAATAGTTTGGAGGTTAGTTCATGTAAACTACTCTCTTTATCATCTTTGAAACAAATGTCACCAATGGGTATAGAGACAATAGCCCTTGTGCCACACTTAAAGCATGACTGTTTTAAATGTTTGTTTTATTGATTTTCTGAATATTCAAGTTTTAAGCAGCAGATTGATGTATTGAATAACCCTCTAACCCTACTCATTCCTGATCTACCTTTCTCCAAATTTATCCTCATCCATAAATGCTCACCAATTTCTACACTGCAAAAAAATTACTCCATTTTCGGGTCAAAAGCACATTTCTTTTTTTCTGTGCAGTAATTATTCTGCAAATCAGATTTAATCATTTATCTTTTATTATTTTATTCATTATTACTCCTTACACTACTGTTTATTATTTTATGACTACCAGTGATTGCTCCCCAACTCACCGAAACAAGCACAATGTTTATGTTATTTTTTTTAATGGAATCGATAACAGTCCAGCTTTGCCATTGCCATTTCAAATAGGAATAAGAAGCATTGACTTCTTCACTCGATTTCCATGAGTCGAAGTTTCGAAGGAGTTTTGGACAACAGATTATTGAAAACTTCGAAGTTTTGATTTGCCGAACTTCCATCACACGAACTTTGAAAGAGCTACGCAGAGTTTTCTACACCAAGGAAAGGATAACTCCGCAATAAGAGTATGAGTGATATGGCGGCTTTCAACGCCATGGTATTGTTGCAGTTTCTATCATTTTCACAAGTGTGTGTTGTCACCAAATTGTTTACATTTCAAATCTTGTGGTCTAAAATTAATTACTAACACAGATGATGGGTGTTCTATGGCTTATCAGTCGATGTATGTATGACTGTTCATAGCCAACTGAACCTTTTAATATTAAGTAGTCGTTAGTTGTCAAACTCTGATATAGATAAATAATAACAATTATTATTATTTATTTATTTATTATTACATTACAATGCCATTGATTATTACTTTTTATTATTCATTAACATTATTTTCATGAAGGATGAGCATTCAAATTAAACATAAATTATAATTTATTTCTGGTGATTCTCACTAATGTTGTGATTTGAATAGTCCATTCACGAGAACCACGAAGTTTTCAGCTTCCATGTTCCTATCATCAAAAGTTTGTAGTTTTGAATTATCCAAGAGTTGAAAAATTCCAACTTCGAAATTGGCGCAGTGAAAACTTTGAAGTCTTGAAAACTTCGAACTTTTCATGGACTTCCATCCTCCGAAGATTTAAAAAATCCAAAAATCCGTCAAAACTTTGGCGCATGGAAATCTAGTGCTTGTTTGAGCAGTGTAAACCAATTTTCTTTATACCGACTAAAATACTGACTGCGATCTCATGTGGGCAGTTTGCAAAGTTGATCCAATTGAAAAATGGTAAGTAATAATAAAGCACACCATGAAATCCTGGAACAAAATTTTGATCGGATGTCTTCATAGAGATTTTTTTTCCTACTGCCGGGGTCTTCGGTAGGTTTAAGATAAATGAATCGCCCGATTAAATTTAATTTTAACGAAGATGTTGTGACTTGTTTTATATAACTTTGTGTCTAATAAACAATAATTGGCCACACCTTCAACCCAAAGATGCAGTTGTCAATCAATGGAAGTTATGGGAAATGAAATTTCAGCTTATGCAACGAGCTTTTGAGGCCATTGACTTTTTGGCAAGGCTGTAAATCAGAATTGAGTAGGCCTACAGGGTTATCCAATACACCAATTGGCACCTTCGAGCCTGAATATTTAGAGAATTAACAAGAAAAATTCAATGTAGTCATTCTTCACCCCAGTGTAACAGCAGGCATGGGTATAGAGTGCTGCTCACACAAGCTACGAGGCACAGCTCAACAAACAAACTCTTATTGAATCAGGTAGCTTCAACATCTCTATCACTACTAATCTTGAACACAGTAATGAATTTACTCAAAAGATGGTTGTTTCATGTTGTTGTACTTAGAAAAACTGTAGTGCAATTTGGCGCTACTTGGTCACAACTGTTACTCTGCTTGTCTAAGTGTTTAGGCGTTTTCGGCTAAGTGGACGCGAAGAACTGTGTACATTTCGAAGCGGCCGGAAATGTTGGAGGATTTTCTATGGCCGCGAAGTACTAAAGAATGCAACCGTGCCAAACAAAGAATATTTGGAGTTGTGTTTCCTTGCACATGCTATATGTCGCGCATATAAAACGGAAATAAACTAAATAAGAGTATGGCTGCTCCAAGCACGGGCGGCTGGGGATTTCCGGTTTTTAAATCGGAGCAGACAATCCCAACAAGCATACATGATCAATAATTATATATACTAATAGTATATATAATTATTGATCATGTATGCTTGTTGGGATTGTCTGCTCCGATTTAAAAACCGGAAATCCCCAGCCGCCCGTGGCTCCAAGGGCTCGTTAGCTTTTGATTGCTAGTCTCTTGGAAAACCTTTCAAGCTGGTATGAGTACCCGAATCATGCACATGAAAAACGTAAAAGTTGTCATATGTATTTAAAACGAGTAAAATCGGTGTGTTTTACAACAAAATTGGTTCACAACACCAATTAACAGCAGTACCCCTGCTACTACTACTACTTTTTTTTAATAATAATAATTAATAATAATAATAATAATTGTTATAATAATAATAATTCAACTTTTTCAAGTTATAATACTACTCATTATTTTATTAATTATTATTGTAAATAATGATATTCTTCTCTAATTAGATAATGATAATTAAAATGTTATTAAACAGAGTTGCACTTAATTAAAAAAACATTATTATTAATTATTATATTAATTAATAATAATAATAATAATTCTACTTATTATTAATTATTATTATTAATTTATATTTATTTATTTGTTATTATTCTTATGATCGATGATGATGAAGAATAATGGTATGATGATTACTACTTACTTACTATATTAATAACTATTATTATTTCTTATGATGATGATGATGACTATTTTTATAATAATAATAATGATTACAACAATAATAATTAATAATAATCGTAACAATCATGATTAATTATAACAAACAATAATAATATTATTATACATAAATAAATAATAATATAGTAAGAATAATAATATAATCTGTTTTATAACATTTAGAATTACTAAGTTATTACTTGGGCCCTACTAAATAAAAATAATAATATTGTACAGGATTTCACTCTGTGGTAGCTTGGCCTTGACACCTGTACGTCCTCCCGTCACCAATTGTAGGCTCTGCTTAAGTAGTGGCACAGTTACGACTTTCTACTGACTCAGTGACTAGTCATTACTGACTGTTAGCTGAGCCGGCCAGTCTCACTACTGCCCTCTACAGCCGAGGCCGAACAATGTTAGGCAGGGCCGAACAGTTTGGCTAGTGTGCTGTTTGATTGCTATACTACTTATGCAAGAATGTATCGTTATAGCAGGCTATAGTGGATAGCGTTTTGCAATGTGTGTATAGTGCGCTGTGAAGTGTTTTGTTAGACAACGTGACTTCTTGAGAGTGTGCAGGGTAACTCTGATTTATTATATCCAGACAAGACATTTTATAATAAAAAGGAAGGTATAAAATATAATGTAGCTACACACGATTGGCTGGCTTTAAGACAAGTAGCACCTCCTTGAATAAAGTAGATAAAGACAAGTTACTCCCATAGATAGTGATTGGGTAAAACTTACATAGAACAAAACAATGGTCCCACCCATCGATAATAATTGGGTGGAGCCGAGACATAGAACAGTTAGTAGACATAGAATGTATGTAAGGTAGGACAATTCCTGGAGATACATAGAACGATATGCAAAGTAAATCTATGTAATAGATAGTCAAGGTGGGTAGCGCTAGGGCTACGCTTATGGCGTCCTTTACACGCGCGCCGCCCCATTGGCGACACTGCCAATCAAATAAAGTCATAAGCGTGGTCTACAAATCTCGGTTCAGGCTTCTCTGTTCCTGGCGCATCTTTGTTTTTACATCTTCGGCTTCTTGCAGAAGTCTATACGCCCCTCTGGTTAATCGATGTAGTTCCTCGTCCATTTCTTCTAGGCGTCGGATGCTCTCCCTCCTGCGCCTGGCCTTTTCCTGCTCATGGTCCTGGTGTAGTGATGCTCGCCAGTGCCTCGGCTGCCGATATGTTGTGTTGTCAGGAGTTCTCCTTCCCTGTTGAGGTGCTATAGGTTTCATTGGAGTTGTCTCCCGTCTCGGTGGTGGTGTTGTCGGAGCCAGCTTCTTTTTCTTAGTAGGGGGGGATGACTGCACCTTCTCGCCTAGCCGCTTTTGTATTGGTACTTGAACGGCCACTCTCTCTTGGGTTCCCTCCTGGCTGGGTGTCGGTTCGCCGAAATCTTCTGGGTGTTGCCATCTGCGTGCTCTGCAGAACTCGTCGTACATCTCTCTGTCTACCTCATACAATGGTTTGTTCTCGCCTCCATGTTCGTCGGCTCCTAGGTGACTCTTAATGTGCCTGACGATCGCATCACGTGAGGGGCTCTTTTTCCCGCAATGGCAGAAAAAGAACGTGAAATGCTGCCTCACGTGATAGATAATTCTTTTTCTGGAGTGTCTGAGATCACACAGGCGGCATTTCCAGGTATCGCCGTCAGTTCCCACTCTTACTGCTGCATCTTTTATCTCCCTCATTGTTTTGCCGGTGAGCCATATCTCCCTCATCTGGTCGAACTTCGGCTTCTCTTCTGTGCTGTCAGCTGCAAGGGATATATTGTTGAGTAGAATGGCTGGGGGGTTGCAGGCTTTTGACGTCGTCACCTCTTTGTGAGGGACTCGGACAGTGAGCCGCTTCATTGGTTGATCTAGTGCAGCGATGAGTGATGCTACCGATACTGTAGGGGGTTGCTTACCGGCCTCTATTGATGTCTGATTCCCGACAGCTGGCTCTGGTGTATCTCTGATTCTTGTCCTAGCCATTTCTTCTTTTAGTAGGGTTGCTATCTGTAGTAGTGTAGAGTGTTGTGCTGCTTCCTCTGGTAGTTGAGCGTCGAGTGAGCGCTGGTGGATTTTCGGTTGTTCTAAAACGAGGTTGTTTCCCCACGTGACTGATTCTTGGGGACGTAATGTTGCGGTTGTGGGTGTGGAGTGGTTTTTGTGGTTGTGAGTGGGGGTTGTCTCCCTTTGTCTCGAGGGGGAACAACTCCTAGTTTGTTGTCGGTTTACTTGTTTCCTTTTTCGTATCACTTTCACCCACTCGTTTCCGCTCGTTTTTTCTGCTGTTTGTTTTCTTTCGTCACCGTTTTCGGTTTTCGTCATTTCTCTGTCTTGTTTCTGAGGTAGTTTTTCGCGTAGATTTTGTTTAGCTGGTCTGTTTTGTTGTAGGGGAGAGCAACTCCTAGTTCTTTGCCAGTTTGTTCGTTCTCTTTTTCTGCTCTTTCTAGTAGGTTCTACTTCTTCGTTTTGGTTCGAATTTTCTGCTGTTTTTTTGTTGTTGGTGTGGTAGGCTGCCTCTCCCCTTGTCTCTTCTTCGTAGTGGTTTTGTGTTGCTCTACTCCTTTCTTCTTCTGTAGCCTGGTAGCAGTGGTAATCTGCTAACCGCTTTGGCTGGTTCCTTTCTCTTTGTGGCCGGCTTAGCGGAGATGTTCGTCCTTGTTGGCCGGTTAGAGCGGGCCATTCCTCTTCGTTGAGGGCAGGCGGGTTTATAGCCGGAGTAGGTGGGGGTGGGGGGCACTCCCTCATCTCCTCCCGTGGCTCTCCTTGGATGATCGGTGGCAGGTCTACTTCTGGTTCTCCACTTTCTCTTGGCCCTTCTTCGCTGGGTGTTGGAAGGGTTGTTGGTAGGGGGTCCCTCTCCCTTTCTCTTGGGCTGCTGGGTCCTCTTGGGCTACTGGGCCCATGTCCTCCTCCCCCTGGACTCCAGAGTCCACTCTCTGCTGGGATGGGCTCTGTGGCACCGTGTGGCATGAGCAGGTCCTCAATAGGGGGTTGCTCGTCTCTCCTGGGTGGTAGTGGTGGTCTGAATGGAGGGTTTGGCAGAGGTAGTGGCGGGATTGGTTCGACTAGCCCCCGCGGCTGGGGTGGCTCCTTCCGGGGCCACTCGTCCTCTCCGGGCGCCTTTCATATTGGGCCGCATGGCGGGTTCTCTACATGGGGGGGCCCTGCCTACTTCTTCGTTGCAGGCCCGATACTGCCGTAAACGCTGCCCATTCTGTATGGACCATTGTCCATTCCTGGCCACCTTGTACGTGTGGTTGGGGAAGGCTTTCAAGACCTGGTAGGGGCCCACAAACCGGGGCTGCAGTTTCGGATTGCTCCCTTTTACCCTTCTCTTGTTTTCTAGAACTACTAGTTCTCCTTCTTGAAAGACGGGCGGCTCTTCGCTCTCCTGCTGTCTTACTTCTTGCTGCTTGTCTCGGAGGTATTGGTGGGCGGCCTGTAGGTTTTCCTGGATCTCGGCGGTGTATTCTGTGATATTCTGTGGGTCTAGGGATGGAGGGGTTCCTGTCAACTGGTCCGGTAGGCGGACTTCTCGGCCTAGCATCAGCATGTTTGGCGTCTCTCCAGTGGCTGAATGTGGTGTTCCTCGACACGCCCGCATGATCTGGGGAAGGAGGCCGTCCCATTCGTCCTGTCCTTTTGCTAGTATTAGGGCCCGTAGGGCATCTCCGAGAGTGCGGTTTTGCCGCTCAACCATCCCGTTCCCTTGAGGGTGGTAGGGGGTGGTCCTGGTCTTTTTTATTCCCCAGAGGCTGCACAGTTCTTCTAAGAGCGTAGATTCAAACTGGGCTCCCTGGTCCGAGTGAAGTTGCTCGGGGAGACCCCAGTAGGCGAACACTCTCTCGTCGAGGGCCGTAGCTACAGTGGGTGCAGTGGCGTCTGGCAAGGCGATGGCGTCCTGCCACCGAGTGAAATGATCGGTCAGTACTAACGCCCATCGGTTCTTCCTTTTGGTCAGCGGTAGGGGGCCCACTAGATCTACGGCCAACTTCTGGAACGGCCGGCCGGCGAACATACGCTGTCTATGTGGGTTGTCTGTCTTCCTCCCATTCTTTGCTACCTGGCAGACTTCACACTCCTTGATCAGCCTCCTGACGAGTGACGAGATACCTGGCCAGTACCAGTCCAGCAAGACTCGTTGTCTGGTGCGGTGTACGCCCGCGTGTGCCAGACGGTGGGTGTCCCAGATGACCTGGGTGCGTCTGCTGGGTGGACACAGGATGCACTGTCTGGGCCGAGTGGGGTGTTGGAGTAGGAGGGTGAGTGTCCCATCAGGTCGTATCGTCATGGCACCACGTCTTTCATACAGGATCCGTAGTTCTGTATCGCCTTCTGCGAGCTCTTGCTCGGTTATGCTTCCAGGTTGCTTGACCTCCGCATATAGTCGTGCGATTGGTCCTGTCCCCTCTCTCTGTTCTCGCACTAGGTCGGCCGTGGCCTGGGGGGGTTGTACAATGGTGAGGTTGACCTGTTCCTTGACCGGCGCTGGTGGCCTCTCTCCCTGAGCGAGCTCTGCATGTGTGGGGCCGCCATCTCGTTGCTCTATGGCGTTACATTGCCGGCAGTCTATGCACTGTCCTTTGCGACTGAGCCCGTCCGCATTGCCATGTTGGGCTCCTGCCCGGTGCTCTAACTTGTACTTGAACTCGGCCAGCGTTTCTAGCCACCGAGCTATCTGGTTGGAGGGTTCTTTTCGTCTGCAGAGCCAGCGTAGGGAGGCGTGGTCAGTCCGCAGTCGAAACTCTCGGCCGTAGAGGTAGGGTCGGAAGTGTTTTACTGCCTTAATGACGGCCAGTAATTCTTTCCTCGTCACACAGTAGTTTCTCTCGGCTGGTGCCAACGTCTTACTGAAGTAAGCGATAACTCTCTCTCCGCCGTCTTGGTGCTGGGACAGTACTGCTCCAACTCCTACCGCGCTAGCGTCCGTATCTAGGATGTATGGTAGGCGGGGGTCGGGGTACCCGAGCACCGGGGCATGTGTCAATCCGTGTTTGAGCTGATCGAAAGCCGTCTGCTCTTTCTGGTCCCACTTCCATGGCACGTCTTTTCCGGTGAGCACGGTGAGGGGCTTTGCTACTGTGGCATAGTCAGGGAGGTACTGACGGTAGTAGCCTGCCGTTCCTAGGAAGGCCTGGAGTTCCTTCATCCCTCTGGGTGTCTCCCATTGTCTGACGGCCTCTACTTTTTCGGGGTCTGTTGCCACGCCCTCGGCGCTGACCACGTGGCCCAAGTATTTCACTTGTTCCTGCAAGATCTCACACTTAGAAGGCTTAACCTTTAGATTTGCCTGTTGGAGTCGTCCCAATACTTCGCCCAACCTCTGCATGTGGCTCTCAAAATCTGGAGCGATGATGATGACGTCGTCCAGGTAGAGGAGTAGGGTACGCCAGTGCAATCCCTTCAAGACCTTCTCCATCAGCCGTTGGAAGGTGGCCGGGGCGGATGTTAAGCCGAACGGAAGCACCTTCCACTTCCAGAGTCCGCTGCGGGTGGTGAAAGCAGACTTTTCCTGTGCATCGGGGTCCATGGGCACCTGCCAATAGCCACTTGTGAGGTCCAGCGTGGAGAAGTATTTACTCCCGGACAGGGCATCGAGGGACTCGTCGATGCGTGGAATGGGGTAGGCGTCCTGCCTAGTGATATCGTTGAGCTTGCGGTAATCTACGCAAAACCGCCAGGAGTTGTCCTTCTTTCTCACCAGGACTACCGGGGAGCTCCAGGCACCATCAGCTGGCTCTATGAGATCTTTCTCGAGGAGGTCCTTGACCTGACGCTCCGCCTCTGCTTCCTTCTCAGGTCCCAAACGGTGTGGAGGGCATCGAATAGGTCGTGCTCCTTCCACGGTAGGTATGGAGTGTTCGGCCAGGTGTGTTCGCCCAATGTCGCCATTGTGACTGCTGAACACAGCCTGGTACTGTAGTAGCAACTCCCTTAGTTGTGTCTCTTGCTGGGTGTCTCTGCATCCCTTCCGAGCTTGTGCGAACAGCTCCTGGAGGTGGAGGGGAACCTCATTGTCCTCCGTCTGGCGTCTGACTGGGGGGAGGGTTTCGGCCAGTGTCTGAATCCCTTCTGTCTCAATTCCAGTGAACATGCCTATCACTTCCCCTGCTGGGAGTTTCACTGTATCTTGCGTCGGATTCATGCACCGCACTAGCACCCGTCCTTGTGAGTCAGGTTGGTTGATGCTGGTGGCTATGGGTATTCCGCCTTCTATACTTTCAATCACCCCTTGTGGGTAGGTTTCTCGTGAACTGAGGTGGCATCTGATCGTGGTTTCGGCCTGGGGAGGCAGCTCCGTCTCCTGCCGCACTTGAACCTTTGACACTAGGTTCCTTCCATGTCGATCGGTGCATATCAGTTCCTTTCCTTGCATGACTAGTATCGGCCGGTCGAATCCCAGTTGGCACTGCTGGCTAGCCAGGAATGGCATGCCGAGGATTACATCTTCATTGATCTGTCCGACCACGAAGGTCTCATCAAACTTGATGTGTCGGATCCTCCCTTTGAGTGCTAGCAGGCCGTAGAAGGGGAGTCTCGTGCCATCGGCCATGAGGCCATGTGAATCATACTCTTGTAAGTTTCGTTGGACATGTTCTGGTAGTCGATCGAAGATGCGTTTTGCCAATAAGTTGGTATTGCATCCGGTATCGATCAAGTAGGTCACTGCCTCTCCTTCCACCCGTCCAGGCAAGTAGTAACTGGAGCGATAAGGGCGTGTAACATTGTTGAGTTGCAGAGTGACTGGTTTCGGACTGCCTTTCTTGTCCTCCAGAGGGAAGGTCGTCTGGGTCTGTTTGTCTCTCATCCTGGGCCTTGATTCCTGCTGCTCTAGAGTCCCCGTCTCCTCTGTCCTTGCTATCGCTGGCTCGGCTAGGCCGGCCAGGCAGGCGAAGCGATTGGACAGCGTGATCGGGGGGCTAGTCAGGAGGTCCAGAGAGATTTTGACCTGCGGCGTCTTCCTCTGTTCCTGAGGAGCAGTCTGCTGATCCATCTTTCTGGTGGTGGTTGCCCGTCTGCAGCCAGTAGGCTGTTCTACTGCTGCGGGCCGTAACCGTTTCCCTGGCGGCTGGGCCAGGGGGAGGTCCTACACTCCTTTCGGGTGTGACCAACCCGCTGACAACCCCAGCACCGCTTCGGAGCTTCCTCTTTCTTTTCGGCCTTCAGGCTGGCAATCTCTCTCCCTAGTCCTTCCACTGTGTGGAGGAGCTGTGTTAGGGGGTCTTGCACTTCCTGGCACCGGTTACTCTTCCCTCTGAGGTGTTCCTCCTCCTTCTCAGGGTCGGCCTCTATGGTCCTGACGTGGGGTCCTCCCATCGGCTGGTGGGGTATCTGCAGGAATTCATGCCCGGCCTGAATGGCCTCCTCCAAGCTCTGGGGGCGTACTGCCAGCAGGTGACGCTGTAGGTACGTGTGCCCTAGTGTGCTATGGAAGGTTTGCAGTGTTAATTCCTCTCGATTCTGTCGGGGAAGGTTGCCATGAGCTGCCTCGATGAGTCGTTCTACGGTGATGGCGTGGTCTCTCAGGTTGTCTTTTGGCGACTTGCGGTAGCTGAGCAGCTTAGCTTGCGCTTCTGACCGGGTCATCCCAAAGGTTGCCTGTAGAGCCCTGATTACGTCTTCCGTCGTTTCCCCTCTTCCACACTGTTCTGCTCGACCAGTCAATGCTTGCCGCAGATGAATGACGGCGTCCTCTGGTTGCCAGCGATTGGCCTCTGCAACTTCTCTGAACCTGTTCAGGAAGTAGTGGACGTCTCCGTGCCCGTCGAACTGTGGTGGCTTGAATCGATCTCTGGTCGTTGTCATGGTCATCCTGTTGAGGATGTCAGTCAGTGTGCCCATCATCTGTAGACTGGATGGATCTCTGTCGATGCTTGTAGCTCTCCTTCTCTGTGCCATCTTGTAGCCGTCCTTCTGGTGTGGGAGTCTCTTGTCAGTGGGTGTTTCAGATCCCACTGCTGCCACCAATGTACAGGATTTCACTCTGTGGTAGCTTGGCCTTGACACCTGTACGTCCTCCCGTCACCAATTGTAGGCTCTGCTTAAGTAGTGGCACAGTTACGACTTTCTACTGACTCAGTGACTAGTCATTACTGACTGTTAGCTGAGCCGGCCAGTCTCACTACTGCCCTCTACAGCCGAGGCCGAACAATGTTAGGCAGGGCCGAACAGTTTGGCTAGTGTGCTGTTTGATTGCTATACTACTTATGCAAGAATGTATCGTTATAGCAGGCTATAGTGGATAGCGTTTTGCAATGTGTGTATAGTGCGCTGTGAAGTATTTTGTTAGACAACGTGACTTCTTGAGAGTGTGCAGGGTAACTCTGATTTATTATATCCAGACAAGACATTTTATAATAAAAAGGAAGGTGTAAAATATAATGTAGCTACACACGATTGGCTGGCTTTAAGACAAGTAGCACCTCCTTGAATAAAGTAGATAAAGACAAGTTACTCCCATAGATAGTGATTGGGTAAAACTTACATAGAACAAAACAATGGTCCCACCCATCGATAATAATTGGGTGGAGCCGAGACATAGAACAGTTAGTAGACATAGAATGTATGTAAGGTAGGACAATTCCTGGAGATACATAGAACGATATGCAAAGTAAATCTATGTAATAGATAGTCAAGGTGGGTAGCGCTAGGGCTACGCTTATGGCGTCCTTTACAATATAACAATAAAATAATAGTAAATAATAATTATTATAATAATACAAATATTAAATAAATTAATAACTACTACTAATAAATAATAATTATTATAAATATAAGTACAGTAGCATTATGATTATGGTTGTTGTTTTTCGAGTCGTCCTACTTAGCTCCATTAGCACTAGTACCAATAATTACTATTATTATAATAATTATAAGTATTATTATTAATTAGTTATATATTTATAATTGTTGATCATAAATGAATGATTTATACTATTATTTATTCATTATTATTATTATTAATTGTAGGTTGTTGTTGAGTTGTTTTTTATCAATATTAATCATTCATATGTCAATCAATAATAATAATTTTACTTATTGATAACAACAACTAAGCAACAACGACAGCTTACAATTTAATAATGATATTAAATAAATAATATAAATCATTTATGATTAATAATAATAATAATAAATGTATAATTAATAATGATACTATGACCAATGGCGCCATTACAACAATCTATGTAACTCTATGCTAACGTTCTATGTTGACCGTTCTATGCTTGCATTATTTTTCATTATCATTATAATTATTGTACCTACTGGTATGTTCAGTCAACCGATTAGCTGATGCCAACCTACCACTAGCTCTACTATTTTTCATTCGCTATTAACTTGTGTCAGGCGAGGCCTGCAATCTAACCTTTTGTATTCTCCTTTCAAACCTATTGTACTCTTTTGCATAAATGTGAATGTAATTAGTAATAAAGTCAGAGTAAGCCTTGCACACTCATAGGTTCTTTGTTCACAATAACTTCAATTGCGCACAGTACATGTCAGTACACTGAAAACCACTGCACTACAGTTGTAATCGACAAGTAGGCACCGAACCTCTGCCGGTCAGAAATAGCCTTGGCTAGTTTTACCTTCATTGTTCGGCCACTACCACTGTCTAAGAAGTAGTCAATACAACCAGGCAGTTTGGCCCCATCTGGCAATGGTCGATCATCATTGCTAGGAAGGCTGTCGACCTGTAGACGGGTTGTCATTGCTACCAAAGCACAAGCAAGCCATCAGCGACCTAGGGAGGCTGTGCAGATAGACCAAGCTACCACATACCTACACAGACAGTGAAATCCTGCACAATACTTATAATGATAATAATTATTACACTACTAGTGGAGCTAAATGCTAGTTAGTAGTATTAGTTGGACTGCTTCTGCTATTCGACATTATTATTATTATTATCGCCACACTCACACAGTGACTCAGACTGTAACTGCTGTTAGTGAACTGCTGAGCTGCTGAAGCACCCAACAATTTACCTTAAATTTTTGAGTGACCGATGTCTGAGTAGTGTCTATTAATTTATATATGCTGTTGCCATCAAAAATAGTGCTAATAATATACTAATAGTAATAATAATACTGTATCTCTAATCATACTCCTACTAAATACCAAGGCTACGACTACCGCTACGACACTACCTTTTACTAAACTAATGAACAGGCAACAATTTTTGTTATCAGTAGCCTACTGGCTGCTGTTGCAACTGTTATTATAATTACTATTATTATTTTTCATATATTATTATTGTCATTTTTATAGTTTGTTGCACAAATAACTTATTTTCATTTATTAACGTGACAATTGTAATGATTGTTTGTTATTATTATTTGATTGATGATATTTATTATTATTATTGTTTATAAGAATCTAGTAGCTACATTGGGGCTACCTACCCCAAGGCTGATACTCCTTCAAACATACCCACCTGGCTAGGCCAACACTTACAAAATGTACCCCTATCCACTTGGTTGTCAATCCAGCCCACACCCCTTAAACACTTGGTGGCCCGCATCCCACTGTATGATGTTAGCATGGGATATGAGCATAATAAATACTCTACATGTACCTGGCTGTGTTTGAATATGTGACTGCATGCCAATTTAGTGCGTACCCTGGAATTGAGAACACTTTACAACAATAGGGTGTCACATGTAACTTGTAACGCTTGGTTCATTGGGCAAAACACCCCCCTAAAGTAGCAAATCCACTATGCAGGCACCTTGCACAAAAACACCCCCTAAAGGCTGGTTCACACGACGCGTGAAAAACACTTCACCGTGAATTGGATTTTTGTAACAGCTACAGCGGCGGCTCAGTCTTATCTTGTTGTTGTTCACACGCAACGTCTCCGTGCGATAGCGTCCTTGCTCTCAACCAATAGAATTGCAGTGTACGCAATACGCGGGATCAGTGTACTACTAGTAGTACCAGTACGCAACAATGATTGAACAAGCTGAATGAATTATAATTAATTAAGTTATGAGCAGTACAAAAGAAATACGGGCATCAAAAGCAATCAGTTCATCATCATGTATTAAGATGGAGTAAAATTTCAGTGAAATCATAAATTATTATTGCATAATATTTAAAGTTAATACATACACAAGAAGAATCAATAAATGTCTGACATACAACAGATAGTAGTAGATGTTAATAATAATTACTAGTTGAATAGTTAAATGATTATTATTATGTTATAAAAATAAGCAGTGCTATCAAATAATATGGATTGTTACTTATAATAGTCATAATAATAATAAATTCATAATTTATTTCATGTTGTCATTGATTAATAATAATAATAATAAATAAATGCGTTTTTTAATTAATTTAAAAATATCAATTATTAATTTTTTACACCATAATTATCACCATCAGCACTTTCATCTAGCTGGGAAACATTGCAGTATACAATAAATACATCAAACCAATGTTTGCGGCTTTCTTCATCAATTCATCACTAATTTAATTATCAGTCGACTTTTGCTATATGCATACAGCGCGCCCTTTGCTATTAACGATGTTTGATTGTCCAATCATCTATCGCGACGGTGACCTTTTGCTAACATTGCGGTGACAAAGTTCAACATGTTAGACATCCAATGCCCGCACTATTTCACGCCAACGAGCGCAATTTACCAGTGAGTCATCGCAGTTTGTTTTGTGGCGGCCGCTGAAACAGTCACTGTACAGTGAATTCACGCGTCGTGTGAACCAGCCTTTAAACTTGCTTCTAGGCCGAGTCTTATGGGCCATTATAAAATGAGCATCAGCCCTGGGCCCCTACCTACCCTCCCAGTTATAACAAATCTTTCCTTTTTGATAGTTGATCATTAATATTTATACTACTATTATTAGAATAATATGGTAAAGTTATTATATTGATACCACTCCTTATAATATAGCTAATAACAATAAATTTTCAAACTTTGATTTTTATATTAAAGATTGTTGTCAACCCCAGGCTGGTAATTTTTACAAGAAGATAATGCCATGAAAATCACATTGGTTTCTGTTGCCCCATAAGGAGGATCAACCAAACCAAACTACTAATTATTACATGCACCTATACATGATGATGTATGCGTGCATAACTAGATATATAAATTATATGTGTGCATCACCTATAAACATTATGATGGTCATTCCAAATTATTGGTCACCGTAATAATGATTGCAAACATATTTTTCTATTTAACAGTAGGGATGATATTAATCAAGCTGGAAATAATTGTATAATGAAAGTGAAAATATTATGGTACCTAATAAATGAAATGTTATTTAGCCAAAACCATTTCCAAACTCCCTCCGCAATACCTGTGTATCACTGACCGTGAAATCTCGTGCTACTGCAGCATTGCTAAAAGATTGTTTTCGACTCCTTCAGAAAATAATTATTTTCCCATATAAATTTCATCAATTATTTAAAATAATACTCCAGCATGTAACTAGCAGGCATACACATACATAAACACTAACAAAACAACCCAATAATAATCTCAATCATGGCACATTTGCGTCAAACTATGAAGACTCTGAGCATATCTTACTACGAGACCACAAATGAATGAAGTAAATGATTGGCTATCTTCTGATATTTAAATCACTCATAAAATACGTGTTCCATAGATATTCAATTTTTAGCAACAAATGTTAGTGGCGTGCTAGGCATTATAAGATTGTATTCTACTATTTTTTACATGGTCACATGGTATAAAATCAGGTTTTCAGGGCCAGTTGTATAATAATGACAAGTTATTAGTATAATTATCATCATTGTCATTTATTTATTATTATCAGTTTTTATAAGCCATACAAGCATACACTTACAATACACAGGCATTTTTATTATTATCACAATTATTATACATGTAACTGCTGGTGTTCAGATTGATTGTCATATTGTTATATGTATAATAATTGTGACAATAATAAAAATGCCTGTGTATTGTAAGTGTATGCTTGTATGACAATCAATCTGAACACCAGCAGTTACAAGCACTTCAACAAGCCCATAACCACCCAATATAAGTACATAGTAACCCTAACTATCCACCTGAAATTATACGCAATATTGAGAAAGCAATTAATATTTCATATCTCATCCAGTAAATCTCACTCCTAACAGGAAACCAAGGAACATCAACATGCTTTGCTCCTCAGTGGATACAAACATCAACTTGAGTGTAAGTGCAACCCCACTAGCAAAACAAACTGAAAACAGAAAACCATGTGGTAAAACCATTGGTAAAATCTACTTTATAACGGAAGACAAATCAACAACATTGGCAAGCAGTTTTTTTAGCTTACTGGGTGCTGCACAATCTTTTCAACTGCGGCAAACCGCAACTATGCCCAGTACAATATGAACGCCTTGAATCAAGCTACTCTATCTACAGCAACCAACACCAACCCCCTTACAAACATAGAATTAACTGAAACAACATTCAAGACTAGTTTCACAAACTAGTCCATTTTATTATTCCACCTATTATGTTGGGACCCCATTTATTAATAAAACTGATTAAGTTTCAATAAGATAGCATAGAAACCAAAAAGGATTCAGTTGTTGCTGGGTCCAAAATGTGATGTCTCGTCGTAATTTTTCATAATGTAAACCAGCTTGTTTAGCTAGTATGCATGTTGTTGTCCACCAATACTTAAATAAATGATCATATTCACTAGATTTCCATGCGTCGAAGTTTTGAAGGAGTTTTGAACAATGGATTGTTGAAAACTTCAAAGTTTTGATTTGCCGAACTTCCATTATATGAACTTTTGAAAGAATTATGCAGAGTTGTCTACACCAAGGAAAGGATAACTACGTATGAGTGATTTGGCGGCTTCAACGTCATGGTATTGTTGCGGCGAGAGACGAGCAGTTTCTATTGAAACGATAACATCATTATTGTGAGAGAAAAATATTGTTTTCACAAGTGTGTGTTGTCACCAACTTGTTTACATTTCAAATCTTGTGGTCTAAAATTAATTACTAGCACAGATGATGAGTGTTTTATGACTTATCAACCGGTGTATGTATGACTTTTCAAAGCCAACTGAACCTTATAATAAATAATAAGTAGTCGTTTGTTGTCAAACTCTGATATAAATAAATAATAATAATTTATTATTATTTATTTATCATTATTATTACAATGCCATTGATTATTATTTTTTTTATTATTTATTAACATGATGCTGAGGACCTTATATTTTCTAAATATTGTTTCCATGGAGGAAGAAAATTCAGATTAAACATAAATAATAATTAATTTCTGGTGATTCTCACTGATGTTGTTAATTAAATAGTTTATTATCATGAAAACTACGAAGTTTTCAACTTCCATGATCCTATCGTCAAAAGTTCGCAGTTTTGTATCATCGAACAGTTGAAAAATTCCACCATCGAGATCGGAGCTGTGAAAAGTTCAGAGTTTTGAAAACTTCGAACTTTTCATGGACTTCCATCCTTCGAAGATTTGAAAAATCCAAAAATCTGTCAAAACTTCGACGCATGGAAATCTAGTGATTGACAACACGGGTGTTGTTTATTTATAGTTTGATATTTATTACGTGTAATATAATAAATAGTATAATTGCATAAATGTATATGTTGCATTATTTCTTGTGTAATCACCCACATACCAACAAAACATAAATGTGTGCAGCCACGGCTTAACACTGCTGTCTCAGTCAACAATCATGAAAACGTGGTAGTTGAATCACAAATCATATGACTTGAATATTATGCGCACGATACTGGTACTTAGCTCTCTATGTATTAGTGGATTCAGTGAAAAAATTAAATGTCATTTCTATCATCATGAAGCTTTGTTGGAATTCAGTGATGCCTTGGTTGGTGCAAATCCGACAGAAGACAGTTACATTTGAGTGCCAGTCTTCTCATAGTGCTTGGCTCACTGGTTCAACACTGATGTAGTTACGAGTTGAAGCTTTTCATATTTCACTGATGCAAGTCTTTTCAACAGTAGAAAAAAGCACACCTTTGATTATTGCTCACACAATGTATAAAATTTCTGATGGAACATTAATTTAGGACACATTTTAAGGTGGAAGTGTTGCATGGATTGAGTTATATTAAAAAGCATGGTTTTTAATTTCTTAGCATTTTATTCCATTTTATTTGGTTAGTTTTATTATACTTATCATCAATATTTATTCATTTACTAATTATTACCAGTTTTCAACGCAAATCATTTTCAATATTCATTTAGGCACATGGCAACAGTGGCAGAATGTTGGTTTACAGTCAACTCAAAGAGTTTGAGTTTATGCTAATTTAATAAAACTCGTTGGTTAGATGAGTTGTGAGTAAACGAAGTGGTTTATCAGTGGGGAAAGTGGGTATCCAACTAATTCACAGTACAAGTTTCCATGACTGATCAACCACTTCATTCACCCACAATTCAGCTGACCAACAAGTTTTGTTAGATTAGCTCAAACTCTTTGAGTTGATCGTAAACCAACATGTTGTCACTAAATATAATTGGCTCTCTTCTAAGATTTGCTGCAAGCAGCTGCGTTATGGCTCATACTCCACCCATGACAATGATAGGGCCAGTATGAATTAGGTGTATGTTTAAAACCAATTGTTGACAGCAACACTGTAATAGCTGGCATGCAGCACACAACTAAACAGTGTGAAACACATAATCAGTCAGACCAACATGGCAAACAAGATCATTTTGAAAGTGTGCTGTAACAAACGATTCATGTTGAGTTACTTAAAAAAATGAAGATCAATTAAGCAATGAGTTTGTTTTATATGGATTAGCCTGACATCTCATGTTATTTTTGCAGGAGTCTCTGCTTATCCTGCCACATCTCGCATTCTCACTCCCTACGCTAATCCAACCAGTGCTGCAGACATTTATTTTGATGAACTGCACAAGGCCCGAGTGAAAGTTGAGAATGCTTTTGGCTTGCTGAAAGGTCAATGGAGAAGAATATTTATTATACATGGATGTAAACACCATGGACAGATGCAACCAAATTATTGAAGCGTGCATTCTGCTGCACAATCTTGGGTTGCGTTCAAAATCAAACAAACCCATTTTACCTTTGTCTATTCCGGATGTCCCAAAGGCAGCAATAGAAGTAGACTCAACAAATGCGGGATATATTAAAAGAGACACGATAACAAAAATGCTGACATAAATGTATTTTCTGTTATAAGTATATTTTCAAAGAAACTTAATTACTCGCCACACAAGCTAGCTGCTATTTTAGCAAACGACTCAGCTTTGCTCCGTTCTGTAGCAACAAGATTATTAAGAGCTCAAGCTTTGTCAGATTGTCATTATTTTTTGGAGGCAACTTTTCTTGCTCAGCTGCAACAGGTTTTTCAGCTGCCATGGATTGCTCGTTCTCCCTACAAGTAGATTTTACATGCATTGTTTACACAATATATCGGCAAATACTTTACACTTTGAGTATATGCTCTGTCAAATATTTAGTAAAAGTTTGACTATACAGTACAACACTATTACCTACCCAGATTCCACCTCGTGAATGTGTGCGGCAGCTGATCTGCAATCACCGAAATAATTTTCCATTATGTCATAACGCTTGAACTTTTTGGCACTTTTTCCTGCAGTAGCAAAGAAAAGCATCAACAAAAACCCTTAAAAATCATATTACCACTTTCTACGGACCCCAATCATCAGTTGAATGGCTTACTTGTCAAAACAAACTTCATATAAAAACCATAATCCGATTTTTCACCAATAGCAACTGCATACACATACTTTTATTAACATTTATTGCATTTTGAAAATGAAAAATTTTTCAGTACATAAAAAATAGCAACTTATTAAACCATAACTAACCAAACAATTGTATGAGCAAGAACGCAGTGTAATTACATTATCACGATTGGTAAATCTTTGAGCCAGCACACCGAACACTGATGTCAGCATTATCTGAAAAGCAATTTGCAACAGCATCTGTGACCATCAACACGATGTAGATACAACTTGATAAGCTTTAACAAACTAACCTGATGTTCGATTGTTGTCCTTAACGTTTGCATATGAGGACTTGAGCTCCCGGAACTTGCTTTGTATTTGATCCTTAGTAAAAGCAGATCCCCTTTGTTGGAAGCGAGATGTAATGTTATCCCAGTGCTACATAGATGAGTATATTATGAGATAAATGACATTATAATATGATGGAAAGTTGCAACTGGCCAACAAAGGTTTTGATCCTCAATTAAGATTAGATTCTTTCAAGCTGAATCTATTGAAGTAGTATGCACAGAAACACATCCACAACTGCATTACTAAGATATCGATATGATGGCACGGCATGAAAACAGAAACAACTAAATCAAGTTCCAATATTAACTGTTACATATGGTGGCTCACAACGTTAGACAGTTTCGTTTTCAAAGCGTATGAACGGATTTGAAATAGTCCAGACGGTTTGCAAAGCGTCTTTTACATTGAAAATAATTGGGTAATTGCAGTCAAATAGCCCAAGAAACTATGTTTAAAAGCGGGCTTTTGGCAATAATAAATTAATCGTCGGCCTCAGCAGTTGAGGGATTCATGCCATAAAACTGTATTTCCTGCCTAACGATCGTAAATTCTGCAAACCGTATAGTTGCTTTGCAAATAATTCAGACGGCTTAGAAATGATTCAGATGATTTAGAAAATTACGAACCGTATGGATGCTTTAGAAAGAGTATGAACTATTTACAAACCGTATGAACTACTTTGAAATAGTCTGAACTGTTTTGAAATAGTCTAAACTATTTTGAATTATTTGGAAAAGTTTGCAAAGCACATGGATTTTGAACCAAAAACGGTCGTCATAATTTTATTTATAGCCTCTGTATAACTTTATCAACATAGACATAGATCAAAAGACATAGAGCAAGTTAATTAACTGTATAAAATTGTTGTTGAATATAATCTCTAAAATTTTATTTAAATTTATAATTGGGTTGGGTTGGATTTATTATTTAAAACAATTTAAAACAAATAATATTTAATAAAGAAAAACATTTTATTTATTTAAAGAAAATTCAACTGTTTAGTAAAAAACATTTATCAATCATAAATTTAATGTAGATCTATGATCAATATAGCAAACCAGCAAGTCGTCTCAGATTTTCCAAGTCCACGAACAATTTCACAAAGCGTTCAGAAGTTTTGCAAAAGTTCAGACTACTTCAAACTCGTTCAAACAGTTTGGAAAGCGTTCAGACGTTTTAAAACGCAAAACACAAAACGTTCTGAGCCACCATAGTTACAGGTAACCTTTCAAACTTACCTTTAGTTTTTGAACTTTTCCATATGAGTGATACGATTTAATTGCAGGAATGTGGAGAGAGCATAGTAGCTCAATGAGATCGTCGCTCCAGATCAGCTTACTACTACTTCCCCATCTAGAAGTAATACTTTCTTATGTACTAAAGTTAAACATCAGGCATATTGAATGCTTTGCATAATGCAAGAACAGAGCTACATACTGTGATCCAAATAAATACTCCATCAAAATTAACGTATTTTAACATACCGGTATCATCAACAGATGAATGGCTACATGCGGCTTCATTTTCATCTACAACAGACGGACCAAATATTTGTAATAATGTTGTAAATAACTGAGACAAATCGTAGCTGCAGTAGTTACTGAGAAGTGATCACTGAACCATTTCAGTTGTCTGAAAAACATATACCTACCGCTTTCCTCATCAATTTGAAAAGCTGGTGTCACTGGGCCTTTGCCTTTCTTGGCTACAACATAAAATCAAAGTTTTATAAAAATTCATTTCTCTATATCATAGTCGACATTTGCTACAGGTCTGTCGAGGCTCATTCCAGGAGGTATCTAACCTCATTCACCTCTCCATCAATTCCAATTCCCGAAGCGCTAAAGCCTGGTTCACATACTTGTAAGGGTTTGCAAGACAATCTTGTGATTTCGCACAATGCAAGTTTACATAAACTTAGCACAAATTATGATTGCTGGAAGTATAATCACTCTCTTGACTGAGAAGAAATGAAATCCTGAAACCCGCCTTCATTGACTAACGATTATACGCACTAAATAAATTAACTTTGTTAAATGACACCGTTTTACAATTATTTATCACTTATATTTCTATCATGTTATTATCATGGTTCAGGATTATTATTATTCGTATTACTATTCTCATTAAAAACCACTCTGTAATTAAACTTAATAATAGTAATCATTTGTTCCCAATCGTGATATAATAATATATTTTCTAATATCTCCATATCACATCATTTCTAAATCTCAACAAGTATGATTGATGATGTTGTTATCACGTAACAATCATAGAATGATATATTTAAATCAACTATTATACTACTCATTCCATTAAAAAAACTAGCAATAAATAACTGTAATATTTAGTAAGAATAATTAAACTAATAACAATAACAATTTTGTTATTTATTACAATCTTTTGATGGGATTCGTGTTTGCATGAATAACCTCAATATGGTGGCTCAGAACGTTTTGCCTTTTGTGTTTTAAAGTGTCTGAACGCTTTCCAAACCGTTTGAACGAATTTGAAATAGTCTGAATTTTTGCAAAAACTTCTGAACGCTTTGTGAAATTGTTCGTGAACTTAGAAAATCCGAGCCGATTTGCTGGTTCGCTCTATTGATCATAGATCTACAGTCCATTTATGATGGATAATGTTTCTCCTAAACACTGAACGGTTGAAATTTTTCTAAATAAATAAATAAAAATTTTTGATTTAATAAATATCATTTGCTTTAAATTATTTTAAATAATAAATACAACCTAACTGTAAATGTAAAAATTCATTTTAGAGATTATATTCAACAACATTTTTATACAGTTAATTAACTTGCTCTATGTCTCTTGATCGACGTCTATGTTGACAAAGACATTATATAGAGGCTATAAATAAAATTATGACGATCGCTTTTGGTTCGAAAGCCATGTGCCTTGCAAACTTTTCCAACCATTTCAAAATAGTTTAGACTATTTTAAAACAGTTCAGACTATTTCAAAATAATTGATACGGCTTGTAAATAGTTCATACTCTTTCTAAAGCGTCCATACGGTTTGTAATTTCCTAAATCATCTGGATCATTTCTAAACCGTCTGAATTATTTGCAAGACAACTATACGGTTTGCAGATTTTACAATTGTTGGACAGGAAATACAGTTTTATAGCATTAATCTTGCAACTGCTGAGGCCGACAATTAATTTATTATAACCAACAAGCCCGTTTTTAAACATAGTTTCTTGGGCTATTTTACTACAATTACCCAATTATTTTCAATGTAAAAGACGCTTTGCAAACCGTCTGGACTATTTCAAATCCGTTCATACGCTTTGAAAACGAAATCGTCTAACGTTATGAGCCACCATACCTCAACCTAACTGGGCTTTTTGAGAAAGAAAAATGTGTAGAATATCAGATGATGGGGAAGGAAAGTTTGGCTGAATAAAATTTTCTGCGACTTCGCACGAGTGACACAATTTCAGGTTAGCATACATTGTACGTATTTGCAAGAGTATCCTGCAATACTTGTGAGTCATTACGACATGTATGAGAACCAGGTTTAATAGTGGTAGCAACATGTAATACTATTAACAACATATAGCAGTGGTACGCAGCAATAGCAATAAAGGAACCAGAACAGGGCACACAGACTAGCAAGGAAGTATAAGATGGTTGTATTTATTACCATTGCAAAAAAATTTCTGGTTCAAAACAATAATAAGGATAAAAAAATAACATAAAAGCACACATATTATCATCATGGTCATAGTCATAATAATACCAATGTATAATACATCGTAATTATATCGAATATAACACTAGAATTTTCATTTATTACCATAACACTCTTTCTACAGTTTAATTCCGTATTGAGTTAAATAAAAGATTAATAATTAAAATAATACTAATTAATAGTAATTTTATCTTCATTTATTATAAAATCTATGTAACTATCTAACTATTTGCCTATTTAACTATAAGGCCATCACAACTCACACTTTAGATCTGTGTCCGAAATTTCAGAACATGGGATGAGGCAGGGAGGCATTTTATTTTATATTTTTTTATTTTATGGCTAAGCATCTCAGCCATGAGGAAGGTATTTTATTTTATCCTTTGTCGGTACCCCCGGTACCAGGTTGAGTGAACAGGTGCGAGGGAGGCATTTTATGAAGCTCGACGATTTTATACTTTACCAAAATGGAGAACCAATTGCGGGGGAATTAGCTTTTGACCCAGCTTTCAATTGAAGGGTGCCGCTAGAGTCCTAGCGAACATGGTCAGGAATAATTGGCTATGACCTATAAATCATGTGCTCTTTGGTGGCGGCGGTTATAAAATGAATGCGGGCTGAATTATTTTACATTTTACTATTTTAAATGGCTGGCACATAGATGTGAGGGAGGTATTTTACAATTTTCTATTTTATTATGTTATTTATCTTACTGATTCCGTGCGTGCGATTTTGCATTTTATCATATCCTTATACCACGTGCGGGCGTTGACACAGATCTAAAGTGTGAGTTGTGATGGCCTAATTACAATCATTATCAGTAATACATTTAATATTAATAATGCCACCAAAATAGATAAAACATAATTATTATTTGTAATAACAATAACAACAAGAACTAGAAAAATAATCATCAATTAACTGTTACATTAGATTTATTACAACTATTATTAGTTTTCATAGACAATAACGTTTAACATTATTAATGATTATCATCATTGCTCGATTATAATAACAAATAATAATGTAGTAGTAGTTAACAAATCAATAATGTCTATATATTTAATGAACATCGAAATAATAATGCTATAATTCGTAATACTTGAGATACAATAATAATATAATAATAATATAACAATAATAATAACAATAATAATACAAAAATAACAATAATAATAATAAAGACACAACAGCATAATAATAAATATTAAATAAAGTAATAATAACAATAAATAAGAGAATAGTTATAAAGACGATAATAATAATAACAATAATAATAATAAGAACAATAACAACATTAGTACGATAATGTTGTGAATCATAATAATTCAACCTAATAATAATAATTATTATTATTACTATCATTATACATGAAAAAGATGCATGTCATAAAAACAACGCATTATAATTTTTATAATACTAATAATAAACTTCCTTCTACTAATAATAATGATAATTAATTACAACAGTAAATAATAATAAAAAATAATAATAATTAATAAGAAACTGTAACATCCATAATAATATTAATAATACACCACTGGTTTATCGTATTATTATGAAACTATTGTTATTATTATATTACATTATTATATTATCATTATTATATAATAATGATAATATAATTATATATATATGTATAATAATAGAATAATAATAATTATTATTTTATTATTATACATAATATATATATTATTACATTAATAAATTAATATTATTAACAATGAAAGAAGAACATCATGATGATGATGATAATCATCATAGTACAACGAACAACTCAACCAGCAGTGGGTGGTGGCTTAGCCACAGCAATCAATAATAATAATTTATAATAATTAATAATTGCTGGTTGTTGTTGTTGTAGTACTACAACTGTTGTATACTTGCGTGTACCCGCTTGCAGGTACACGGCTTATGTGATGTCCACTTGACGTCGTGACTACTTGTGATTGTGCCCTCGGCTATCCCCGGTGGAAGTCTATGTCACGTGCTATTGTGATCGACTCTACAGAGACTCGGCCATTCTTATCTCACTGTGCTTACAAGTAAGTTGTGCTACGCATTATAACATGGCGTCGTAGGCAAACTCTTGTGGTGGTGGTGTATTACTCTTATCTATATATCTATATATTCTGGTGGTGGTGTTATTGTTTCTGTCTACTTTCTGTGCCGTGATCGTTGATAGGTTGTGCCATTGTTTGCAGGTGTGTGTTTATTTATTATCATTGTTTGTGTAGTGGCGATCTTCAACTAATTAATTAACTATAATTTTTGCGTGATATATTTGTGTGTGGTCGGTATTGCCAGGCAATATGGCGGCTAGGGGATTAAATTTTAATGATTTCCCCACTTTGAAAATTGATACTGAAAATGTTTCTGCATCATGGAAAGCATGGTTGACAGAATTTAATTTGTCTGTTGAGATGATGACTTTGAAGCTAGGTACAGAGGCTGTCGGTGAAGATAGGGAAAACGTTTTTAGAGGACGTATGAAGTTGTTGTCTTTGCTACATGCTATCGGGAGAGACGGTAGGAATGTATTGCAATCTATAGGTTTTGATGTTGAAGATGTGACTGCTACCTACGAGCAGGCTATGGGTCATTTGAGAAATGTTTATGGTACAGAAGAGACCATTTATGTTAAAACCATGAGGTTTGTTACTGTAAATCAGAATGTTGACGAGCAGGAAAATGATTATTTATTGAGAGTGGAAAAACTCAGTAGAACATTGAATTTTGGTGTTAACAATGATGATGTTAGACAGGGGTTTGCTCTAGCTATCGCTGTCAATGGTTTAAGGGAGTCCTCCCTACGAACCCAACTGATGCAGAGAAATGATCTAGGCTGGCAAGGGCTCACAGATACACTGAGAGCCAGAAGGCTTGCTAGAGAATCTGAACAGATTCTCGGAAGTGCAAAGAGGGAACAACTCCCAGTCAAGCAGGAGGCTGCCGCTGTGGAGAAAGAGGATGTGTCTGCAGTTGGCACCACTGGTAGACGTGATAGAAGTGCTAGGAGACCAGGTGGGTCACACAGATCTAGGTCTCCTGCTAGTGACGTGTCAGATTGGCGTAGACCAGGTAGGTTTCGTGGTGTGTCTAGATCAGGGTCTACCAGCAGTGAAAGTGCTTCTGAGTGGCATGGACGTGGCTATAGACAGGATGACAGGCGTAGAACCCGGCCATCTAGGCGCCAGTCACCTAAGACAGCCAGTAACGGTTGTTTCAACTGTGGTGACTATTCACACATGATAAGAAACTGTCCTCTTGTTCGATGCTATACATGTAATCGCCGAGCTCATACCTCGGCTGATTGCCCGACTAAACGTCGCAACTACAGTAGCCGTAGAGATATGAGTAGTGATAGTGCTAGTAGTTATGGTCACTCACCTAGTCCTAGGGCTAGACGTGTTATGTATGCTGATACTGTTAGGAGTTCTAGCAGCTCAAAAAGGTGACTAGAGAGTAGAATTGTTAGAACTCTGAAAGTTAATGACCACAATGTTGATTTTACATTTGATACTGGTGCGGAAGTTTCTACTCTCACTGAGAGAACTTGTGAGAGGTTAGGTTTGCAGCTTGACCAACCAGAGCGCCAACTGACTGGTGCTGATGGTTCCCAGCTGAATGTAGCTGGTATTAGTAAGGTGCGTATTGAGAGTACTTATTGCTCTACCAAATGCCATATTTATGTGCTCAAGGGTTCACGAAAGAATCTGTTAGGTATTCCTGAGCTGCGACAACTGAACCTTTTAGCTGTTGTCAACGCAATGTGTGCTAACACTTTTGATCCCATGATGAAATTTGCTGATGTGTTCAAAGGTTTGGGAACAATGCCTGGGATATTCAAAATCCACTTGAGAGAAGGTATTGAGCCTGTTAGGCTATTTTCACCCAGACCCATAGCCGCAGGGTTGAGGGAGAAAGCTAAACAGGAGATTGATAAAATGCTCGAGAGTGGCGTCATTGAACCTGTGGAACAACCTACAGACTGGTGTTCAGGTTTGACCATTGCTCCAAAATCCAATGGTAAGATAAGAATGTGCATTGATTTGACTAATCTGAATCGGGCGGTTAGGAGAGAGATTTACCCTCTGCCCAAAATTTCTGATATGTTATCTGATCTGTCTAATGGCATTATGTTTTCGAAATTGGATGCCAATTCTGGCTTTTGGCAAGTGAAACTCGACACTGAGAGTAGATTGTTGACAACCTTTGTAACCCCTTGGGGTAGATTTTGCTTTAAAAGAATGCCTTTTGGTATATCTTCAGCTCCTGAGTATTTCCAACGAGCTATGGAAAAAATATTGCATGGTTTGAAAGGTGTTATTTGCTTGATGGATGATATACTGGTGTATGGTAAAAACCCGGAGGAGCACTGGCACCGTTTGGATAAGGTGCTCAGACGGATCGCTGATTCCGGGTTGACACTTAGGAAAGAAAAATGCGAGTTTGGCTGCAATGAGGTGAAGTTCCTTGGACACTTGGTTAGTGGCATGGGGATAAAACCCGACCCCGATAAAATCAGGGCAATCGTTGACATGAACCCACCCTCAAACAAGACTGAGGCCAGGAGGTTCACTGGTATGGTTAACTACCTTATGAAGTTTAGTGGCAGACTTGCAGAACTTTGTGTTCCAATTAACGCTGTCACTGGCAGCAAATCGGAGTGGTTTTGGGGACCCGACCAAGACAGAGCCTTTGAAAGGGTCAAAGAGGAGATAACTAAGGCTCCTGTACTGTGTACTTTTGATTTGAATTGTAAACATAGAGTTTCTGCTGATGCTAGTAAGAACGCTTTGGGCGCTATTCTTTTGCAGTTGAATGATAATGGATGTTGGCAACCTGTAGAGTATGCCTCAAGGAAAATGACGGAAACTGAGAAACGCTACGCGATGGTTGAGAAAGAGGCTCTCGCCATCACATGGGCGTGTGAGAAATTTGATTACTACCTGGTAGGTCGTAAATTTGAAATTGAGAGTGATCACAAGCCCTTGATATCCATCTTGGGAGAAAAAGATCTATCATGCTTGCCGGTGAGGGTACAAAGGTTCAAGTTGCGGTTGCTGAGGTATGATTATGATATTTTCCACACTCCTGGGAAAGATATGCTGTTAGCTGATACTTTAAGTAGACCTAATGGCAACGTTTCTTATAACGAGTTGGAGTCTACCCAATGTAGCGATGTTGAATGTTATGTGCAATCAGTTGTCTCTAGTTCTGCTTATAGTGATTTAAAAGAGCAGGAAATCAGAGATGCTATGGGTAAGGATGAATCTGCTGTCCACTGTCTGCGTTATATGCATGCTCACTGGCCTGAGGGCACTGAACTTGCACCTGATGAACTGTCTAAGCTTTATGCCGCCAGAAATAGGCTTTCTGTATATAACGGTTTGCTGTTATATGATGCTAGGGTGTATATACCTTTGTCTTTGAGACCGAGGTATCTAGAATTGTGTCACGAAGGCCATCAGGGTGTGTCCAAGTGTCGTAATAGGGCGCAACGCCACTTTTGGTGGCCAGGGGTAGGCCGTGACATTGCTGAGTACATATCTCAATGTAATGTTTGTATCATGCATAGTCAGGTTAAACATGAACCTATGTATGAACATGTGTTGCCATCCCGGCCTTGGGAGGAAGTAGGTAGTGATATATTCATGCTTGATGACGCATTATATGTGATTTTGATCGATTACTATACTAAGTGGATTGAAGCTGTGCCAATTGTATCACAGACATCTAAAGCTGTGATTAAGGCTATGAAATCTGTGTTTTCATGTTTCGGCATCCCAAATGTTATACGATCTGACAATGGTAGATGCTATGACAGCAGAGAGTTTCGGGAATTTGCTGAGCAGAGTGGATTTATCTTGGCAACTAGTAGTCCTAGATACCCTCAATCGAATGGCTTGGCAGAAAGTGCTGTTAAAACTGTTAAGAGGCTGTGGAAAAGTTGTAGTGATAAATGCGTTGCGCTAGCAGCGTATAGGACTACACCCTTGCCATCAGGGTACACACCCAGTGAGTTAATGTTTGGGCGACCAGTGCGGTCTAATCTGGGCATTAGCTATGATACTGATATTGATTATGGCCAGTTTGAGGACACGGAGTCCAATAGAAAGAGAAGGATGAAAAAAAAGTGGGACAGGAAGTACAGAGTTGCGGAATTGCCAAAACTCGAGCCAGGTCAAGTTGTTTATGTCAATGCACCTAGTGATGCTGGTTCCCAAGGGATTGTTTTAAGGGAGGACAATTCTCCTAATAGCTATTGGGTCAGGGTGGGCCAGAGTGAGATACGCCGTAATAGGAAACATCTATTTCTGCTTCACTCTGACACTGTGACTAATGAGAATGTTGTTTTAACCATCCCATCACTCGCTGATGGTAAAGGTTGTCAGGAAGTTAGTGGCGGTGGTCTCGAGGGTGACACACCTCCTGGTAGAGAGGCCTTGGGACAGGGTGCTAATGGTGGGGAGTCGGGGGAACAGGCCCCTGCTGACAATGATGATGGCAATAGTGATAATAATAATGATGAAGTTAGTGATAACAATAGGCCTGAGGTTGCTACAAATCCTGTAGTAACTAGGAGGGGCAGACATAGCAAGCCTCCCCAGAGATTCGGTGACTATGAATATTATTGATTTGCACATTTTTATTTGCCAGGTGTAGCTGTTCTATTTACTTACACTGTACGAGACCTTACTGTCCTTACTGTGACGATGGCGGAGGGTGGCCCTAAAGTGGCCGGTGCTGGAGGTAGTGCTCCCGGTGGAGGACCTGGTCGTGGCTCTGGAGGACCTGACCGTGGCTCTGGTCCTAGTGACAGTGGCAGGAAGCTGTTTGGAAAGCCTGGCAACAAACGTTGCATAATATGCAGGGCTTTCAGGGACCATGTTGCTGCAGACTGCCCAGGCAATGTCTGCAAGCGTTGTGAACAGCGTGGTCACTGGGTGCGAGAGTGCACAGTGGCTGCCTGTACTTGGTGTGGCAAGGCAGGACATGAGATTGGTGATTGTGAGGAAGGAGGTGCAGGCTTCCTCAAGGGCAACAGCAAGAGGCAGGCTGAGTCCGAGCCACAACGTGAGGTGGCAGCAAAGACTCCACGCTCTACCTCTTCTGTTGTTTCTGGGAAAAATTATTCCCAGGCCGTGACGAAGGGTAATGTTCGCGGTGCTAGTGGTGTCGGTGCTGGTGCTTCGGCTAGTCGGCAACCCTTCCTCCAGAAGGTTGGAAGCTTTCTGGCTGACATCAAATCCAGCAACATTATGGACCGTTCCTTGATTGCCTCCCGCAGAAGAGCACTGGCGCAAAGGCGTCAGGACGCGGAAGAGCAGTTTAGGCATGCTATGGCTGGTATCCAGCATGATGAGGCTCAGCTGGAGCGTGAGATTGAGAGTGAAGCCGATTTTAGGCAGATCCTCGATCAGCTTGCCAACCTTAAGAACAAGGTCTTGTCTGGCAAGGGTGCAAGTGCTAGTGATAGTGGTACCAGTGCTAGGGGTGCTCACCACACCCCTGCGGCACCTAACAGTTCCACTCACTCTGAGGAGCTGGTCACAGCCCAGAGGGAGTCATCTGTTAGGCCTGCGGAAGCTTCGGCTCCTGCGGAGGAAAGCCAGGAGGTAGTTGCCGTGCAGTCACTTGTGACCCGGCAACAGCTTGCCTCCGAGGCTGTTCAGAGGCCTCACTCCAGTGAGAAAATGGAATGTGTTACTCACTCCGGTGAGGGGGATAGTGCTACTCACCTAGGTGAGACTGTGATAGGTGGAGGTGAGAGTCAATTGTGTGACTCGGATCCAAAGCCAGGCGGAGGTGAAGGCCAAAAGTGTGGTCCGGAACCGAAGCCAAGTGGAGGTGGAGGCGAGAGTCAATTGTGTGACTCAGACCCGAAGCCAGGTGGAGGTGAAGGCCAAATGTGTGGTCCGGAACCGAAACCAGATGACGATAGTGGAACACCCTCGGGTGTAGTACGAGATTGGTTTGACCGCAGTGGCGATACGGACGATAGCGATCCTGGTGAGATTGAGTCCTTGTGGTGAGTGGCAAGTGGTAGGTATGACACGGGTGAGGTACGTATTTGTTTTACCTAACTGTACGCCTTGCCGGTGTGGATACTGTCTCTGCCCCTAGCCGGAGTGCGTAGTTTGAGTATGCTTATGATGATGGTTCAGTTCTGAAGCTAGCTGTGACTATTGATTGGTGCCTTGTGTGTGTCGTGCTAACTTGAAAAAAAAAAGGGCATGTTGTATACTTGCGTGTACCCGCTTGCAGGTACACGGCTTATGTGATGTCCACTTGACGTCGTGACTACTTGTGATTGTGCCCTCGGCTATCCCCGGTGGAAGTCTATGTCACGTGCTATTGTGATCGACTCTACAGAGACTCGGCCATTCTTATCTCACTGTGCTTACAAGTAAGTTGTGCTACGCATTATAACAACAACAACAACAAACCATAATTAATAACAACAATGAACGAACAACAACAACGAATGAATGACTACTAATAATCTTATTCTATCTATTAAATTTAATAATATTATTATTATAATAATAATTATTATTATAATTATAATAATTATTATTATTATTATCATTCATCATCATCATCGACCAGTCCAATGATGATGATGTTGTTATTTTCGTTCAATCAATTGAATACATCTTTATTATTACAAGTCAAAATCAGGAATCATCATGATAATTAATTTCAAACTTCTTAACAATCGTCACCTTGCATGATTAATTGACGGAGTAGTATTTTGGTTCAAATTACTATGTATCCAATAATAATAATTACAACAAGTAGTTAGGCAAAATCCATAAAGGAAATACCAAAAAAGGGCTCGTTTTCCTTTCTCAACGCATATGCCTATCCATTTCACAGGAGACAACTCCATAATTTATAACCTTACAGTTTCAGCCGCTAAGGCCTTCGCGGATAATTTTCTGCGAAGCAACAGCGGTCATTTTTTTAAAACTTGTACTCGCCCACACCCGCAAATTCGCCCAAACGGCACAAACGTACCTTCGCGTTCTCTTAGCCGAAAACGCCTTTTATCTGCAACTCATTATATAGGGCATCTACAAGACTAGTCTTGGAGTGTGGGCTTTATTGCTAAGAATAAAACTGAGCTCTCTGGCTCAGTTTCTCATTCTTATACAAAAATACAACATATATAATGTAATCGATGGCCAATCACGTTTTACTATATCAATGAGATATATTGTTGGAGATTTGCATTATATTTAGACAAACCAGGTCCTTCTCCACCCCCTCCCATCCTAAGATCTCCCTAAACCCTTTACCCTGTCAACAATGGAAGTTTTAAGTGAACCGGGAGCCTTCTCTTTTTTTTATAGTTAGGTATACCGGCTACCCCGAGCCTGTATAGACCCTGTATAGCATATAAAAAGAAATAGAGAACCTACCCCGGGTCACCCTGGGTCAGCACCCCGAGCCAGTCAACAAAATTGTCTGCTACAGGTAGCCTGGGAACTCAGAAGCTAGAATCATTTCACCTTATGGAGACTGGAGCCATACATACATCAAGAGCAGGGATTAGAAAGTGTGAATGCCTAATAAGGAGTGGAAGATTTCCACCACCACAGAAAGCGCAGGAAAAGAGACCCGAGCCACTCTGCCATGTGCGCACTCCACTCATTGGCTTGCCTTGTTGTGAAGAATTATGTTACTTCTTTTGATTAGTGTATATTTTCGTGTTATCATATATTCTTGGCTAACCCCTAATAAAGGTGTGAGTTTTCTTGTCTTCTCCTATACAAAAGAACCGCTGTGCATGTGGGAAGACAGAGGTTAGTGGTCTTTTTGTTATACCTTTGTTATGTGGCTAAACAGAATCATATAAGAAAGTAATTACTCGTGTAAACTCTGTGTGATTTGTCTGGGCCACAGACTCTGAAGAAGCTGTCGGTGTCAAATTGGAGCGGATGTCGTTGTGTCGGTAGTAGCAGGAGGAACTCTTCTACAATATAAAGGATCACTTAACTATATCATAATTTAATCGTTTCATTGGTCCTTGACATTAAAGTAGACTCTCATGTACAGCTGAGGTATGTTTGTTAAAAATTTTTAATCCTTGATACTTTTTGGGACAAGCATTTTCATGTCTTTAGTCACTTCTAATTATTCTTTACTGAAACTATCTTACCCTGTGCCAGGTAAACATGGTTTGGTATCAAACTATCCCACATTCGCCACCCCATTAGTGGCTGCGGTAGTAGTAATGTAGGAGTACATCTCTGTCATGGTGTCTAAGGACCAGAAGGTGCTTTTGGTTCCCAGTGTATTTTTGTTGGCACTATTTAGTATTAGAGCCTGAGAGGTACCTTTTTTGTACACACAGTGTTATAATTTAATTCTTAACTTTTTTTGTTTGAACTAAGTATTTATTGTGCAGGGGTCGTTTATATTGTGATTTGTATGGTAATTTAGATCATGGGGTTGAGTAGTTTATAAACATGGTATGCGTGTTTTGTTTATACCGGGGGTTTGTATTGTATTGTATTTGCGTGTTGGATTAATATTGTATAATTACTGGTACAGTTTTAGTACAAGAAACAAAATTGAAGCTATTCATTTTCATACATGTCCATGTACATAATCATATCCATATTCATATCCATATTCATATCCATTTATGTCCAATTACATTTGTAGATCCATATATTTCTATCGCCATAACCACGCTTATTTATGCATATGATCATTTATATCCATTTTGATTATAGAAACATTAATTTGACTAAAGTTTATCATAATGAGCTAAAATATGTATACAGTAAATGAGAAAAAAGAAAAAATAAAACGTTTGAGATATAGAGTTAATCCCTTTTTTACAAAACACTAGTAGTTTCTGTTGACACTCCATCCTAACATACTAGTCTTTTAGCGTAAAAATATGTGAATCCTCATTATATTTTTCTGTAAGTCAACGTATTTCCTTCTTTTATTATGAAACAACAATTGTTTCCTTTGAAAGACTTTCTTGTCCTCAACGCATTCAGATGACTCTGTTTGTTCAAATCGTAACTTTGCTTGCTTAAACCTTTGGAGCTAAACTTGTTTCCGTTTTTTAGCCCAACAGTAGTAGGATTTAGAGTTGAGAGCAATGATTCCATCTCCCATAAATTCCTCTTTGAACAACCCGGATGCTCTTTTTCCGTTTTAACACTTTGTCACGGCACAAGTATGATCCATTCTGCACTCATTGTTTTAACTCTCAAAAACTCATTCCTATGTTGATAGCAATGTGGAAACCAATTGGCATAAAACTTGCCTTTCATATCCAATTTCACGAATGCTTTTAACAATCGGCTCAAAGCCATGTACGCATTATCTGTATCCAATTCTAGGTACTGGAAATCATGCTGTTGTTCTCGTTGTCGTGTTGTGTTGTCGTCGTGTTGTGTTGTCGTCATTGTTGTCTTCGTCGTTGTTGTCATTGTTGTTGCCATTGTTGTTGTCATTGTTGTTGTCATTGTTGTTGTCATTGTTGTCGTCGTTGTTGTTGTCGTTGTCGTTGTTGTTGTCGTTGTTGTTGTCATTGTTGTTGTCGTTGTTGTTGTCATTAATGTTGTCGTTGTTGTTGTCGTTGTTGTCATTGTTGTTGTCGTCGTTGTCATTGTTGTCACTGTTGTTGTCGTTGTTCTTATCATTGTTGTTGTAGTTGTTGTCGTTGTTGATGTTGTTGTTGTTGTCATTGTTGTTGTCGTTGTTGTTGTCGTTGTTGTTGTCATTGTTGTTGTCGTTGTTGTGGTTGTTGTTGTGGTTGCTGTTGTCATTGTTGTTGCCGTTGTTGTTGCCGTTGCTGTTGCCGTTGCTGCTGCCGTTGCTGTTGCCGTTGCTGTTGTCTTTGCTGTTGTTGTTGCTGTTGTCATTGTTGTCGTTGTTGTTGTTGTTGTTTTTGTCGTTGCTGTTGTCGTTGTTGTTATCGTTGTTGTTGTCGTTGTTGTTTTCATTGTTCTTGTCGTTGTTCTTGTCGTTGTTGTTGTCGTTGTTGATGTCGTTGTTGTTGTCATTGTTGTTGTCCTTGTTGTTGTCGTTGTTGTTGTTGTAGTTGTTGTCATTGTTGTTGTCATTTTTGTTGTCATTGTTGTCATTGTTGTTGTCATTGTTGTTGTCATTGTTGTTGTCGTTGTAGTTGGCGTTGTTGTTGTCATTGCTGTTGCCATTGTTGTTGCTGTTGTTGTTGTTGCCGTTGTTGTTGTCGTTGTTCTTATTGTTGTTGTTATCATTGTTGTTGTCATTGTTGTTATCATTGTTGTTATCGTTGTTGTTATCGTTGTTGTTATCATTGTTGTTATTGTTGTTGTTATCACCGTCATTATCATCATTATTTTCGTTGTTGTTATTGTTATCGTTGTTGTTATCGTTGTTGTTATCATTGTTGTCATCGTCATTGTTATCGTCATTATTACCGTCGCTATTATCGTTGTCATCATCGTCGTCGTCATCATCGTCATCATCATCGTCGTCATCATCGTCGTCATCATCGTCGTCATCATCATTGTCATCTTCATCGTCATCTTCATCGTCATCATCATCGTCGTCATCATCGTCGTCATCATCGTCGTCATCATCGTCGTCATCATCGTTGTCATCTTCGTCGTCATCTTCATCGTCATCATCGTCGTCGTCATCATCGTCGTTATCATCGTCATCATCCTCATTACTATCATCATTATTACTATCATTATTATTACAATTATTATTATTACTATTATTGTTATTACTGTTATTATTATTATTACTATTATTATTACTATTATTATTAGTATTATTACTATTATTATTATTACTATTATTATTACTATTATTACTATTATTATTATTACTATTATTATTACTATTACTATTATTACTATTATTATTATTACTATTATTTTTACTATTATTATTGTTACTATTATTATTATTACTATTGCTATTACTATTGTTATTACTATTATTATTGTTATTGCTATCGCTATCGCCATCGCCGTCGCCGTTACCGTTATCATTATTATTATATTGGCAATAATGATAGCATTAATAATAATGACAATATTAAAACTAATAATCTATGACATTAATAATAATTAAGAATACATTCATTAAAACCAAAAAAACTCATAACTTTGGGTAACACATTGTTGTTATTATAATGCCGCAAACAGGTTCAGTGTCAAAATCAGTGATAAGACGACTCCGTTGGAATACCAACGCGTTGACTTTTATAGGCGTTCGCTGGCCAAGGTGCACGGTAAACTCATTGACAAATGCAAAAATGAGCGTTGATGCGCTTTGAAAAAAACTTGCTACAAAGTGCCTGATAATCCCTTGACAAAAACTGCCGTTGAGGATTAAATGTAAAGGTTGAGCACACCGAGAACGCCTATTGTAACAAGTTTTTACGCAACAAAACATCAATGTTAATATAGTACCTAGTGTGAATTTCCTGTACTGTTGGTCAAAGCAGGCTGTATTTGAAATTATGTACTTGTGTAGCATTGTCACTGGGTAAACTGCTGTCTGCCGGCGCAACAGGACAGTAAGTCTCTCAAGGCCTGACAATGAACAGTCAGCCTCTCCCCAGAGGTGCAACTATGCTGGGATGGCACTTGCAACTAGCTGTAAAGGAGAACACTTGACTTGGACAATGTACTGAGCCCTCCGCTCAGATTTACACCCAGTGCTTTTGAGTAGTATGAGGATTTATTCTTGTACGAATAAACAGTGACAACACAACAATGGCATGTAATGTACTGAGCTGAACAACAGCTCTGCCTTTAAATTACAGACAGAAGTACAGCACGTGACAGAAAGTGTTTTGCCTAGTTTGCCAAGCACTCCAGTCACACGTAGGAATTACAAGAGTTAACCAATAGCAATATGTATAAAAATACTAGTCGATAGTAGAGAAATAAATAAGTTAAAGGAGACTGGTGCCCAAAAGTGAGGGATGAGGTCTATGGGCATTCCAGCTAGTAATAGCTTGGTATTCTGGCTAGAGCAGTTATTGGTCTTTTACGGCCTTTGGTCCTGGTTTCTCCACTTCTGAGTATGGTAAGCTCCTGGAGATGTGTCCCTGAGGTTCTTGGACTATTTTTCTTTCCTCAAGCTATGTCAGCCATCTTGCTGCCAGCAAGGGATGAAAAGTTTTACTCTGCATATATCATACAAGTATCTATTGATTATGCACTTCCATTGGTTGTAGAATCTTAAAGGTGACCCCCCAAACTATGTAACTATAATTAATTAATAAATGATGTAATCTAGTCACTTCTTCCATAAAATATTACCATATGCTGGTATAGTGAGACAATGGTGTTACTGCTTGTATGAGCAATCAGGTTATTTGCAAACAATAACAGACTTGTTGATTGCCTATAGGAGGCATGCCTGAAGCCTGAAGGCTATCAGGGGGGCCTTAGAAAGTGCTGGTCACTTACGGTGAGTAGGAAAATCTACTATACACACACAAAAAGGGGTCAAAGTGTATTTAAGATTGGTAGTGTAAAGGTAAGCCAAGCCAAGACTATTAAAAGATTCTTGTTCAGCCCATTTTATGGCTGCATCATTTAGGTGTTTTACCTTGTTCAGAAAATGTGGTTTTGTTACCTCTGCGGTCACAAAACTTGTCTACAGGTACAAGAGTAGATTATATTTCACCAAGCCTCTAAGTTAGTTCCAATGGTATCCTAAATATTGTTGCAGATTTCTCCCTACTACTACAGACACAACTGCATCCTCTCCAAACCGACTGTAATAACCTCCACGGGGTCCGCAACTAATACTCACCACACCAGAGTCTATACTAACAATAATCTATTACACAAATCTATTTAGCAATATAATAAAGATGCGAACACAAATGTCCACTAACTTTCGCCTCTCGCAGTGCACAGCAGCTCATTTTATAGGATAAGACAGGAAAACCCCCTCCCCCCCTCTTATTAGGGGTGAGTCAAGGGCATACAATAACACAAAACATGTGTGAATAAAAATACACAATACAAATCACAGTAGCAAGGTGAAACAATGAAATTAATGGCATGTGGCAGGCTAGCTCTGGGCTGTCTACCCGCTATTTTTCGGGCAGCAGGAATCTTCCAGTCCTTATAATAAGGCATCCATACTTCCTAGTCTCTGCTCCTATTGTTTGCACTGCTCCAGTCTCCATACAGCAAGGGGTTTTCAGTTTCTTTTCAGGCTACCTTTAGCAGCATATTTGTTGATTGGCACCGAGTAATGACTTGGGGTGACCCAGTTTAGGTCTCATGCGATTCTTATGTTAGATACAGGTTCCATACTGGCCTGGCAAACCCGGGATAGCTGGTATGTCTTAAGTCAATTCAAATAACATCTTTTTGTTCATTAAACGCTCGGCATGGTTTTTTTTTATCCATACGCGCTATCAGTACATCACCATTTGTAGAGTTGTTTCTTATATCAATATTTACTCTACCATTCACAACTTCCATTTTCACCCTATATTGGTGTAATATCTACAACAGACTACAGGCTGTCTGCATTTTTGTAGGGATTTTAAACTTGCTGGAAATGAGAGAAGAGTATTAGGGGCTCTAGAGGTATGGGGTCGGGTAAAGGCTAGGTAGGAGAGGGTTCAAATTGGCCCCAGGATAGGATCCTAACCACAGATAGCAAATCTCCAAGAGGCATGGAGTAAAAATGGTACAACTATTAAGTGGATAGGTATTGGGAAAGAATGGGACAGGAGTTTCTACATCAGAAGTTGGTAAGTAAGTGGCCAAAGGTAGATACAAGGAGTAGAGACAGATCCAAAACATGGAGAAAACTGTTTAATCACCAACTCCTGCAAAGAATAGAACAGTCTCTTTTGCATTATAGTGAAATCAATCAGTGAAGGATTTTCTTTACATCATTGGTTCCAATATTTTTTTTCTGATCACCACTATCACTTCGATCTACATAACCATCACCTGTTTTGCAGTTTTTGATATCTCTATTAATGTTATATTGTGGTGGATTTTTATGACCACTATCTGTGCGCAAGGTCCCCCTGACAACTGCTGGGTGTCAGGCAGGCCTAAACTGAGCCTGGCCCAGCCAGAAAACAAGTGAGATGACCGATAGAAGCACTACCTGCCCTGCAGCATTCACTACCGGCCCTGCGGCATTCACTGCCGGCCCTACAGAGGTACCATCGGCCCTGCAGCATTCACTGCCGGCCCTGCAACATACACTACCGGCCATGCAGTGGGACTACCGGCCCTATACGGGGTCGGTGAGGGAAGAAAGGCTGTAGCCTGTGAACCCAAAATGGTACAGAAGATGCAGGAGCCCAACTTTGCAACTTATCAATCGTCGGAAGGACCAAACACAGGGAACACAAGCCGTAAGAGCCAGGAACTCGAGCTACCTATTGCACCATCATGATTCAACATTATTGACTGATAAGCTCCACCCCTCACTTCTGGGTGCCTTGTACTGCATAATGATATTAATAACTTGCCTTTCTATTTGTGCAATTACTTCCTGTCACTGTTGATTTGTTGCCCCCTTATTTGGGCATATGTTTTCTCCTACTCCGCCTATAAAAGGCAGAGATTGTTCATTAGTTTTTGTATTTTACTGGGATTCTGCTCGTGAGTGCACCAAGTAGCATTATATATTACCGTTATTGTACCTTGCTGGGTTGTGATTGTATAATAAACTATGACATACTCATTGAGACATTGAGTTGTGTGCTTGAGCCCAGGGCTCTGAATACGGTTGTGGAGTTGATATACTCCTCCGTTTGGAAGTTGACCTCTGGAGTGAGGTGTTTTTGGTGGACGTTTGGTTGGCTCCCCAAAATCCACTACAATATGTAGTTCGGAATTTTTTGTTGGTAATTGGTGTTGTACCAATTGGTGTGATTTTGCACTGCTGATAATTTTCTTGTGTCAATATTGCAATAGTTTAGTTTAAGAGAATTTATAACTAAAAGTTTGGATGCTGCTGCTACATACCGATCAACAAAGCTTTAATTGTAATGAATGCAACAAACATTTTTTTTCGTATATTCCTTGTGTCACACTGAGTAAAGTGCAGGAGCTAGTTGGTCATTGTGTGAGTTATATTATTATTCTACTATCTAGGGTGAGTTACAGATCGGAAACTAGTTTAATGTTTTTTTCAACTGTAATTGTTAATCATAAACTGTTGAAAAATAATTATTGTTTTAGATATAACAATTTTCAACTGAATTGATGATTTTTCTGTCGATCCATCTACTGTTGGGGATAGTCCAGGCTCTGGGAACTACGGTGCAAATCAGTAATCAATCACCTCAAGGTTTTTCACCAATAAACGCAGGTTCAGAGCCACCCGACCATGCTGTAGCAAAGGTTTCTATTGAAGCTATGGTGGACAATGAGAAAGTTTATTACAAACCGGGAAACCTTCAGGATTTAAACAATTTCGGAAAAGACATTTATAAGTTTTCTGAGTCAATTCAATTGAAGATTGAGTGGGGAACCTCGAGTTTTGTGACATACACTCTACATCACAACTCTGCAGTTATTGGAAAACAGTTTGTAACTAAACATTTTACTCAAAATGGCCAGGCAATAGTGCAGAGACAAGATAACAATCAGAATTTTGACCACTGCTATTATACAGCTTGGTCTCAAGGAAACAAGAGCTCAATGGCTTCTATAAACTTGTGCTACGGAGTGAAAGGTACCATTGAGATTGCAAGCCATTTCTATTCTTTGAAGTCTTCTGTAACAGGAAACAGGGTTAAACATAGTTTGGAGAGGTTAGTGACTGGAGGGCTCAATGAGACATTTGGTTGCGTTACAATAAAGCCAGATGGAAGTGTTGATGATGATATGATGAACGCAAATGCTCGCTATGTTAGAGAGCTACAACATTCTTTTGCCAAGAACTCCTCCAAAAAGTATGTTGAAGTGTATGTAGTAATGGATGAAGGCATGTACAACAAACATAGTTCCATCAACGACACAATACTCAGAGCTATCGACATTATCAATGAAGTCAGTGTATATTTTCAGCCTTTGAATATATTTTTGGCTCTAGTAGGAGTGGAGGTTTGGGACTCGGGAAATCAAATATCTTATGGACCTCCACTTACCTCTGCAAGGGGTACTGAGGAATATAATACCACAATTATTATCGTTAACATGGCAGCTTATAGAAGGAAAAATATTCTTTCGACATCTGCAAATGACGTTGGTATTCTCATTACTACTAAATACTTTAATGGTAACACTATTGGTGTCGCGTACCAGCAAGCTATGTGCACCAGGATGCGCAGTATAGCAATCATTTGCGATTGCCTTGACGATGCCACTCCAAGCACTATCGCTCATGAACTCGGACATTTGTTTGGAATAAATCATGATGACCTTGACTTATGTCCTCAGTGTTCCAGCTTAGGATTCAGTTGTAACGAGTGTTCTTATGGTGATGACCCCAATTATAACTTGTGTGTAATGAGCAACGTCACATCATCTGGTAAGTAAGAAAACTGAACTAAAGAACTCGAACAGCTATGGCCTTGTCATTATTAGTACTATCAGAAACTGCACACACAAAGTTGTGTTAGGTAATGGTATGTGAAATCTATATATATATATATATATATATATATATATATATATATATATATATATATATATATATATATATATATATATATATATATATATATATATATATATATATATATATATATATATATATATATATATATATATATATATATATATATATATATATATATATATATATATATATATACTAAAAGGTAAAATAGTAAAAGATGTTAAAACTATTGGCTGACTACAAATTGTTTTATGTGCTAGAAAAAAGATGGAAAAAGAAAAGAATTCTAGGCACAATCATTAGGTCGGCTATCAACTGTGAAAATGAAGATGGAACAGGAAACAGTTAATTCAGACCGAGAATATAGGTGCACAATGATCGTTGTTTAATCAGGTGGTAAGGGTGCACGGGCGTCAAAAGTGGCTAAGGGCATAGAGCTACGCCTGGCTGAGAGTAAATTTATTAGAGTGTCGGCAGGTGGTGACAACTTCACTCCTGCTGTTGAGGGAAATTTTTCAGCCTTACAAAGATGGCATTTCTTATCTGTGTTAGAATACGCTCTGGCATGGGATAAAATTCTCCACTTGATGTTAAATTGGGTGGATGACTCTTTAAGTAACCAAATATGTTTGCTCAGCTCCGTGGAATTTCTTTTGCTGGCTGTATTAAAAGATGTTTTGTGGTTTCTATATCTAGTTTTAAATTCTCCTTCGGTTAAGCCAACATATGTTTCGACTTTGTTGTTAGCTGTAACTGTAGCTTGGTAAATGACACTTTTAATCTGGCAGTTGCCTTCGAAGGGACACTCAGCTCTATTTCTACAATTGCATTTATTGGTGGTGGTATTGTTAGTGTTGTTAGAGATCTTATTATTGTGCCCTTGTATAATTGTTTTGATATTGGGCATGCAGCTATAGCTGAGTTTAACGGTGTTTTTGTTAAAAATATGACCCAAAAGATGGTTGCTAGGGAAACACTCTTCAACTGCTTTAAGAAACTCATGCCCGATGTTGGTGGACACGTTGAGGTCGAAAGGTGGGTTGTACCAGGTGATGTTTCTGCGCCTTTTTCGTTTAGTATGTAAGGTGGTATGGGCGGGTTTGTAAGAAAGTTTGTAGTTGTACCCGCTTTTATGTAAGGCGTTTTGATATAGAACTTTGGCATTGTTGAAGGTCTCTTTGTCAGATGATAGTTCGGAAAGTCTTTTATTTATGCTTATAGGTATGTTACGAATGATGGAGGGTGGGTGGTTTGATAGTTTGTGGACATATCGGGGGATGTTATTAGGTCTATTATATGGGCGATGTTTGCCGGTGTTTAGGTCTAGGGTGACATCTAAAAATTTCACTACTTTTTTATTGACTTCGATGGTGACCTTGAGGTTGTATTTGTTAAAGATCTTGCAGATGTTTTTTTCAATGATTTCTATCTTGCGTGATGTTTCATTAAATATATCTATATATATCTGCTCTACTCAAAACTACTGAAGGCTACGCTTGGATGGTCACAGAGTACAGACGCACTGCCGCTCTACTAAGTCGAGCTCAGGAAGGACTTTCACACCTTTAGTGTCTCTCTCATACATCTCTATTATTAGTATGACTCATTATTTAGTATGCCAGCTTGTTATTGCTTTTTGTACCTCGCTGGGGGCATTTTATTTAGCCAATCATATATTCATGTTATCCTTTGATTGTCTATCTCATATAAATAGGCTTGCGTTAGCCCAGCTCTTCAGTTCTTGGATAGCGCTTGGAGAAGACGCTTGGATTTGCAGAAGACTCAGGAAAGACTAGCAAGTGAACTGTTTTAGCCAGTTTATGTTGAGTGTTCACTCGACACTTTCCCATAGTCAATATCGTTCTTATTCTGTACTTGCGCAAAGTATACATTTCTGTGCGTTTGTTAGACATTGTTTGTTTTTTGTCTGAGTAGCAATAAACTATTGTTACCATCAACCTTGTGATATCTGTGTGGCCGGTTGCCTGAACACAGTTGTGTCTGCTTGTTGGCAGCATCCGGTTCTATCCAGTACAGGATAGACCAACACAGCCTTGTCATTCCGCTGCCACGCTACCATGTAAAGTAGAGACAAGCCAGACAAAAACAGCACTCTTGCAAGTACCAGTAACCATTAACCCTAAGTACGGGGAAAACCTTTACAGAATTCTACAAAAAGGTCAACGCATTGGTATTGTGCTTTTGGTTTGGTACTTGTGTAGCTGGGAAAGCTCAATTAAAATTTTAAAATCAATTCATTTAGAGTTTTATTATAACGATTATTTTTTTAGGAAATGTTGGGTTCTTAAATGGTAGTTGTTACTGGTGCGGTTTTTTTGTATCAATAATTATCAAATTCATTTTTGATTTGTAAAAATTTCCTGAAGTTTAGTAACACATGATTGCTCATTACCTTTTAGTTCGGCAGCCAACGAAATGGTCAACCTGTTCTATTTCTCGTTTTGATGAAATTTTCCAAGCTGGAAATGATTTATGTTTGATCAATGTGCCAGAATCTATCAAACATACTACCAACAACCGACCGGTGTGCGGAAACTTTTTCACAGAAGTAGGTGAGTAATGCAAATGATCTTGCTTCATTTTTCTCTTTTCCTTTCACTCCCGCCTTTTCTCTTTTCTTCAACTTATATCATAATTGTGACCTACTTTTTCACTTCTTTCTTTTTCTTGCTCCATTTTTCATTCATCAAGATATGGCTGATCGCAAATCAAACACGTTTTCCACTTATTGAAAAGAAATAATCATCAAAAAAACACACCTTTTTGATTATACTTTGCATACAAACCTCATTTGGTGTTGAGGCTATTTGTTATTCAACTGTATCGACAACAAATTGCAAAGATACGTTGCTGAGTTTTAATGAATTCACAGATGTGGGTAAAAACAGAACATTGAATCATGTAGTGTAATATCTTTTTTGAAAAAGGAAACAGTAAGATTATTCAAGACATTTGTTCACCAAAAGAATTACAATTAAAATAATCAGATCAACAATGAATTCAATCAAAAAATAGTCATTCTGTTAAGAACTTTTGGGTCCACAAAAAAGTTGCTTTTCATACAAAAAATAATCGACGAGCATTTATTTATTTATTTGGTTTGTAGGTCACAAATGAAACTGAGCACTAAACAGATTATATCGTACGAGTCTAACATGTCCATTTTAAAATACCAGTTTTGATTCTCCAAAAACTTTTGTGAAATATATGATTGTGAGAAATATACTAAATAAAAGGGTGATTTTACAAACGATTTTACTTAACATTAATTTCGTTTTTATTTTTTCTGGTTGCTTTGAAAACTGGGAGCTCTCTTCTTCATGATTTTTCCCCATTTATAGGAATTCATTGAATAATTGTGATTTTCTGAAAAAGCAGAGCTTATGCTTGGCTAGCTTCACCCTTTTGTTGGAACCATGCTGCGTCAAGATATATAATCGTGTGCTATTAAACGTATGATCGATTGACTATTTCTATCTACCCTTTAAATCAGTTTGGTTAATATGCAGTTGCTGTCTTAATTTTGTATAAAAGGCAAGAAACTTACAGTCTGGCATAATAAATCCGGGGGAACTAACTGGTAATACTGTATTCTCAATTAAGTATAAAGCAGACATATAACATTTGCTCACTATAAATAAACTTTTGTATATGGATTGCTGATACGTCCAATCTTTGGAAGAACTTGGCTGCTGAACTCAGCTCAGTTCTTACTACCAGTACGTTCAGTAGAAGCTTTTGACAACTAGTAGGCTGCGTTGAGCTAGAGCTATAGGCTAATTGGGGATAACTTACACGTTTTCCTGGTAGAGAGAGTAAAGAACTTGATATAGCCTGAAAAACTTAAAACTTACACTATGTGGTGTGTAATTATGGGTCTGACCCCAAACACCAGATTGATTTTTGATGTTGTAACACTGAAACAAACAATATTTTAGGTGAAGAGTGTGATTGTGGACCAACAGGTTCCTGTGAAAACAGCTGTTGCAATCCGTCTACTTGCATATTTTCAAAGAACGCTACGTGTGCTTCCGGTATGTTCTTTTGCATCTCAAATTTTTTTCATTATCACGCAACGTTTCAGTTTAAAGTAAAACTCCATCTTGTCTGGTGCCATTTATTTTTTAAACTGTGACTATTGGTGGGGTTCTACGCCATTTATTTTAGTTATGATAATGAAAAAAAACTTTTTTATATTTTGTTCACATAAAATAGTAAACTATCTACTATAGCTTAGGTGTGGCTTCAGAGATATTTTATGAGCCAATCCTTTGTCTCATTTTTCAGGCTCCTGCTGTGACATAACTACTTGCTCCATCAAAAGTTTGTCTACTGTTTGCCGACAAAAACAAAATAGTGAATGTGACTTGGAGGAGTTCTGCGATGGTAGAACAGAGTGGTGTCCACCAGACACTCACCAACCTGATGGTACACCATGTAGTCCTATAGGGCAAGCTTATTGTTATGATGGCCAGTGTAATAGCAGAGTGTCTCAGTGTAATTTGTTGTGGGGGCTTGGAGAGGCTGATATAATGTGTTACCGTCTTCTACCCAATCGAAGTAAGTACAAAATTAATCTTGTTATCTCAACTTTGTTGGCAAATTAACAGAAAACTAGCTTTTAGTTGATACTAGTTGTCTGGTTTCAACATTTTTATTGAAGTTTTGCTCTGTGTTCTATGTATGAAGTGATCGTCTTGAAAAATTGAAACTCCAAAGCAATGCAGTTTTTTTTCGAAATTTTCAGTTTTGATTTAAGTGGGTTCTAACACTTTTTTGGGGAGTATCATTGTTAGAACATTTCTCATTTTTTGCAAGCTTTTTATATCATTGAATCAATCAACTGTAGTTGATATCTGCAAAAAATTGGTTAAGTGTTTTGGTGAGATAAGAACTTACTAGCATTTGAAAAGATCATACATTTCTACAATTTCCATAAAAGCCGAAACTCTTCAGAGATAAGTTGGAACATAGGTTCCCTAATCCTTAAATGGTATGTGGCCATTGCCAAGGGGTAGCTGCAAGACGGCTTGCAGAACCTTTGTCAAACGATCCACAATATTAGTCGCAGGTTTAGACAGAAGTAAAGAAAAACACTGAGCACACAAACAAGTCAGCTTTATATACACTGGCTAACAGGAAGCTGGTGACATATAAGCAACAGATCTGATAACATGTGGAAGCTACAAGACGTTTCTTTTTAAATGAAATAGGAATTGCTTAACGTCTCAGTTACTTTTTATAGACTCTCTGACACCACTAACTTTCTCCTTTTAAAAACAAGCCTAATATGACAACCTAGAGTCAGTATAGATAACTAAAGTGACTGCTATTGGCCACCCTAGCCAACTAATTTGACATCCTTGGCATGTGTATAACATTAATGTGACTATCCCAGGCTTTTTTTATGCTACTAATGTGACTCCCGTGGGCTTGTATAGCTAATGTAACCACCCTGGGCTGGCAGAGCTTATTAAGGTGACTACCCTGGGCTTGTATAGCTAATGTAACCACCCTGGGCTGGCAGAGCTTATTAAGGTGACTACCCTGGGTTTGAATAGACTACTAGTGTGACTACCCTGGGCTTGTATAGACAACTAGTGTGACTATCCTGGGCTTGTATAGACTACTAGTGTGACTACCCTGGGCTTGTATAGACTACTGGTGTGACTACCCTGGGCTTGTATAGATTACTAGCGTGACTACCCTGGGCTTGTATAGACTACTGGTGTGACTACCCTGGGCTTGTATAGACTACTGGTGTGACTACCCTGGGCTTGTATAGACTACTGGTGTGACTACCATGGGCTTGTATAGACTACTGGTGTGACTACCCTGGGCTTGTATAGACTACTAGTGTGACTACCCTGGGCTTTTATAGACTACTGGTGTGACTACCCTGGGCTTGTATATACTACTGGTGTGACTACCCTGGGCTTGTATAGACTACTGGTGTGACTACCCTGGGCTTGTATAGACTACTGGTGTGACTACCCTGGGCTTGTATAGACTACTGGTGTGACTACCCTGGGCTTGTATAGACTACTGGTGTGACTACCCTGGGCTTGTATAGACTACTGGTATGACTACCCTGAGCTTGTATAGCATGGTATAGGTCAAACAGTTTGGTTATATTATAAGTAAATGTGTGTTTCAAAAGTAAAACAGGACTGGTGCAAGGATAACACAGTACCATAACTTACCGCATCTAAGTTTTCTTTTGAACTTCGTCTTGCAGCAGTATCGATAATGTTTTTCCCTTTTTCAACAATTTTGTTTATTGTTCAAAAAATTAATAAATTTGGTTTACAAACTCATGAGTTGTTTTCTATTTTAATTGGGCATATTGTGGAGTTCCCCATCATTATACAAGCACCGTCGCACTCTTCAATTCTATGATTTATTAACTTTGGAACTAATCATATTCTCGTCCATAAAAAGTTCCAGTTTTTAGCTGATTACAGGGGAAACTGTGGATGGAGTAAAATAAACGGCACCAAAGTCCTTCATTATTGTCAAAAGATGCAAGACCAATTATGTGGTAAACTCTATTGTGATTACGATCCATCCATTCCTTTGTCTCCGCCTGGCATAGCCAATGGGTACATCGCTGCTCATCCATTGTCATTGACTAACGGAAGGCAATGCCTTTTTGCAGATTATGATGCAGGTGAGTAATGGATTATATAATCCTGGATTCCCTTGGTGGTGAGACCAGACACACATAATTCTATTATACTAATAACATGCTACAAAATAGTCAAAGTCTTAGTGCAGCTTAAAGTAAAGTGATACTAACAAGACAAAATGCTAATCCTTCCATATCTATTGACTTGGGTGGCAATTTGGATCATATTTTACATAAGTTTGGTTGGTAATTGTTTTATTTATAGATTTTAACAAAGTCGCTATGAGTTTTTGACCGGTGAAGCTCTTTAAAAAGTATCAGTTTGCACAATCAGTTGAATAAGTATGTTCAGTGACATGGAACATTAGTTTTCTGAAAATATTTTGCTATGGTTATTGATTTTGAGTGGTATGTATCAAATACTTAATGCAGTTATTTTCAGTTTACTTTCGGTCCATGACAGAAATAATAATAAACATGATCTACTTGCTATAGATAATGCTAAAACCAACTAATCATTTTGCATTACAGAACATGTAGCATATGATCCTGGGCAGGTACCTAATGGAGCTATATGTGATACTAACAGTATGTGTGTAGATTCTAGATGTGTTCTAATTAGTAGTCTGGGAGTCCCTTCTACTTCTGTTCCAACAACTCCTGAAGGTACAACCACTCTTTTACCTATTACCACACCTACAACTACACCTACCACTACACCTACCACTACAGCTACACCTACCACTACACCTACCACTACACCTACCACTACACCTACACCTACCACTACACCTACCACTACACCTACCACTACAACTACCACTACAACTACACCTACCACTACACCTACACCTACCACTACACCTACCACTACACCTACCACTACACCTACCACTACACCTACCACTACACCTACCACTACACCTACCACTGCAACTACCACTACACCTACCACTACACCTACCACTACACCTACCACTACACCTACCACTACACCTACCACTACAACTACACCTACCACTACAACTACACCTACCACTACACCTACCACTACACCTACCACTACACCTACCACTACACCTACCACTACACCTACCACTACACCTACCACTACACCTACCACTGCAACTACCACTACACCTACCACTACACCTACCACTACACCTACCACTACACCTACCACTACACCTACCACTACAACTACACCTACCACTACAACTACACCTACCACTACACCTACCACTACACCTACACCTACCACTACACCTACCACTACACCTACCACTACCACTACACCTACCACTACACCTACCACTACACCTACCACTGCAACTACACCTACCACTACACCTACACCTACCACTACAACTACACCTACCACTACACCTACCACTACACCTACCACTACACCTACCACTACCACTACACCTACCACTACACCTACACCTACCACTACACCTACCACTACACCTACCACTACCACTACACCTACCACTACACCTACAACTACACCTACCACTACAACTACACCTACCACTACACCTACCACTACACCTACCACTACACCTACCACTACAACTACACCTACCACTACACCTACCACTACACCTACACCTACCACTACACCTACCACTACACCTACCACTACCACTACACCTACCACTACACCTACCACTACACCTACCACTGCAACTACCACTACAACTACACCTACCACTACACCTACACCTACCACTACACCTACCACTACACCTACCACTACAACTACCACTACACCTACCACTACACCTACCACTACACCTACCACTACACCTACCACTACACCTACCACTACACCTACCACTACACCTACCACTACACCTACCACTACCACTACACCTACCACTACAACTACCACTACAACTACACCTACCACTACACCTACACCTACCACTACACCTACCACTACACCTACCACTACACCTACCACTACACCTACCACTACACCTACCACTACACCTACCACTACACCTACCACTACACCTACCACTACAACTACCACTACACCTACCACTACACCTGCCACTACACCTGCCACTACACCTACCACTAAAACTACCACTACACCTACCACTACACCTACCACTACACCTACCCCTACCCCTACCACTACACCTACCACTACCACTACACCTACCACTACACCTACACCTACTACGACACCTACCACTACACCTACCACTACACCTACCACTACACCTACCACTACACCTACACCTACCACTACACCTACCACTACACCTACCACTACCACTACACCTACCACTACACCTACCACTACACCTACCACTGCAACTACCACTACACCTACCACTACACCTACACCTACCACTACACCTACCACTACACCTACCACTACACCTACCACTACCACTACACCTACCACTACACCTACCACTACACCTACCACTACACCTACACCTACCACTACACCTACCACTACACCTACCACTACCACTACACCTACCACTACACCTACCACTACACCTACCACTGCAACTACCACTACACCTACCACTACACCTACACCTACCACTACACCTACCACTACACCTACCACTACCACTACACCTACCACTACACCTACCACTACACCTACCACTACACCTACACCTACTACGACACCTACCACTACACCTACCACTACACCTACCACTACACCTACACCTACCACTACACCTACCACTACACCTACCACTACCACTACACCTACCACTACACCTACCACTACACCTACCACTGCAACTACCACTACACCTACCACTACAACTACCACTACAACTACACCTACACCTACCACTACACCTACCACTACACCTACCACTACCACTACACCTACCACTTCACCTACCACTACACCTACCACTACACCTACCACTGCAACTACCACTACACCTACCACTACAACTACCACTACAACTACACCTACACCTACCACTACACCTACCACTACACCTACCACTACCACTACACCTACCACTACACCTACCACTACACCTACCACTACACCTACCACTACCACTACACCTACCACTACACCTACCACTACACATACCACTACACCTACCACTACACCTACCACTACACCTACCACTACACCTACCACTACCACTACACCTACAACTACACCTACCACTACACCTACCACTACACCTACCACTACACATACCACTACACCTACCACTACACCTACCACTACACCTACCACTACACCTACCACTACCACTACACCTACAACTACACCTACCACTACACCTACCACTACCACTACACCTACCACTACACCTACCACTACACCTACCACTGCAACTACCACTACACCTACCACTACAACTACCACTACAACTACACCTACACCTACCACTACACCTACCACTACACCTACCACTACCACTACACCTACCACTTCACCTACCACTACACCTACCACTACACCTACCACTGCAACTACCACTACACCTACCACTACAACTACCACTACAACTACACCTACACCTACCACTACACCTACCACTACACCTACCACTACCACTACACCTACCACTACACCTACCACTACACCTACCACTACACCTACCACTACCACTACACCTACCACTACACCTACCACTACACATACCACTACACCTACCACTACACCTACCACTACACCTACCACTACACCTACCACTACCACTACACCTACAACTACACCTACCACTACACCTACCACTACCACTACACCTACAACTACACCTACCACTACACCTACACCTACCACTACACCTACCACTACACCTACCACTACACCTACACCTACCACTACACCTACCACTACACCTACCACTACCACTACACCTACCACTACACCTACCACTACACCTACCACTACACCTACCACTACACCTACCACTACACCTACCACTACCACTACACCTACAACTACACCTACCACTACACCTACCACTACCACTACACCTACACCTACCACTACACCTACCACTACACCTACCACTACCACTACACCTACCACTGCAACTACCACTACACCTACCACTACACCTACCACTACACCTACCACTACACCTACCACTACACCTACCACTACACCTACCACTACCACTACACCTACAACTACACCTACCACTACACCTACCACTACCACTACACCTACAACTACACCTACCACTACACCTACACCTACCACTACACCTACCACTACACCTACCACTACACCTACACCTACCACTACACCTACCACTACACCTACCACTACCACTACACCTACCACTACACCTACCACTACACCTACCACTACACCTACCACTACACCTACCACTACACCTACCACTACCACTACACCTACAACTACACCTACCACTACACCTACCACTACCACTACACCTACCACTACCACTACACCTACCACTACACCTACCACTACACCTTCCACTACACCTACCACTACACCTACCACTTCACCTACCACTACACCTACCACTACAACTACCACTACCACTACAACTACACCTACCACTACCACTACACCTACCACTACACCTACCACTACCACTACACCTACCACTACAACTACCACTACACCTACCACTACACCTACCACTACACCTACCACTACACCTACCACTACACCTACCACTACCACTACAACTACCACTACACCTACCACTACACCTACCACTACACCTACCACTACAACTACCACTACCACTACAACTACACCTACCACTACCACTACACCTACCACTACACCTACCACTACCACTACACCTACCACTACAACTACCACTACACCTACCACTACACCTACCACTACACCTACCACTACACCTACCACTACACCTACCACTACACCTTCCACTACACCTACCACTACACCTACCACTACACCTACCACTACACCTTCCACTACACCTACCACTACACCTACCACTACACCTACCACTACCACTACACCTACCACTGCACCTACCACTACACCTACCACTACACCTACCACTACACCTACCACTAAAACTACCACTACACCTACCACTACACATACCACTACACCTACCACTACCACTACCACTACACCTATCACTACACCTACCATTACCACTACACCTACCACTACAACTACCACTACACCTACCACTACACCTACCACTACAACTACACCTACCACTACACCTACCACTACAACTACTGGCACAACTAAATCTACCACTACACCTACTACTTCACCTACAACTACGAATACATCTACAACTACATCTACCATTACTACTACACCTACCACTACAACTACACCTACCACTACAACTACACCTACCACTACCACTACACCTACCACTACACCTACCACTACACCTACCACTAAAACTACCACTACACCTACCACTACACATACCACTACACCTACCACTACCACTACCACTACACCTATCACTACACCTACCACTACCACTACAACTACCACTACACCTACCACTACACCTACCACTACAACTACACCTACCACTACCACTACACCTACCACTACACCTACCACTACACCTACCACTACACCTACCACTACACCTACCACTACACCTACCACTAAAACTACCACTACACCTACCACTACACATACCACTACACCTACCACTACCACTACCACTACAACTACCACTACACCTACCACTACACCTACCACTACAACTACCACTACACCTACACCTACCACTACACCTACACCTACCACTACACCCACACCTACCACTACACCTACCACTACCACTACAACTACCACTACACCTACACCTACCACTACACCTACACCTACTACGACACCTACCACTATAACTACTAGCTAAACGACAACTAAACCTACTATAACATCTACAACTAGATCCACTGCTATACCATATACAGTCTCGACTAAGACAACATCTGCACCAAAAACCACTAAATTTGTGCTACCATCTTCTACTAATATCCCAGCAAATGTTCCAAATTCTGTAGCAGGTAAGTAGTGTTCAGTTTAGGGTTGTATTTGTCAGTTAGATTTATTGTTCCTGTAAGTTTCAACTGATTCTTACTCGTCTGTAGTCTGAAAGGAAAAAAATTACAGCCGAGTTTTTTTTCACAAAACTGTTTTGTAGAACTCGCTTTAGTTTTTTAAATTTGAAAAAACTGAATTCGTTTCTTTTGTAAAAAATAACCTGAGATAGTTGAGTGCCTAATTCAGGTATGGAGACTTTAAATAATGGAAAATCAGTTGTATTTTTTTTGTAGAGGTTGTGTATGGAAAAAGTATTACATAACATTCAACAAAAATTCCTGGTTTTGATTACATTGTTCTACCAAGTTTTTAATTTTTTGACATCTTCCCTTAAATTGACGGTTGTGACAAACAACCTTTTTCTCAAAATTATTTGTAACTCGCATTTGTACGTTAATTGTCGATTAATAAAAATTTCGCCAAATTTTGCATTTAGATCTAAATCATTTAAAAAATTACGAGTTCACAACCATGTGATTGTCAGAGTTGAGTTTTGGTAGAAAGTCATTGAGTGTATACCTCAATCAACACTGTTCTAGGTTCAAACTTTGTGATATAGAGAAAGTTTGACATTTTTAAACATCGGTTTATTGGTAAGTCTAACTAAATTTTTATACCATCTAATCTTAGTACTGTATTTTTCTTATGCAGCTGAAAAAACTATTTTAAAATGTGAAACTTTATCTCGACTTCAAACACTATTTTCTGTATCTTAGATAAAACTTTAACCTTATAAAACTTTTGTAAAGCTCTATAGTTTTTTGCAAATAACAAATTCATTAGCAAATATTATACACAAAAACTTTATAGAATAATATTTTTTAAATTTTGTGGCCAAATTATGTGTTTTATGCATTTTGATAAATTTCAGGTATTATAACAATCAGCTTGGGTGCACTTGTTGGAGTGGTTCTGCTTGCATGGCTGGTTGTTTGTTGCAAATCAATATATTCCAGGTATGTTTTGGTTTAGTTACTAAACACACTTGTTGTAGTGGACTTTGGTCTGGTTACCACAAAATACCATTAAGTATTATCAAGAAAAACTGCACAGACTTGATAATTCCTTTTATTCATATTAGCAAATTCTAGCAAGGCAATCATCCAGAGTAATGAGAAGTACATGCTTGAATATAATGTGTGTAAGATCATTTCAGCCAGTCTTGAATATAATAACACATTTACAGGAGGTAGCTTGAACAATTCAAACAGTTATATAAATAGTTAACCAATAACAATACAGCAAAGAATTGAATGTATAAAGCTCCTAATGGCTAAGAGGCGGAGTCATGACTCCAATGTCCAATAGTAGGCTCCTAGCAGTCGTGGTGCAATACCTAGCCTTAGGTTAATGGTAACTTTCTTCTAGGTAACCGTACTTTCAGTATATGCGGTAGTGAATCTTCTCTAGCTATTTTCAGGTACCTCAGCTAAGGTGACCATACAGTACCAGCCCTGTAGGGTGCCTTCTGGCACAGCAGGGCCACTGGCAACCCTACAGGTGGCCACTTCTGGCCTTCTACGCTTTCTGCTGGCCCAGCACTCTATCTTAGGGCTGGGGTAGCATGACAGCCCCTCTTGTGCTCATGTCTCTGGTGACTCTCAGGGTAAATAAGGGTTTCTGCATTCACTCTACACCTAAACGTAACCCATTATCTCTGTAGCTGTACATACAATATATCATACATTATATCTTTTGTGCATGCCAAAATTTTTTTTATAAAAATAGTCTCTCATTCAACGTATCATGTTTTTACCATTTTGAGAGATTCAAAACGTTGGTTGAGTGATGTGAAATTGCACAACTTTTTTATTTTGTAGGAAATAACTAATTACGTTTGGCATTGGAATGTTATTTATTATTGTTTATTTGTTACAGGAAATTTCATCATGATTTCATTCGAGTATAATAACTAGTTTGAAAGAATTTTGCTGCCAAATATAGGAGCCAAATATTTAGGTGATTAGACAAGTACATACGCATTATGTTGCTGCTGGGTCAAGGAAATTAGCTAACCAACAGCCAATTACATTTATTACTTTTGCAAGACAAGGTTTTAAATTATCGTCGCCGTCTTCTGATTATTGATCGGTGATTTTGCAGCAAAAGTGTTGCTTAAGGCAAATTTCAAGCTTAATTTTTACCTTTGTAGTGTTTAGTTATCAGTGTTTTCAATTTCAGTTTTTCCTCCAAATCTCAAGGCACTCAATGTTTGTTTAACTAAAAGTATGGATATCTGAAACAAGATAAACAAAAACAAACTACTGAAAATGGGTTTACACCAATTTTTTTGCAAAAGAAGGTTTTTCCTTTTTTTCTCTTCATTTTCCTCATTGGTTATGCATACCTGCAGACTTTTCTTTTCTCCATTTGATTTCTCATGTTTCGAATTCTTTTAAATCCTTGCCTTTTAGCCTCCTTTCTCTAGGGTTGTTTTTTTTCTGTATCATCAATTTTTTTTCTCCCTAATTTTTTTCCTGTTACATCCGTTCAAGTGTTTTTGTGAACTTTAATGGACTCCTGTTGGAACCAGTGTGTTGAGGAGGTGTTTCTGGCGGACTCTTGGCATCAGATACACTAGAGTTAGCATTGGAGCAGACCATACAGTGAGCATGTAGTAACAAGTGATGTTGTAATGCAGTGTAGCAGATTTTGGCATCCCACTACTTCTCCAGTAACGTTGTCACCGAGCACACTGATGTCTACCGGCATCACGGGACAATCATCCTCTCCCCAGGGGTGCTCGCGTGCCAAGATGGCACTTGCAACTAGTTGTAAAAGAGGACACTCGACTTTCACAACCATAACTAGGTCTCAGACATACACTCAGTGCTTTTGAGTAGTATAAACATTTATTCTTATCCAAAATAAAAGGTGGCATACAATAGTAACCAGTTGTAATGCTATACTGTAATGCAATGTAATGCAATGCAATGGACTGATAAAAAGCTTTGTCTTTTATAGGCAGAGTTACAGGAAGTAACAGGAAGTGCTTGGCTTAGTTTGCCAAACACTTCGATCACACAAGAAAAATACAGGAAGTAACCCATAACAATACATATAAAAATACTATCCAATAATAGATAGGGAATGAGTTGACAGAAACTGGTGTCTAGGAGTAAGGGGCGAAGTCTATGGGCATTCCAGCCAGTAATAACTTGGTACTCCTCTCTCCTCTTGGTCTTTTATGGCCTTGGATCCTGGTTTCTCCACTTATGAGGATAGTAATCACCTGGGTTTCGGTCATAGATGTCATCGGGCTATGTTTCCTTCCTCAGGTTGTCAGCCATGTTGTTGCCAGCCAGGGTTAGCTACCCAGGACTGGGGTAGTAATTACCCAGTGCCGGTATAGTAAAATAATGATTCTATTGCTTGTATGAACAAATAGACTACTTGCAATTAATCTCAGACTTGTTAATTGCTTATAGGCAGCATGCCTGATGTCTATAGGCTATCGGGGGGGGGCTTGGAAAGTAATTTTCACTTATGGTACTGTTAAAAATTCACTATAGCAGTATAAAACAATGAATAACAGTACAGGCACAGTACCTACCAGGCATACCAGCCATAGTGGAACATCCTAGGCCGGCAAAAAGATGGCTGCCCTATTCATAGAACCAAGAGACCGCCTAGAGACTTTATGAGCCCATATCTACTTAGTTACCGTTTTCAGATCTAATCAATTTAGGGCCCGAACCTTAGTCAAAATCGAAAGCCTGCCAAAGAATTTAGAGACCTCTCGTGTTGTTTTACATTGGTTACTAACTCAACAACTGAGCCCCTTGCTTCTGGTTGGTGGACCCATTTAAAAAACTTGTGTCGCTTAATTGGTCGGTATTTTTATTCTGTTTTTACATTTGATTTCCTATGCTTATACTACGCATGATTGGTTTACTCTTTGAACAGGCCAATCGTGGCTTGGCCTATAAAATTTCAATCATTAATCATGTTCTTTCCTTATTGCTGTTAATTGACATTGTATCCCACATGCAATTGCTCTTGCGCGATATTTTACGAGACAAAAATATGTGTAAACTTTGGAGCATCACGTTAAAGATCTGAGATCTCACCTTAGTTGTGAAGTTGAAGTAGACAAATCTACTACAGTGTCTCACCATAACTAAGTCGCTCCTTGCATGTTTTATTTTTTCTTCCTTTCTTTCGCTTTATGTCAAGGACTCTTTGAACCAGGTGACACAACAATTTTTGTGGATTCCATTACCGTTACTGGTGTTTTTCTCTATCTAGACACCTTCAAATTAAAATATTAAATATCCAAAGCAGTTCCTTTCCAATCCAATTCTCCATGGGCTCAAACAACCTCAGCAGCTTTGCATAGATCTGTACTCTAACATGTGAGATCGGTTCCAGACAAAATATAGACTTGGTTCTCCTAATAGTGTCCACATAACAGATGAAGTTTTGTTAGCAAAAGTGATCATTCACTGGTATGTAGGATCTAATCCACAACTTTTGTAAGACGTTTTTGCTTTATTATAGAAATGGGATATAAAATTAGATTTATAGACCCTCAAATCACCATGTTGGCTATCCATGGGCAAAAACTCCACACATATGAAGCAGTTGTTAATGTTACACGTAATGTCTTTTCACATTTTGTATGAAATAGATAAACACACAATCTGCATAGAAGGCAAAAGAGCAAAGGATTTTCCACGTTTTACCACATTCTAACAATAGTATGTACTTGTCTGCAAGTTGCGTCCAACTCGCCTCTTGCCTTCTTGATGAGAAGAACTCCTATAATAAATGACTGGTATTAATATTACCAGTAATGATGTTTTTTTTTTCATCTGATGTAAGGAGAGGCATGCACAATTTTTTTGAAATCTTCTTGTCATGCGTAGAATTTTTATCCTGACATTTGTAGATATTAATAATTTGAACTAAGAATTATTCAGACCATTATGTAAAACAATGTGTAAAACTTCACAACAACATCACAGGCCCGAGAGCATTTATTTTTTGCATTAGAATTTATTTATAATATTTTTAGGGAGAAGAACAACATCAAAGTCCATCAGCAGCCGTTGGAAGAAGGAGAATCACAATCATATACCTAACTGACTCATTGTGCCTTCACCTCATCAGGGTCTCATTTCACTGTATGAATAAAGTCTGTGGAAGGCATTAACAACGTCTAGATTCAAGGAGACAATATTAAATAACATAGCAAAAAATTTATTGTTGTTACCCAATTTTGTGTGCACCAGTTGTTTAGAATGAATGTAATTTAAGGTGTTGATTGTCGATTTGGACGATGGTTTGTATGTCATGTGTATTTGTTGGATGTTTTGGAGGTTCTCCTGGTGTACTGTTTGGGTGCCTGGTGCCTGAGGTGCCTTTTTGTGTGCACCAGGTGTTTGTAATTATTTGTGTTGGGTGAGGTACCTTTTTGTGTGCACCAGCTGTTTAGAGTATATGGAATTTATAGTGTAGAGTGTATAGATTTAGACAATGCTTTGTATGTTATATGCTGTGTTGGAGGTTTTCCTGGTCCATTGGGTGGCTGAGTTGCCTTTTTGCGTGCACCAGGTGTTTAGAACTATTTGTATTGCATGAGGTACCTTTTTGTGTGCACCAGGTATTTAGAATGTACGGAATTTTATATTGTGGAATGTAGATTTAGACATTGGGTATGTAATCGTACCGGTGTTGGAGGTTCTCCTGGCGCTGTTTATTGAGTGCCTTTTTGTGTGCACCAGGTGTTTTAATTTTTTGGATTGTTTTTTTTATAGTTATTAGTATAGTTTTATTACAAGAAAATTTAAGCTCTTTCCATACATAATCATGTTCATAGATGATTTTTCAGCAACAACTGTTGGAGCTGTAGGAGTTGTGAGTTGAGAAGGAGATTTCTGAGTTATTCATTCTGAAAACCATTATAAAAAAAATAAATAACAATAATTTACTTATTTTTTGTTCAGTTATAAATAGTTGAAATTTAGTTGTTGCAAATGGGAGAGAGAGTAAAATAATTATTTATTAATGTTTACCTTATGATTTCCAAAAATCCTAGTTGCTGATGTAATAGATGTTGTTCCTTTAGTCATCTGCAATTACTTTGATATGATCTTGTCTAGATTATTTAAAATCTGTGCTACCGCTGTGTTTCGATCCAAATGAGAGTTCGAAGGGGGCATCATGACTACAAAATACAAAAATCGATTGTTACGGACAATATCATAGTATTCAAACAAGTACCACTTTGCAGTTTTAAGCATAATATTGCAATGGATTGTGGTCTGGTTACCACAAAATTCCACTAACCCCGAGTATTCTACCTCTCTCCAAAGGTGACACTGTGCCGGTATGACAATGACAACTTGGATAGTTACTGCTAGATCAGTTGACACGCACAGAGCCCATGGCTCAGACAAATTACCCAGAGTCCTGTTTGAAAAGTGGCTTTATTCATTAGAATCTAAAGTCCTAGGGTGGCTATCCACTAGAGTGATTGGCAAGACGCAATGAAGGAATGCAATGAGTGTGAACAGAATCAGCCCTTTTATAGGTAGGCTAACGGGAAACTATTTGCATAATACATATAAGAGTAAATGCACAGAAGTAAATAGCCCAATTAAAGTAAACATAAATACTTAGGGAATCATACAAGGAATAAGGGTTAAAAATAAGTATTGCTAAATGACTAAAGGGCAGAGGCCTGTCTCCATTGTTTGATCATAGGCTCTGCAGGGCTCTAAGGCTACATCTAACTTGTGCTCACCTTTTCTCTCATTCTGAGGAAGGGTACTTTCAGCTTTTTGCACTAGAGTAGGATCCCAGGTAGTTTTACGGATCCTCAATTATGGCAGCCATCCTGTACCAGACCTGTATCACCATACCGAATTGGTAAGGGCCAATACCATTCCTGCATGCTATGCACCTGGCCCTGTATGGCATTCAACCAATACAGCATCTTAACTATGGCTGTGGGTGGAACCCCGGCTCACTGATGTGGACTTTCAGTGGCAAACAACCAGTTTAAAACTGACATTCACCAAAATCTACCATAGTATATTGTAACAAATTTTTACGCAAAAAGGAACTATGGTAATATAATGCCTAGTATGAAGTTCCTGTACTGTTGGTCAAAATAGGCTGAATTTAAAATTATGTACTTGTGTAGCGTGGTCACTGGGTAAACTGGTGTCTGCCGGCACAACAGGACAGTGAGCCTCTCAAGGCCTGACAATGAACAGTCCACCTTTCCTGAGAGGTGACCCTGTGTTGGGATGACACTGGAAACTAGTTGTAAAGGAGAACTGTCAACTTTGACAACTGTAACGAGCCCTTGGCTCAGACATACACCCAGTGCTTTCGAGTAGCATGAGCATTTATTATTGTACGACTAAACAGTGAGAACACAACAATGGCATGTAATGAGCTGAGCTGAACAAAAGCATTGCCTTTAAATTACATACAGAAGTACAGCACGTGACAGAAAGTATTTGGCCTAGTTTGCCAAGCACTCCAGTCACACGTAGGAATTACAAGAGTTAACCAATAGCATTATATATAACAATACTAGCCAATAGTAGATAGATAAATAAGTTAAAGGAAACTGGTGTCCAAGAGTATAGGGCAGAGTCCATGGGCATTCCAGCCAGTAACAGCTCGGCATGGCTCTTTTTAGCAGTTCTTGGTTGTTTACCGCTTTTGATCCTGGTTCCTCCAGTTCTGAATATGGTAAGCTTCCGGATATGGGTCCCAGAGGTCGTTTGGCTATATTTCTTTCCTCAAGCTATGTCAGCCATCTTGTTGCGAGCAATGGATGAAAAGTCTTACTTTGCATATATCATACAAGTATCTATTGATTATGCACTTCCATTGGTTGTAGAATCTTAAAGGTGACCCCCCCCCCCCCCCAAACTATGTAACTATAATTAATTAATAAATGATGTAATCTAGTCACCTCTTCGATAAAATATTACCATATACTGGTATAGTGAGACAATGGTGTTACTGCTTGTATGAGCAATCAGGTTATTTGCAAATAATAACAGAATTGTTGATAGCCTAATAGGAAGCATGCCTGAAGCCTGAAGGCTATCAGGGGGGCCTTAGAAAGTGGGGGTCACTTACGGTGAGTAGTAAAATCTACTATACACACACAAAAAGGGGTCAAAATGTGTTTAAGATTGGTAGTGGGAAAGTAAGTCAAGCCAAGACCATTAAAGAATTCTAATTTAGCCTATTTTATGGCTCATCGTTTAGGTATTTTACCTTGTTCAAAAAAATTTTGTTTTGTTACCTCTGTAGTCACAAAACTTGTCTTCAGGTAAAAGAGTAGATTTATTGTGAATTGAAGTAAATTTCACCAAGCCTCTAAGTTAGTTCCAATGGTACCCTCAATATTGTTGCAGATTTCTCCCTACCACTACAGACACAACCGCATCATCTCCAAACAGACTGTAACAACCTCCACGGGGTCCACGACCCAGACTCCCCGCACGAGAGTATATACTAACAATAATCTATTACACAAATCTATTTAGCAATGTTGTAATGGAATTGCACAGCGTTGCCATCACCTACAGCTGGCACTATACATATATTAATCAACTTATGCTACTCAAGACCACCTACATACGCTTGAACGCCTTCAGCAGTGCAGCTGCACGACAGCTAAGCTTCAACCAGCAGGAAGGACATTTCCCGCCCTTATAGTTCTTTTTATCATGGCATGCGTCTCATGCTGTTTTGTTTACTTATGGTTAACCAATCATATATTTATACGCATCCTTGATTTTGTACCTTATTTATATAGACTTGCTTTAGCCCTGCAGGGCAGTTAGAATTAGTGTTCAGTAGTGCTCAGACCTTGTTTGTGAGATACTGTCTAGGAGTATTGCGTCCTCAGCTAGTGGGATACCAACCAGCTATTGCCAAGACAACTGAGGAGACGTTCAAGACTGGAGAGAAGAGGTTCCCAGAAGTGCAGCAGAAGAAGCCGCTTTGAACCCTCGTAGGAACGCCCAGTTAAGAGTCTATACCGCCAGACACCCACCTTCAGTATTCGTACACCAGTATCTAAAGGCATTACAATCACTTTTATAGTTATACCTAGTAGCAATTCTGTGCGTATTTGGCAAAGTGGAGAATAAAGTCATTGCTAACACTTTCAATCTATCACAGTCTGTTTGGCCGGTTGCCAAATACCATTGTGTCTGCTAACAAGCAGCATCCTGTCTCCTCTAGCTCAGAGAGACATTCAAGCCTTGCACTCTGTAGCCACAGCTACCACAAAAAGCACAGAGTAGCCATTGTAACATAGCAGCTTGCAGTACCTGTGACCATATTCCTCTCTTAACACGGGGAAAACTGTTACAATATAATAGAGATGCGAACACAAAAGTCCACTAACTTCCGCCTCTCACAGTGCACAGCAGCTCATTTTATAGGATAAGACAGGTAAACCCCCTCCCCCCCCCTCTTATTAGGGGTGAGCCAATGGCATACAATAACACAAAACATGTATGAATGTATGAATAAGAATACACAATACAAATCACAGTAGCAAGGTGAACCAATGAAATTAATGACACGTGGCAGGCTGGCTCTGGGCTGTCTTCCAGCTATTTTTCGAGCAGCAGGAATCTTCCAGTCCTTAGAAGGCATCCAAGCTTCCTAGTCTCTGCTCCTATCGTTTGCACTTCTCCTGTCTCCATACAGCAAGGGGTTTTCGGTTTCTTTTCAGGCTACCTTTAGCAGCTATATTTGTTGACTGGCCCCAAGTACTGACGTGGGGTGACCCAGTTTAGGTCTCATGCGATTCTTATGTTAGATACAGGTTCCATACTGGCCTGGCAAACCCGGGATAGCTGGTATGTCTTAAGTCAATTCAAACAACATCTTTTTGTTCGTCCAACGCTCGGCATGGCTTTCTTTTAATCCATACGCGCTATCAGTACATCACCATTTGTAGAGTTATTTCCCATATCTATATATACTCTACCATTCACAATTTCTATTTTCGCCCTATATTTGCGTGATGTCTACAACAGACTACGAGCTGTCTCCCTTTTTGTAGGGATTTTAAACTTGCTGGAAATGAGAGAGGAGTATTAGGGGATCTAGAGTTATGGGGTCGGGTAAAGGCTAGGTAGGAGAGGGTTCAAATTGGCCCCAGGATAAGATCCTAACCGCAGATAGCGAATCTCCAAGAGGCATGGAGTAAAAATGGTACTATTATTAAGTGGATAGGTATTGGGAAAGAATGGGACAGGAGTGTTTACATCAGAAGGTGGTAAGTAAGTGGCCAAGGGTAGATACAAGGAGTAGAGACAGATCAAAAATATGGAGAAAAATGTTTAATCACCAACTCCTGCAAAGAATTGAACAGTCTCATTTGCATTATAGTGAAATCAATCAGTGAAAGATTTTCTTTAGATCATTGGTTCCAATATTTTGTTCTTATCACCACTATCACTTCGATCTACCGAACCATGAGCTGTTTTGCGGTTTCCGATATCTTTATTAATAGTACAAATAGTTCAGAATTTTTTCAGCAATTGGTGTTGCACCAATTAGTGAAGTCTGCACTGCTGAAAATTTTCTATTGTCAATATTGCGATAGTTTAGTGTAAGAGAATTTATAACTAAAATTTTGCTTGCTGCTACTACACACCGATCAACAAAGCTTTAATTGTAATGAATGCAACAAACATTTTTTTCATATAATCGTTGTGTCGCACTGAGTAAAATGCAGGAGCTAGTTGTATGTTATATTATTACTCTACTATTTACGGTGAGGTACAGATTGGAAACTAGTTTAATGTTTTTGTCAACTGTAATTGTTAATCATAAATTATTTAAAAATAATTATTGTTTTAGATATAATAATTTTCAAACGAAGTGATGATTTTTCTGTCGATCCATCTACTGTTAGGGATAGTCCAGGCACTGGGAACTACGGTGCAAATCAGTAGTCAATCACCTCAAGGTTTTTCACCAATAAACGCAGGTTTAGAGCCACCCGACTATGCTGTAGCAAAAGTTTCCATTGAAGCTATGGTGGACCATGAGAAAATTTATTACAAACTGGGAAACCTTCAGGATTTAAACAATTTTGGAAAAGATATTTATAAGTTTTCTGAGTCGATTCAATTGAAGATTGAGTGGGGAACCTCGAGTTTTGTGACATACACCCTACATCACAACTCTGCAGTTATTGGAAAACGGTTTGTAACTAAACATTTTACTCAAAATGGCCAGGCAATAGTGCAGAGACTTGATAACAATCAAAATTTTGACCACTGTTATTATACAACTTGGTCTCAAGGAAACAAGAGCTCAATGGCTTCTATAAACTTGTGCTACGGAGTGAAAGGTACTATTGAGATTGCAAGCCATTTCTTTTCTTTGAAGTCTTCTGTAACAGGAAACAGGGTTAAACATAGTTTGGAGAGGTTAGTGACTGGAGGGCTCAATGAGACATTTGGTTGCGTTACAATAAAGCCAGATGGAAGTGTTGATGATGATATGATGAACACAAATGCTCGCTATGTTAGAGAGCTGCGACATTCTTTTGCCAAGAACTCCTCCAAAAAGTATGTTGAAGTGTATGTAGTAATGGATGAAGGCATGTACAACAAACATAGTTCCATCAACGACACAATACTCAGAGCTATCGACATTATCAATGAAGTCAGTGTATATTTTCAGCCTTTGAATATATTTTTGGCTTTAGTAGGAGTGGAAGTTTGGGACTCGGGAAATCAAATATCTTATGGACCTCCACTTACCTCAGCAAGGGGTACTGAGGAATATAATACCACAATTATTATCGGTAACATGGCAGCTTATAGAATGACAAATATTCTTTCAACATCTGCAAATGACGTTGGTATTCTAATTACTACTAAAGACTTTAATGGTGACACTATTGGTGCCGCGTACCAGCAAGCTATGTGCACCAGAATGCGCAGTATAGCAATCATTTACGAGTACCTTGACGACGCCACTCCAAGCACTATCGCTCATGAACTCGGACACTCATTTGGAATAAATCATGATGACCTTGACTTATGTCCTCAGTGTTCCAGCTTAGGCTCCAGTTGTAACGAGTGTTCTTATGGTGATGACCCCAATTATAACTTGTGTGTAATGAGCAGTGTCACATCATCTGGTAAGTAAGAACACTCAACTAAAAAACTCAAACAGTTGTTATCGTCTATACTATCAGAAACGGTACATACAAGGTTGTTTTAGGTTGTGTTACGTGAAATCTATTGGCTTTAAACAAAATATTTTTTTCAGCGCTATTACCCTAGTCTAATTTTAAAGATGTTTATTTGATTATCATATGCAATAAAAAGGTCAATGTACTTGGTATTGTACTTTTGGTTTGTTGTTTGTATAGTTGTAAAGTCTCAATTCAAATTCTAAAATCAATATGTTTAGAATTTTATTATAACAATTATTTTTTTAGGAAATATGGGCTTCTTAAATGGTAGTTGTTACTGGTGAGGTTTTTTGTATCAATAATTATCAAACTCGTTTTTGATTTGTAAAAACTTATTGAAGTTTAGTAACACCTGATTGCTCATTACCTTTTAGTTCGGCAGCCAACAAAATGGTCAATCTGTTCTACTTCTCGTTTTGATGAAATTTTCCAAACTGGAAATGAGTTATGTTTGATCAATGTGCCAGAATCTATCAAACATATTACCAACAACCAACCGGTGTGCGGAAATTTTTTCACAGAAGTAGGTGAGTAATGCAAATGATCTTGCTTCATTTTTCTCTCTTCCTTTCACCCCTGCCCTTTTTTCGTTTCTTTAACTTATATCATAATTTTGAACTACTTTTTCACTTCTTTCTCTTTCTTGCTCCACTTCTCACCCATCAAGGTATGACTTACAAAAGAACAGGTTACACACCTTCTTGATTATACTTTGCATACAAACCTCATTTGGTTTTGAGGCTATTTGTTATTCAACTGTATCTACAACAAATTGCAAAGATACGTTGCAGAGTTTCAATGAACTCACAGATGTGAGTAAAAACAGAACACTGAATAATGTAGTATAGTATCTTTTTTGAAAAGAAAAACGGTGAGAGTACTCAAGAAATTTGTTCACCAAAAGAATTACAATGAAAATAATCAGATCAACAATGAAATCAATCAAAAAATAGTCATTCTGTTAGGGACTTGTAAGTCCACAAAAAATTTGCTTTTCATACAAAAAATAATAGACGAGCATTTATTTATTTGGTTTGTAGGTCACAAATGAAACTGAGCATTAAACAGATTATACCGAACGAGTTTAATATGCCCGTTTTAAAAAACCAGTTTTGATTCTCAAAAACTTTATGAGAATTATATGATTGTGAGAAATATACTAAATAAAAAGGTGACTTTACAAACAATTTTACTTAAAATTAATTTCGCTTTTATTTTTCCTGGTTGCTTTGAAAGTTTGGAGCTCTCTTCTTCATGATTTTCCCGAAATTTATAGGAATTCATTAAACAATTGTGATGTTCTGAAAAAGCAGAGCTTAGGCTGGGCTAGCTTCACCTTTTTTTCGGAATCATGTTGCGTCAGGATATATAATTGTGTGCTATTAAACGTATGATCGATTGACTATTTCTATCTACCCATTAAATCCGTTTGGTTAATATGCAGTTGATGTCTTAATTTTGTACAAAAGGCAAGAAGCTTGCAGTCTGGCATAATGAATCTGGGAGAACTAACTGGTAATACTTGGATTGTTCTGTATTTTCAATTAAGTATAAAGCAAATATATAACATTTGCTCACTATGAACAAACTTTTGTATCTGGATTGCTGATACGATCCAACCTTTGAAAGAACTTGGCTGCTGAACTCAGCTCAGTTCTTACTACCAGCAAGCTCAGTAAAGCTTTTGACAACTAGAAGGCTGCATTGAGCTAGAGTTAGTGGCTAATCGGTGATGAATTACACGGTGTGCTAGTAGAGAGAGAAAAAAACTTGATATAGCCTGAAAACTTAAAACTTACACTTTATGGTGTGTAGTTATAATTCTGACCCCAAACACTTAAGATTTTTAACGTTACTGAAGCAAACAATATTTTAGGTGAAGAGTGTGATTGTGGACCTGCAGATTCCTGTGAAAACAGCTGTTGTGATTCGTCTACTTGCATGTTTTCAAAGAACGCTGCCTGTGCTTCTGGTATGTTCTTTCGCATCTCAAAAGAATTTTCATTATCAAGCAACATTTTCACATGACTAAAATTCCATATCATCTGGTGTCACTTATTCTAAACTGTGACTATTGGTTGGTTCCACGCCATCTATTTTAGTTCTGATAACGAAAAACTTTCTCATATTTTGTTCAGATAAAATAGTAAGCTATCTACTTTAGTTTAGGTGTGGTTTCAGAGATATTTTATGAGCCAATCCTTTGTCTCATTTTTCAGGCTCCTGCTGTGACATAACTACTTGCTCCATCAAAAGTTTGTCTACTGTTTGCCGACAAAAACGAAATGCTGAATGTGACTTGGAGGAGTTCTGCGATGGTAGAACAGAGTGGTGTCCACCAGACACTCAACAACCTGATGGTACACCATGTAGTCCTGTAGGACAAGCTTATTGCTATGATGGCCAGTGTAATAGCAGAGTGTCTCAGTGTAATTTGTTGTGGGGGCTTGGAGAGGCTGATATAAATTGCTACCGTCTTCTACCCAATCTAAGTAAGATAAAAATTAATCTTGTTATTTCAACTTTGTTGGCAAATTAACAGAAAATTAGCTTTTAGTTGATACTAGTTGTCTGGTTTCACCATTTTTTAGTGCAGTTTTGCTCTTGTTCCATTTATGAAGTCATCGTTTTGAAAAAATGGAGTGAATCCCAAAGTGGTGTAGTCTTTTTAAAAATTTGCAGTTTCGATTCAAGTTGGTACAAACACTTTTCCGGGGAGTAAAAATAAATCTTTATGTTACATTAGATCGAAGCTCGAGTTTGCGTGTATAGTTATTAGAAAATCTTTTTATTGAAAGCAAGTTTTTCATATTATTGAATAAACTGTAGTTTATATCTAGAAAATTTTTTTTAGGTGTTTTGATGAGATAAGAACTTACCTAGCTTTTGAAAAAAATCATATGTTTTAACACTTTCCATAAAAGCCGAAATTCATCAGAATGGTTAGTTGAGACATAGCTTCTCTAACCCTTAAATGGTGTGTGGGCATTGCCAATGGGTAGCTATGTGACGACTTGCAGAACCTCTGCCAAGAAGTCTAAAATAATTGTCCCAGGTTTTTTAATAGATGCTCCACTGGCAAGCTCCCTGGCTTGCCATAGTCAACTTAATAAAAAAGTGCCTCCATTTTATTTTGACTGATGGACAGTTGGGCTGACTTCCGGGATGCGATCAGTGTTTCCAGTGGCTCCGCCAGCTATAAAAGCTGTGATTATAGATACAAATCTAGTATCTATATTCACCGACTGGATAAAAATTTATAGGGTTGAATAAAGTACAACAGTGCATGTATTTCACTGATACATTGGTTACAATATTTGTAATGATGCTACACACGGATTAACATTTTGTGTCTTGGTATCTTATGGTTGCTGGCCAATATATGGTTCCGATACAGGGTTGGTATCGATGTCAGCTTGGCCTTAATAAGCAGATATAGGGAACGTATTGGTGCTGTAAGTGAAGTAAGTCTCTACGACAATGCAATTACCTACTGTAGTAGGCTTTTATGTCATTAAAATCTGCGCACACATTATCTACACCTTCTGGCATCCTCAAAAAAGCCATGAATGGCCAGATGGCAAAAATAAGTGTAATCATCAACACCGAATTGACCGACCATGCGTAAGCCGGTACCGACCCTGTATGAGTCAGTACCAGCCATGTATGCACCATTCAGGGCCATCAGGAAGTGATTCCTCATAGACTGAAGGTCAGAACATAGCTTGAAGGAAGCCAAAGACCGTATCCAGGAGGTAGCCACCTGTAACCCTGATGGAAGCTAAGGAACAGAGGATAGAAAGACCAAAGACCAATAGCAGGAAGTTAAAAGGCATATGATTGGTCCACTGACTTGTGACTCTGTATAGCCCTATATAGCCTCTTTGATTCGTTAGCTATTTGAATCTGTTCTGTCATTTGTGCATTCTATGTTATTATTATAGTATTGATTGATTGCTCATATTAGTTCCTGTTACTTCCTGTAAGTTGCCTATAAAGGCCGAACGTGTGTGATAGCATATTAGCTTTTATTGGGCTTTCACTTACTCATATTCTGATGGAACAAATGCATATTTACTCAACTGCACTGAGTTATGCGTCTGAGCCCAAGGCTCTTTACTAGTCTTGGAGTTGAGAATACTCCTCCACACTTCTTTTGATGTAATACCAGCCTGTTGCTGTCTTGAGGACGAAAACAACTGGTGGCAGCATACCTGTCGGATTGCTACCGACTTTAGCTTGTGATTTTACGCCCCCAAAATTCACTACAATACACCACAAATGCAGGGCCAGTACTTGCTTAAACTACACTGTGGTGACTGCGGCAAAATGGAGTGGGTCACGAAAATTCGGTAGTTGTGCTGCTAATACAGGGCTGGGATCAATGCTGCAAGTGGAGTACGACTCATGACAATGCATGGATATTTGGTAATTGTCTTTGAGTATGGGGCCTGGTAGGTATCCGGGCCTGGTAGGTATCCGGACCTGCTAGCTGCAGGACTGATGGAAGCTTAAAAAAGGAAAATATTCTGGTAGGGTATCAATTATTCCAACGCTGCCATCAATGTAAAGAACTTTGTGAGTAAGACTTCCACTACCGCCTACTAAGCTAGTGCTGTCCACAGCGGGTCCCTTGCGGCACAGACAACCTATTCCTCTCCCCAAAAAATAATGCAGGGTCAAGACCTGCTGGGTACAATGGAGAAGTTGCTCGCAACTACACAACATGACTAGCCCGCAGCCCAGACTGACTGGTCAAAGTTCAAGAGTATGGGCATTGTATTGACTCGAGTTACTCTCATGGGAGGCAACCCGCTACAGATTAAAACATTACAACCAGAAGTAGACAAAAGCACTGAGCACACAAACCAGTCAGCTTTATATACACTGGCTAACAGGAAGCTGGTGACATAAAAGCAATACATCTGATAACATGTGGAAACTCCAAGCCGTTTCTTTTAAATGAAATAAGAATTGCCTAACGTCTCAGTAATTTTTTTACACTCTCCGACTCCACTAACTTTCTCCTTTTAAAAACAAGCCCAATATCAATACCCTGAGTCAGAATAGATAAACAAAGTGACTGCTATTGGTCAGCTTAGCCAACTAATGCGACATCCTTGGCATGTGTATAACATTAATGTGACTATCCTTGGCTTTTTTATGCTACTAATGTGACTCCCCTGGGCTTGTATAGCTAATGTAACCACCCTGGGCTGACAAAGCTTATTAAGATGACTACCCTGGGCTCATATAGACTACTAGTGTGACTACCCTGGGCTTGTATAGACTACTAGTGTGACTACCCTGGGCTTGTATAGACTACTAGTATGACTATCCTGGGCTTGTATAGACTACTAGTGTGACTACCCTGGGCTTGTATAGACTACTGGTGTGACTATCCTGGGCTTGTATAGACTACTGGTGTGACTACCCTGGGCTTGTATAGACTACTGGTGTGACTACCCTGGGCTTGTATAGACTACTGGTATGACTACCCTGGGCTTGTATAGACTACTGGTGTGACTACCCTGGGCTTGTATAGACTACTAGTGTGACTACCCTGGGCTTGTATAGACTACTAGTGTGACTACCCTGGGCTTGTATAGACTACTGGTGTGACTACCCTGGGCTTGTATAGACTACTGGTGTGACTACCCTGGGCTTGTATAGACTACTAGTGTGACTACCCTGGGCTTGTATAGACTACTGGTATGTCTACCCTGGGCTTGTATAGACTACTGGTGTGACTATCCTGGGCTTGTATAGACTACTGGTGTGACTACCCTGGGCTTGTATAGACTACTAGTGTGACTACCCTGGGCTTGTATAGACTACTGGTATGTCTACCCTGGGCTTGTATAGACTACTGGTGTGACTATCCTGGGCTTGTATAGACTACTGGTGTGACTACCCTGGGCTTGTATAGACTACTAGTGTGACTACCCTGGGCTTGTATAGACTACTGGTGTGACTACCCTGGGCTTGTATAGACTACTGGTGTGACTACCCTGGGCTTGTATAGACTACTAGTGTGACTACCCTGGGCTTGTATAGACTACTGGTATGTCTACCCTGGGCTTGTATAGACTACTGGTGTGACTATCCTGGGCTTGTATAGACTACTAGTATGACTACCCTGGGCTTGTATAGACTACTGGTGTGACTACCCTGGGCTTGTATATACTACTGGTGTGATTACCCTGGGCTCATATAGACTACTAGCATGACTACCCTGGGCTTGTATAGACTACTGGTGTGATTACCCTGGGCTTGTATATACTACTGGTGTGACTACCCTGGGCTTGTATAGACTACTGGTGTGACTACCCTGGGCTTGTATAGACTACTAGTGTGACTACCCTGGGCTTGTATAGACTACTGGTGTGACTACCCTGGGCTTGTATAGACTACTGGTATGACTACCCTGGGCTTGTATAGACTACTGGTGTGACTACCCTGGTCTTGTATAGACTACTGGTGTGACTACCCTGGGCTTGTATAGACTACTGGTATGACTACCCTGGGCTTGTATAGACTACTGGTGTGACTACCCTGGGCTTGTATAGACTACTGGTATGACTACCCTGGGCTTGTATAGACTACTGGTGTGACTACCCTGGGCTTGTATAGACTACTGGTGTGACTACCCTGGGCTTGTATAGACTACTGGTATGACTACCCTGGGCTTGTATAGACTACTGGTGTGACCACCCTGGCCTTGTATAGACTACTGGTGTGACTACCCTGGGCTTGTATAGACTACTAGTGTGACTACCCTTGGCTTGTATAGACTATTGGTGTGACTACCCTGGGCTTGTATAGACTACTGGTGTGACTACCCTGGGCTTGTATAGACTACTGGTGTGACTACCCTGGGCTTGTATAGACTACTGGTGTGACTACCCTGGGCTTGTATAGACTACTGGTGTGACTACCCTGGGCTTGTATAGACTACTGGTGTGACTACCCTGGGCTTGTATAGACTACTGGTGTGACTACCCTTGGCTTGTATAGACTACTAGCATGACTACCCTGGGCTTGTATAGACTACTGGTGTGACTACCCTGGGCTTGTATATACTACTGGTGTGATTACCCTGGGCTTGTATAGACTACTAGTGTGACTACCCTGGGCTTGTATATACTACTAGTGTGACTACCCTGGGCTTGTATAGACTACTGGTGTGACTACCCTGGGCTTGTATAGACTACTGGTGTGACTACCCTGGGCTTGTATAGACTACTGGTGTGACTACCCTGGGCTTGTATAGACTACTGGTGTGACTACCCTTGGCTTGTATAGACTACTAGCATGACTACCCTGGGCTTGTATAGACTACTGGTGTGACTACCCTGGGCTTGTATATACTACTGGTGTGATTACCCTGGGCTTGTATAGACTACTAGTGTGACTACCCTGGGCTTGTATATACTACTGGTGTGACTACCCTGGGCTTGTATAGACTACTGGTGTGACTACCCTGGGCTTGTGTAGACTACTGGTGTGACTACCCTGGGCTTGTGTAGACTACTGGTATGACTACCCTGGGCTTGTATAGACTACTAGTGTGACTACCCTGGGCTTGTATAGACTACTAGTGTGACTACCCTGGGCTTGTATAGACTACTGGTATGTCTACCCTGGGCTTGTATAGACTACTGGTGTGACTACCCTGGGCTTGTATAGACTACTAGTGTGACTACCCTGGGCTGGTATAGACTACTGGTGTGACTATCCTGGGCTTGTATAGACTACTAGTATGACTACCCTGGGCTCATATAGACTACTAGCATGACTACCCTGGGCTTGTATAGACTACTGGTGTGACTACCCTGGGCTTGTATAGCATGGTATAGGTCAAACAGTTTGGTTATATTATAAGTAAATGTGTGTTTCAAAAGTAAAACAGGACTGGTGCGAGGATAACCCATATCTTAAGTTACCACGTGTAGGTTTTTTTTTAACTTCGTCTTGGAGCATTATCTATAATGTATTTCCCTTTTTGAACAGTTTTGTTGTTTCTGAAAATTTAAATTAAAAAAAAACTGTGATTGCGAAATGTTTTGGTTTACAAACTCATGAGTTGATTTTTATTTTAATTGGGCGTATTGTAGAGTTCCTCATCATTATACAAGCACCGTTGCACTCTTCACCTCCATTAACTATTAACTTTGGAACTAATCATATACTGGTATATAAATAGTTTCATTTTTTAGCTGATAACAGGGGGAACTGTGGATGGAGTATAATCAACAGCACCAAAGTCCTTCATTATTGTCAAAAGCTACAAGACCAATTATGTGGTAAACTCTATTGTGATTATGATCCATCCGTCCCTTTGTCTCCGCCTGGCATAGCCAATGGGTACAACAGTGCTTTTACATTGTCATTGACTAATGGAAAGCAATGCCTTTTTGTAGATTATGATGCAGGTGAGTAATGGATTATATAATCCTGGGTTCCTTTGGGGTTGAGACCAGACAAAGATAATTTTATGATACTAGTTGTATGCTATGAAATGGTCAAAGTCTTAGTGCAGCTTAAAGTAAAGTGATACTAACAAGACAAAATGCTAATCCTTCCCTATCTGTTGACGTTGGTGGCAATTTGGATTATATTTTAGATAAGTTTGTTTGGTAATTGTTTTATTTATAAATTCTAACAAAGTCCTGATGAAATTTTGACCAGTGAATTTTTCTAAAAAGTATCAGTTTGCAAAATCAGTTGAATAAGTGTGTTCAGTGACATGGTACATTAATTTGCTGAAAATCTTTTGCTAAAATGGTCATTGATTTTGATAGTTATGTATCAAATACTTAATGCAGTTATTTTCAGTTCACTTTCGGTCCATGACAAAAATAATAATAAACATGATCTACTTGCTATAGATAATGCTAAAACCAATTAATCATTTTGCATTACAGAACATGTAGCATATGATCCTGGACAGGTACCAAATGGAGCTATATGTGATGCTAACAGTATGTGTGTAGATTCTAGATGTGTTCTAATTAGTAGTCTGGGAGTCTCTTCTACTTTTATTCCAACAACTCCGTCATCTACTGTCCCTGCGGCTACAACCACTATTTTACCTATTACCACACCTACCACCACAATTCCAGCTACCACTACCACTACACCTACCACTACCACTACAACTACACCTACCACTACCACTACAGCTACCACTACACCTACCACTACCACTACACCTACCACTACACCTACCACTACACCTACCACTACAACTACACCTACCACTACACCTACAACTACACCTACCACTAAACCTACCACTACACCTACCGCTACACCTACAACTACACCTACCACTACAACTACCACTACCACTACCACTACACCTACCACTACATCTACCACTACACCTACACCTACCACTACACCTACCACTACAACTACAACTACACCTCCGCTTACCACTACACCTACCACTACAACTACCACTACACCTACACCTACCACTACACCTACCACTACACCTACCACTACACCTACCACTACACCTACCACTACAACTACACCTACCACTACCACTACACCTACCACTACCACTACACCTACCACTACATCTACCACTACACCTACCACTACAACAACTAAAACACCTACCACTACACCTACCACTACACCTACCACTACACCTACCACTACACCTACCACTACACCTACCACTACACCTACCACTACAACTACACCTACCACTACACCTACCACTACATCTACCACTACACCTACCACTACACCTACACCTACAACTACACCTACCACTACACCTACCACTACACCTACCACTACACCTACCACTACAACTACACCTACCACTACCACTACACCTACCACTACCACTACACCTACCACTACACCTACCACTACACCTACCGCTACAACTACACCTACCACTACAACTACTGGCACAACTAAATTTACTACTCCACCTACTACTTCACCTACAACTACGAATACACCTATTACTACACCTACCACTATAACTACTAGTGAAACTACAACTAAACCTACTATTACATCTACAACCAGATCCACTGCTATACCATATACAGTCTCAACTAAGACAACATTTGCAGAAAAAACCACTAAATTTGTGCTACCATCTTCTACTAATATCCCAGCGAATGTTCCAAAGTCTGTAGCAGGTAAGTAGTGTTCAGCTTAGGGTTGTATTTGTCTGTTAAAGTTATTGTTCCTGTAAGTTTTAATTGATTCTTACTCGTCTATAGTCTGAAAGGAAAACAATTACAACCGAGTTTTTATTCAATAAACTGTTTTGTAGAACTCGCTTTAGTTTTTTAAATTTGAAAAAACTGAATGCGTTTTTTTGTAAAAAATAACCTGAGGTAGTTGAGTGCCTAATTCAGGTATGGAGACTATAAATAATGCAAAATCAGTTGTATTTTTTTTTGTAGAGGTTGTGTATCGAAAAAGCATTACATAACATTCAACAAAAATTCCTGGTTTTGATTATATTGTTCTAACAAGCTCTTAAAATTTTCATTTCTTTTCTTAAATTGACAATTTTGAAAAAGAAGCCTTTTCTCAAAATTATTTGTAGCTCGCGTTTGTACGTTAATTGTGCATTAGTAAACATTATGCCAAATTTTGCCTTTAGATTTTAATTATTACAAAATTTCGAATTCACAACCATGTGATTGTCAGAGTTGAGTTTTGGTAGAAAGTCATTGAGTGTATACCTCAATCAACACTGCTCCAAGTTCAAACTTTAGGATATAGAAAAAGTGTGACATTTTTAAACATTGGTTTATTGGAAAGTTTAGCTAAAACTGTATCCTATTTAATCTTAGTACTGCATTTGTCTTATCCAGCTGAAAAAAACTGTTCTTAAATGTGAGATTTTATCTCGACTTCAACCAATATTTTCTGTATCTTAGATCAAACTTTAACCCCCTAAAGTAAAGCTCTATGTTTTTCTCAAATAATAAATTTCATTAGCAAATAATATACAAAAAACTTTTATAGAATTATATTTTTTAAATTTTATGGCCAAATTATCTTTTCTATGTATTTTGATAAATTTCAGGTATTTTAACTATCAGCTTGGGTGCACTTCTTGGAGTGGTTCTGCTTGCGTGGTTGGTTGTTTGTTGCAAATCAATCTATTCCAGGTATGTTTTGATTTAGTTACTAAACAGGTTTATTGCAGTGGACTTTGGTCTGGTTACTACAAAATACCATTAATCTCGAGTATTCTACCGCTCTCCAAAGGGGACACTCCCGGTAGAGAGAGTGACCATGTGATCATTTAATTCTGGATCCGTTTGCCCCTGGCTCAGACAAACTGCACAGCACATTGACTGGATAATGCTTTTTATTCATATTACCAAGTCCTCTAGAGTGATGACAAGTACATGCTTTAATTTAATGTGTGTAAGATCATTTCAGCCCGTCTTGATATAAGCTGGGTTGCAGGAAGTATTTTGCACGTTTATATAATAATACATTTACAGGAGGTAGCTTGAACAATCCGAACAGTTATATAAATAGTTAACCAATAACAATACAGTTAAGAATTAAAAATGCATAAAGTTCCTAATGGCTAAGAGGCGGAGTCATGACTCCAATGTTCAATAGTAGGCTCCTAGTAGTCCTGGTGCAATACCTAGCCTTAGGTTGATGGTAACTTTCTCCTAGGTAACGGTACTTCCAGCAAATTGGGTAGAGAACTTTCTCTAGCTGTTTTCAGGTACCTCGGCTACGGTACCCATCCTATGCCAGCCCTGTAGGCAGGGCCACTACCAACCCTACAAGGGCCACTTCTGGCCTTGAAGGCTTTCTGCTGGCCCAGCACTCTATCTTAGGGCTCGGGTAGCATTTCAGCCTCTCTTGTGCGCATGTCTCTGGCAACTCTCGTGGTAGATACAGGTTTCTACATACACCTTACACCAAAATTTAACCACATTATATCTGTAGCTGTCGATACAATTATCATACTTTATATCTGTTGTGCGTGTAAAAACTATTTTCATAATGAATTCTTTCATTCAATGTATCATATTCTTACCATTTTTAAGAGATTTGAAAGGTTAGTTGAGTGATCTTAAATGGCGCAACTTTTTTTCTTCGTATTAAATAACTAGTTATGTTTGCCGGTGAAACATTATTATTGATTATTTTTTACAGAAAACTTCAGCATGATTCGATTCAAGCATAATAACTAGTTTGAAATAATTTTGCTGCTAACTATAGGGGGAAAATGTTTAGGTGATTAGACAAGTACATATGTATTATGTTGCTACTGGGTCAAGGAAATTTTTTAACCAACAGCCGATTATATTTGTTCCTTTGGCAAGGCAAGGTTTTGGGTTACCATTGCCATCTTGTGATTAATACTACATTGGTGATTTTGCAGCACAAGTGTTGCATAACGCAAACTTCAAAATTATTTTTTATCGGTGTAGTGTCTAGTTATCAGGTGTTTTCAATATTTCAGTTTTTTTCTCCAAAGCACAAGGCACTCAACACTTGTTTAAATAAAAGTATTGATACCTAAAACAAAACAAAAAGTAAATTATTGAAAATGGATTTACACCAATGTATTTTGCAAAAGCATGCTTTTCCCTCTTTTCCTCTTCCTTTTCCTTCTTGGTTATACATACCTGCAGACTTCTCTTTTATCCATTTGATTCGTCATGTCTCAAATTCTTCTAAATCCTTGCTCTTCAGCCTCTCTTCTCTAGGGTTGTTTTTTATTTGTGTAATTATTTTCTCTTCTCCCTAATTTCTTTCCTGCTACATCCGTTCAACTGTTTTTGTGAATTTCAATGGACTCCTGTTGGAACCAGTGTGTGAGGAGGTGTTTCTGGTGGACTCTTGGCATCAGATACACTAGAGTTAACATTGGAGCAGGCCATAGAGTGAGCATGTAGTAACAAGTAATGTTGTAATGCAGTGTAGCAGATTTTGGCGTCCCACTACTTCTCCACTAGCTGTTGTCACCAAGTACACTGCTGTCTGCCAGCACAACAAGACAGTCAGCCTCTTCCCAGGGGTGCTCCCATGCCAAGATGGCACTTGCAACTAGTTGTAAAAGAGAACACTCGACTTCCGCAGCCATAACAAGCCCTCAGACATACACTCAGTGCTTTTGAGTAGTATAAACATTTATTCTTATCCAAAATAAAAGGTGGCATACAATAGTAATCAGTTGTAATGCTTTACTGTAACGCGATGGACTGAACAAAAGCTCTGTCTTTTATAGGCAGAGCATCAGGAAGTGACAGGAAGTGTTTGGCCTAGTTTGCCAAACACACGGATCATGCAAGAAAAATACAGGAAGTAACCCATAACAATACATATAAAAATACTATCCAATAATAGATAGAGAATGAGTTAAAGGAAGCTGGTGTCTAGGAGTAAGGGGCGGAATCTATGGGTATTCCAGCCACTAAAAACTCGGTACTCCTCTTTCGAACAGTTCTTGGTATTCTATGGCCTTGGATCCTGGTTTCTCCACTTATGAAGATAGGAATCACCTGGATTTGGGTCATAGATGTCATTGGGCTATGTTTCTTTCTTCAGGCCATGTCAGCCATCTTGTTGCCAGCCAGGGATAGCTACCCAGGCCGGGGTAGCAATTACCCAGTGCCGGTATAGTAAAACAATGATTCTATTGCTTGTATGAACAAATAGATTACATTAATATCAGACTTGTTAATTGCTTATAGAAGGCATACCTGATGTCTATGGGCTATCAGGTAGGGGAGGCCTTGGAAAGTAATGTTCACTTATGGTACTGTTAAAAATTCACTATAGTAGTATAAAACAATGAATAACAGTACAGGCACAGTACCTACCAGGCATACAAGCCGTAGTGGGACATCCTAGGCCGGCAAAAAGATGGCTGCCCTAGTCACAGAACCAAGAGACGGCCTAAAGACTTTATGAGCCCATATCTACTTAGTTACCATTTTCAGATCTAATCAATTCAGGGACCAAAGCTTAGTCGAAATCGAATGTCTGCCAAATGATTTAGAGACCAATGATTTTTCTTTTATATTGGGTACTAATTGGGCAACTGAGCCTTTGCTTCTGGGCGCCGGACCCTTTTAAATTATTTGTGGGGTTTAATCGGTTGGTATTTTTATTCTGTTTTTTCATTTGATTTCCTATGTTTATGCTATGCATGATTGGTTCACTCCTTGAGCAAGCCAATCATGGATTGGCTTATAAAGTTGCAATCAACAATCGTGTTCATTGCTCATGCTGTTATTTGACATTGTATCCCACCTGCAATTGCTATTGCGCAGTATTTTACACGACAAAAATATGTGTAAGCTTGGGAGCATCACGTTAAAGATCTGAGAGCTCATCTTAATTGTGAAGTTGAAGTAGCTCATCTGCGGTAATTTTTGTAGCTATACCTCTCCAGTGCCCCCGATAGCGTAGGTAATAGATGATAGTCAGGCCTATAAAGGCTGACTGTGGTACTGTAGCAGCTGACAGCGTATATGGTCGGTTACAGCTACTTAGTGAACAAGCAGTGTGAACAAATAAATCTACTACAGTGTATCACCATAACTAAGTCGCTCCTTGCACGTTTTATTTTTTCTTCCTTTCTTTTGTTTTTTTGTCAAATACTCTTTAAACCAGGCGACATAGCAATCTATGTGTAACTTATAACAATTACTAGCAATTTTATCTATCTAGACTCCTTCCAATTAAATTATTAAATATTCAAATCAGTTCCTTTCACTCCACTTCTCCACTGGCCCAAACAAACTCAGCAGCTTTGCATAGATTTTTACTCTAACATGTGAGATCGGTTCCAGGCGAAATATAGACTTGGTTCTCCTAATAGTGCCCACATAACAGATGAAGTTTTGTTAGCAATACTGATCATTCAGTAGTATGTAGGATCTAATCCACAACTTTTATAAAAAGTTTTCGCTTTATTATAGAAAAGGGCTATAAAATTAGATTTATAGACCCTCAAATCACCATGTTGGCTATCCATGGGCGAAAACTCAACACATATGAAGCAGTTGTTAATGTTACACATAATATCTATTTCACATTGCGTGTGAAAAAAAATAAACCCGAAAGTCGCATAGAAGGCAAAAGAGCAAAGGGTTTGCCACGCTGTACCACATTCTAACAATAACAACTTGCCTCTTGCTTTCTTGGTGAGAAGAACTCATATAATAAATTACTGGTATTAGCATTTCCAGTAATGACGTTTTTTATCTACTGGTGTAAGGAGAGGCGTGCACATTACTTTAGAAATCTGCTATTCATGCGTAAAATTTTGATCCTAACATTTGTAGATATTATTAATTTGAGCTAAGATTTATGCAGACCATTATGTACAACAACGTGTAAAACTTCACAGCAACATCACAGGCCCAAAAGCATTTATTTTTTTTGCATTAGAACTTCTTTATAATATTTTTAGGGAGAAGAACAACATCAAAGTCCATCAGCAGCCATTGGAAGAAGGAAAGTCACAATCATATACCTAACTGACTCATCGTGCCTTCACTGTATGCATGAAGTCTGTGGAAGGCATTGACAACGTTTAGATTCAAGGAAACAATACTCAATAACATAGCAAAACACTTATTGTTGTTACCCAATTTATCTTAACTTATCAACAATGTATCTTGATTATTTGATGTAAATGAGTGCTATATAAAATTGTTTTCCCATGCCAAGTAGTTTTACTAAAAGCCCTGACATTGCCGCACAAGTGTAACTCAGTAATCCTTCTGATTATCTGGAGACAAAAGAGCAGTAAATAAGTTCATTGTTCTTTGGTTGTGTTATTGAGAATATAAACAAAGTCTACAGAAATTATTTATCAAAAAATCTAACTTTTAACCTTGTTCACCTTTACTTTAGAACGTAGTGAATAGGTGGTCGATTGTGTTGCCCACATTTTATCAAGAGTGATTCTAACCCTCTTGGTTGTTATTTTTATAGAACATGCTCAAAAAACACCATTTTGGATTGAAGGCCAACTTGCTAGTTTTGGAAGACCTGGCATGCAAGCGCATTTATTACTGGTAACACAGAAACGGTTTTAACAAACGCTATTAACAAATAGCCAGATTGGTTTAACGGGGCTGCAGCCCTAATCCTGTTGATTGTCAGGTATGTTCGACAATCACTCAGTCATCATTTCTTTTTTCTCAATGATTCTGGGTTAAGTTGGTGACTGGCCATTCAACATTTGTGTCCGAAAAAAAAGCTGAAGTATTAAACAAAAAGTTCAACTAATAGTACCTCCAACAGAAATGGAGCCGATCCTGTTTTTTTTTATTGAAAAATTAAAACTTTCGTTGGAATCAATGGTAAAATGGAGCTTTCCAACCTCTAATAGTATGTGGAAATAAAGTTATTGTTTTAGACTATGTTATTTGTTGTTATATTAAGGTTGTGCAGATTAAGTAAAATAAAATTAAACGAAACAGCAAGCTTTTACTCTCCATATACCACCTCATCAGATCCAGTCGCATACATTATGAACATAAAACAACCAAAAAATATTACAGGTATAAGTAGCAGTTGATAAGGTATGAGATAGGTGATTAAAAACACCTGGTGCCCAGAAATAAGGAGAGGTCGGGGGAGTCAGTGATCTCATAATCAGTTATAACTGTCTCTAGGCAGCTCTTTTGCTCATTTAGCGGTCCTGGTCTTTGGCAGTCTTGGTTTCTAGAAGCCTGATATCTAAAATTTTTATGGTGTGGATACAATCTTTGGAGGTTTCTAAGCATGTTTGGTCTCTCCGGCTATGGCAGTCATCTTGCTGCCGGCCCGAGATAGCTATCCAAGGCCGGTATACTATATATACTAGACAGATATAGTTACTTCATTAACTAAAGTTGCTATTTAGCTAATAAGATAAGTGCTATCAATTTCCCATTTTTCTCACCTAGACAGCTGTGTTCCTTTGCAAGCCCCTAGCTCTATCATCAAATACCACTTGGTCCTGTCTCCAGTGTCAAGATCTCGTAAACCCCAGCACCTCATATTTGACTTTATAGTGTCTTTTCATCTTTGCTCTCCCCAGCCACACCAATCCTCCTTGTCACCTCAGCTCCACACTCTCTCTCCAGATCATTCAATGTACCTAGATACTTCGAGCCAGTAATTTCTGGTAGTTCACTAAAATCCAGTCATTATATTGCTTTGTTTGGCATGACTGATGTCTGCAGGGTACCAAAGGTTCATTTGTAAACACGAATAGCATGGTTGTGTCTAGTAGAATCCACAACAAAAATAATACACATTTGTTTGAAACTGGTGTTTCATTTTTTCTTCTCACAAAGTCTGTTTCATGAACCCATTCTTCAATTCAGTTTCAACATTTAGTTTTTTAACAGACCAATATACTTGTTATTACTTTGATCTTTCAATCTATCAGCCATTGTGATTTTAGATATATTTAGGTTTTGATCCACAAGAATTTTATGTTGAGCTGATTGCCAGATAATCATAAAATTCGCCCTTGCGACAGAAAATGTGCAAAATTATTTTTTGTCAGCAGAAGTTTATCAACAAAGTAGGCAGTATTTTCATAGTGACAATAGCAATCATCACATTCCAGACATAAGTTATGTTGATTGTTGGGAGCATCATACCCTTGATTTTTGTGATGAGGTTAGGGCTTTTCAGAGCTTAGACCTTATCAGCTTTGTTACATAGATTTGGGAGATAGGCGACACAAGAGACACAATTGAGACCAAGCAACAACTGAAAAAACACTTTCCTGTATCATAACATGCTCTCATTATGGATAATCACGTTGAACTTGTTGATGCAGATTCAACTATCTAGTGCGATGTTTATACAGAATGAAGCACAGGGAGACAAAGAGGTGCAACTTCCAGAGGAAGTAGTTGCCAAAGTTTTAATTGAAACAATGATCAACAACGAGAAGCGTAGTTATTCACTGAATACTCTGGAAGATCTGACACAGCTTGGTAAAGACACCCCAAAATTTCCGAGTTCTGTTCGTTTAAAGATTTATTTGGAACAGTTTAGCACTGTTGCATACTCTTTACACCAAAACCCATCATTCATTGCAAAACGATTCATCAGCAAGCATTTCAGCGACAGTGGTAAACCAATAATACGAAACAAAATGAATGATAAAACTCTTGCCCATTGTTATTTTACTACTCAATCTCAAGTAGGCGACAGCTCAATGGCATCAATAAACATTTGTCATGGAGTAAAAGGAACAGTAGAAGTAGCAAACAGGCTCTATGCATTAGAACCAGTTATAGATGGATATACAGTTAGCCATAAACTTAGAAAACATGCAAATAATGCAAATAATGCGACAATGGGTTGTGATACAAAACAGCATGGTTTTGGCAATCATTCAGCACAAGTAAATAACCGGCATGTCAGAGAATCAAGTCGTCCAGGTGATTCAAATTCTTCCAGGTTTGTTGAAGTTTATGTAGTAATGGATAACGGAATGTACGACAAGTTTGTTTCTATTGATGATACAATAATTCGCGCTATTGATATTATTAATGAAGTAAGCGTTTATTTCCAACCTTTGAGACTAAACATAGCTTTAGTCGGAGTTGAGGTTTGGGACATTGGAAATCAAATATCTTATGGATCACCGCGATCATCAGCAACTGGTGCGCAAGAGTATAATTCGACAAAAATTTTAGAAAACTTTGCGAGTTATAGAGCCACTGAAATTCTTCCGGGAGCACTTAATGACGTTGGTGTGCTTATTTCCACAGCGGATCTCGAAGGATATGTAGTCGGTAAAGCGTACCAGCGAACAGTTTGTTCTTGGTCACGAAGTGCAGCAATTGTTTATGAGTTAAACTCTGATACAACGGCTAGTACGGTTGCTCATGAACTTGGACATTCTCTGGGTATAGAACATGATGATGCAGAGAATTGTCCACACTGTTTCAGTTTAGGCCCAGCCTGTACTCAATGCACGTACGATGATGCTCCATCAGTTACAACTTGCATTATGAGCAGTGTTGGTGCACTTTGTAAGTATCACTATTGTGACAGTCTAAAGTCCGTTATGCAAGCTGCATGTTACTCTGTAGCTATTGCATCACTCAATACAGTTGTTCTACTATTTCAACTTCCATGAGGGTGTCAAAGTAAAAAATTTCCTAATTTGGCTTATTTAACCTGAGCACTAAAGAGTTAGACTACAATTGTAGAGACAAATGATAAGTATGTATGAGCATATGATTTTAACTAAGAAATTAACCGACGACTGGCCAAACAATTTTAATTTATTTCCTAGTTTTAAGGATAGTGACAAGGTTTTCATCCTTTCAGCCACTCTACACGCAACAGTAGAGATGTTAGTGAAGTGTTAGCTGCACTCAAACAGTGTTGAAACTTTTAAAACTCCTACAATTTTTTTTAAAACCCTGTAAAGCTTGTCGGAATACTGCAGGGTCTTCTCTAATCCATTGGGCCCAGCGAGACAACTTGAAACATGATCATCCTTTGGTTTGAGGTGTCCGTTCCAAAATTATTTAGCAGTTTTGTTAGTTGTCAGTGGATTGTTAAGCTTGCTCCAGGTTAATCATTCTTGCCCCAGTTAGGACAGACATTTTTCAGGGAGTTTTTTGCGACAACATCTAACTTTATTGTGGTGCAAAGCTGATAACTTGTATTCATGTAGCCGTTGGCCATGTAGGAATGTTATGGGGAGGATTAAAAGTTTAACAGGAGTTATGGCTATGGCTCAAGGTTGTGTAACACCTAAGGGGTAGACGCAAGTGATTGAACCAAAGTGTTGTATGTATTTACCTGGGTAGGTTTAACACAATACATAGATTACCTAAGATAGTTGTACTGTCATTGAGTTTTTAATAGCAGCAGATTTGGTTAAGAGATGTTTTTTGTGGAAATTTAATAACTCTTTGGTAAAAAATGTTATTATAGAACAGAAATATCGTCTGGAAATGCAGCAAGTTTTTAAAGTATAATAGAATGTTTTTAGAGTTATGAATTTTGATGGTTATGCAATACATAGGCTGATGCTTTGTGTCAGTTCTGTTTTAAGTTGAACGCTTATCCCAACTATTGTTCCTTCGTCACTTTCATGCGAAAAGTTTTACAAAGTATCATAAGTCGAAATGAAAGTTATAATGGTGTATATAGATGGGTCTCAAGCGAAACACTCTTTTGGCAATAACTTAATCATAAGGCTTCATCAACGTGGTTTTTTATCTTTCAATCATATATAATTATTTTATCTAGCAGGGTTTGTTTGACTGGCCGGCGCGACAAAATTTTCCGGTAAACTGTTTCCTCCTTTCCTATTGCTACTTGACTTGCGGACTTACTCCGCTTTCACCAAAAGTCTCAGGCAGCTCTAGCCATTTTTATTTTGTCAAAATTAGTAAGTTCACGTCCGAAGTACTACCCACCATTGATCGACAAGCTTGAGAGAAACCAAAGGTCTGGCTTTTTATCGATTTACGGAGCTTTCAGTTCTAAAATGGGCGTTGCCAACACCATAGTGGGGTGGAATTTGGCAAAATACTGACTAAACTTACTTATATATCCACGGCATGCTTCTGGTGTCTCCAATTAGTAGTATTATCATTGTCTGCTACCTTAAACTTGTTTAGCTCTCAAAATTAGTAACTGCAACCATGGGTAGTTTTTTGGATCATTGTCGTTAATATCCTTGATCTATAATTAAAGGTGGGTGCCATGAATATGTTGAATACCAGGCTACTTCTAGCCTAGGTGACCTTTGACCACCTTGCCTGTTTTGAGATTGAACTCAAAGCCATTAAGAAGTTAAATAGCTATTGCTATTTTGTGCCAAAAGACAGAACAGGAACCTTCCACGTCTTTAAGAACACGCCTTGTTGTTTATAAACAATTCCTTATTATTTATTACTTGGTAGCAGCTATATTCTAACTACATCATTGAGTAGTATTTTTATTTTGCATTATGGTTCATTAAACCAGTTTATATGCCGGTTGCTTCCTGCGTGAAGGCCTATATTAATCAAATTTTTACTATCATTCCTCCTCTTTACACACCGCTGCTCACATGTATTAACGTGCGCAATATACAAGGAATAAAATATTGTACGTTAACTATTGGCATTATTTGTCTGTGTCGAGGGCTCTGCAAGATTTAAAAGTTGCAGAAGCATCTCCCAATCGTTAGTTGAACTAGGTTGTCGGAGAAAAAATTGTGAACTTGCTGAAAAAACTACAAGCATCACATAGTGCATTTGGCAAACCGCAGAGGTCCGTGCAGCAACTTGTGGGTATTGTGGTACCCTACATAAATATACTACAACAAATACAGGTTTACAATTTGTTATTAAAAACATCCAACCACAAACTATATCTACTTTTACACAGTATATACACAATGTGGAAGAGTTTTGTGATAAAAGGCATTCAGACTCTTACCCCCACCATTCAGACTCTTCCCCTTACCCTATATAACCCCTACATCCCTTCACATATCTCCTAATACCAGCTTTAAGTGACCCCAGAATCTTCCTTTTATAATAAATAGGAACTATGCCTGGTTAAGGATTCCGGTTATCCCAGTCTACCACAAGTCTGTATAGTCTTTGTATAAGGATATACAATAAACAGAGCCTTCCCCAGGTTACCGTGGGTTAGTATAGCAAGCCAATGAACAAAGATGGCTCGAAAAGGTAGCATAGGGTCCCTAGGGAAAGTTCCCAACCGCTAAGAAAAAGCAGGTGGAAGATGTGAAGCGACGAACCAGTAACCAAGGAACATATGAGGCATAATAAGGGATGGAAGTTTTCCACTGCTCTAAAAAGAGCGGGAAAGCAGCCAAGAGCTGCTTTGCCATGCGTTTACTCTTTTCATTGGCTTACCTTGTTTACATGAATTTCATTGAATATCTTTCTTTGCGATGTGTTTGTATTGCTATGTGCCCTAATGAGGAGAGTGTTCTTCTTCTCCTCATGTAAAAGGAACTCCGGTACTGCCTGGTCGATGACCCCGTGGGGGTTGTTACAATCTGTTTGGAGTAAACTACGAGTGTTTGGAGTGTCGGGGAGGTGCGCAAGGAGTGCACATGAAATGGATGTCACTGTGTCAGTGGTAGAGGATGGAAGTCTACTACAATATCTAAACGTGAAAAGCATGGGTTCGCCCATCTGTTACGTTTTTCCAGGCTCATGAATGATGAAACCACTGCGCTAAAAAAGGGTGAAACCTGCCATAGAAACAGCCTGTAGGACCACTTACATGTAAAGTCAACGTTTAAATTTTTCATTTGTTCACACAGTATTTATTATTCTATTTTTATTTTTGTTCAAGAACTCACTGGTACATAAGTCATAGGAGTATCCCATGAAGCTGCTACGCGATGGTTTAAGCATCAAATAAATAACTCTGCATTGATTGATGACAGATATCTCTTGGTATCCATAAATTTCAATATTAATTTATTCTTTTTTTCCACATTAGTTTGTTTCAGTAGAGGCTGAGCAGTGCCAGCACTGCATCTGCCCTTCTATCGCTATAGCTGCCAATGTTTACTATCAAGTTAAGCCTGAGAGAGATAAAGGGAGTGATGGAAAGGGTTTACCCATGCAGTGATGGAACAGAATAGGAAATGGCAGAGGGTGAGAACTACAAGAAACAGCAGATCAAGTAAAGTGCAAGCTGTTTTTTTTTTTTTAGTTAGGCACCCTACAGAATGGTCGTTGTGCTCAAAGCTTCAACTACAGGCTCATTTCGAAGCTGGTGAAGGGTTTTGTCTGGTTAATATACCAGAACCAATTCTGGATGTCAGCACCAATCAACCTGTATGTGGAAACTTCTTCATTGAGCAAGGTCAGTAGAATCTTTTGATATTGCAGATGTTTCTTTTGTCCATTTTAATACCTTTAGACAAGATTATTTTTCTTAGTGCACCGAAGCTCTTTTTTGCCGTTTGAACTTTTATTCATATTATTTTCACCATAGAAACATTGCTTTTTAAAATTTCAAAACCTTGCTTCGTAAAAGATTGTTCATAGACAAATGGCCTCAACTGTCCAAAATAGCCTGGAAACTAAATAGCCAGAAAACTCATGCACCAGATTACTTGACCAAAGGCTCTGGCCAGTCCTCATTATTCTTCGACTACAAAGGTAAACACAGATGGTTTCTTCAAAAGGACCTTTTAAATTATACACTCTACTTCATACCTCATACTTGTTTGACTTATGGAAAGTGGTTTCCTCATTGTGTAAAATTGCAGAGAAAGTGAATTTGTGTGCCTCAATGCCCTCAGGTGCTAAGGAATACAGATAACTGAAAAACTAACAAAACATTGCAAATTTTTAGACTATTGGAAATGCGAACCAAGCAGCAACCAATGATATATTGTAGCATGTTTAGTGAAGAAAATGCATTTGTAAGTTCATTCTGAACAAATTGTTTTAAAGCCGCTCAATTATATATTAGTAAATTTTTAGATTGGGGGGAGGAAGTCGCAAAATTTTGCATTATGAAACTATCTGATTTCAGTATAATAAATGAGTAGTAGTTGTTCTTTTTTTGTAACAGAACAAGAGACTTTTGGTTGAGTAGTTAAGAAGCAGAAGATATCAGCTGCAACCAGTTTTTTTTAACAATTTGCGGCTTGATTATCATCTGGTGTTTCATTAAGAGTTTACTTGAAGGTACATATTAGGAAGCTCTTAGAATATTCCTTGCTCTAAAAGCCGTGAGGTTCTGCTGTTTCCAATTTTAGTAGGACCATATTTTCAAACAAACTGTTTGTGTTCAGGCTCCACAGTTTCAACCGCTTTTGTTACCAATACAGCAAGATATCTTTGCAATGTAAAAACTGTAGATCGCATGTGCATTTCTCAACATGTGTTTGAGCTTTCGACATCAAAAAGCTCATGATCTCTAGTTGTGTATTCACATAAGAAGATAACTGTTTACAGATGGTGGGTTTGAAAATATAAATATAACTATAGAAATAGTGTTGAGTTGACTATTATGAGCTCCGTGTTCATTTTCTAGAAATATCCAAGGGCAATAAATTTCCATAAAACAAGTTTGCATGTCTATCTATGATAGTATTCCGTAAAGATTTATGTTTGTTGCAGGAGAAGAGTGTGATTGCGGACCAAAATCTTCTTGCGATAACAGATGTTGTAACTCTGCAACATGTAAACTAGCAAATGGAGCTGTCTGTGCGTCAGGTAATTACGTTGGCCAGTTTGTATACCAGAGTGTCCAACAAACCTTGTCACTTTTGTTTGATCTGTATTATCCAACTTGAAAATTTCTCACATCTTTGTCTCAATTATGTTGTACAATATGGGGTATATAAGAAAACATTAGAAACACTGTTGCATGAGCATTTGTTTTGCTTAAAGGCGCTTGCTGTGAGCGGACAACTTGCAGTATCAAAAGATCAGCTTCTGTTTGCCGTTATTCAAAACAAAGACAATGTGATGTAGAAGAATTTTGTGATGGCAAAAGTGAGTGGTGTCCACCAGACACGCGCCAACCTGATGGTACACCATGTAGCCCTGTGGGACAGGCTCATTGCTATAAAGGGGAATGTAACAGCAGAGAGTCTCAGTGTCAGTTGCTGTTTGGAGTCAGCGAAGCCGATAGACAATGTTATGAAGCCTATCCTCAACTAGGTGATCTATTTTGAACGAGATAACTAAACATTGTCAAGGCTACACTGAATTTCAATTAATCTGATGCATTGAAAGCACTTTTCCGTATGAAATATTTTTTACAAAGTCAGATGACTCTGCAACCTCCCTGTTTGACAAACCATAAAAAATTGATTTGTGTTTGCAATTTAATAGCCTATGCTAAGTGAAAAATCAGTTTTGAACATAAATACAATTCTTTTTTATTTCTCATCAATGTAATTTACAACTACCAACCTTTTCAGGAAATAAAAAAGACCAAGCAAAGGTATAAAAATTATCCTTTTCACTATTGTATCGATATTAGATTAAAAACGGTCATACATGAGTGTTCTAAAAAAAAGTTAGCGTTTTTTCTCATATGGTAAAGAATTTCTGTCGGTTTACCGCTAAACACCACCAATCTTGAGTATTCTACTTCTCTCTGGAGGGTGCACTGCTTGTATTGACAATCAAAATTTATGATTTTTGAATGCCAAGTTAGTTGGCAAACACCAAGTTGACCTCTTGTAAATGGCTTGTATTAGTTTATAAACGGTTTTTATTATATTGTGGTGGAATTTTGTGACCACTACCATAGCGCAAGGTCCCCCTGACAACTTCTGGGTGTCAGGCACGCCTAAATAGAGCCTGGCACAGCCAGAACACAAGCAAGTCACCCGGTGGAAACCCTACCGGCCCTGCAGCATTCACTGCCGGCCCTGCAGAGGTACCACCGGCCCTGCAGCACACCCTGCCGGCCCTGCAGCATGCACTACCAGCCCTGCAGTGCCACTACCGACCCTATACCGGGTCGGTGAGGAAACAACTACTATAGCCTGAGAACTTAAATTGATACCAAAGATGCAGGAGCCCGACTTTGCAGCATAGCTGTCCTCAGACAAGACCAAAGCCAAGGACCACAAGCCATAAGGACCAGGAACTAGAGCTACTCATTGCACCATCATGAATCAGCAAGATTGACTGATAAGCTCCGCTCCCTACTTCTGGGCGCCTTGCATATTTAACCCTATATTAACCAATGTTGTATCAACTTATTTATATCTTGAGTTCTGATTAGTGTAACTACTTCTTGCCACTGCTGATTTGTTGCCCCCTCATTTGGGCCTCTGTTTTAATCCTGTTCTGCCTATAAAAGGCAGAACACTTCACATTATTCCTTGTATTGTATTGGGATTCTGCTTGTGATTGAGCCAAGGAGCATAATACATTTACCGTTATTATACATTGCTGGTTATGCTGTATAATAAGCCATGGTATACTCAACAAGACATTGAGTTGTGCGTTTGAGCCGTGGGCTCTGAGAATAGTTGTGGAGTCGGTATACTCCTCTGTTAGAAGTTGACCTCTGGAGTGAGGGGTTGTTGGTGGACGTTTGGTCAGCCCCCCCAAAAAATCAACTACATTGGTGGCAGCAGTGGGATTGTTCTCACGCTATTGGACTGCGCTACCTTGGAACTACATATTGCAGCCCAAAAATCCGGCTCTGTATTCACTGTACAGACCCCCAATTGCACACTCTTGAAGAGACATTGAGCTTGCTCCGCCTGAAGAAGTGATCCCCAGAAAGTGTGCGTCACTTAGCTCTGCATAAACATTGAGTTTACTCCGTTGCAGCAAACAGACAGCCCAGTATCTTTGATACAGGCCCCACACACTCTGATACCGGCCCTGTGTCTTCTGATGCCGGCCCTGCTAACACTGATACCGGCCCTGTGTCTTCGGATACCGGCCCTGCTAACTTTGTGACCGGCCCTGCATTTCTAACGCCGGCCCTGTACACATTACTACCGGCCCTGTGCAAGATTGTATCGGCCTTGTGCTACTGTCCAGTACCTTGTTTACTGAGACCACTTGATATAGACAGCCCTAGACGCTGTAGAGACCTGGTGCCGCTAAAGACGGACCAGCATACCATCCATTGTACACTTGAGTTGAGTTACTCCTCTAGTATAGACAATGGCAAACCAACGGGCACGCAGCGCTGGTAGGGTACCACCTGCAAACCCCGAAGCGAATGTGATGGAACGTTTGACAGAAGCGTTACAAGCCGTCATGCAGCCAGCCGCTGCCAATCGCCAGTCTTTGTTTAAAACACCGAAGTTCGATGGAGATGGAGACGTGGACTATTTTATAGAGCGCTTCATGGGAGTGGCTGAAGCCAGCGAATGGCCAGAGCAGTCAGCATTGCTGCATCTGCGAGAGTCCCTAAGAGGGAGTGCACTTGAATGTGGTAAGGCACCACAGTTGCAAGGGATATTTGCCGCTCTATGGGCAAGGTTTGGCTTAACCCCCCCCCCCCCCCCCCCGTGAAGCAAGGTACAAACTTACTGGCCTCCGCAGGACGTACAAGACTACGCTGCAGGAGCATGCCACTGAAGTAGAACGACTGGTGCAGGTCGCTTATGCGGACCTCCCCCACAGATCGTTGCAACAAATAATAATAGATATCTTCAGCTCTACATTAGGCAACCCCTACTTGCAGAGACACCTCCTGGCAATACAACCAGCGGAGCTTTCAGACGCAGTGAGAGCAGGGAATGATTACCTGCAGATAAGGACAGGCCTGGAGGAAAGGTCTACTCAGGTGCGCATGGTAGAAGATGAATCTACGGGTAAAGAGGAGTACGTGGATGATACGCCAGACACACCGAATGCCTCGGTGAAGGACATCTGCCCTGCACCTCCGGACAAGAAGGACCCTCTGATAGCGGTCACAGAGGCATTGATGAACCTTACGAAAGAAATCAAGTCTTTGAAACAGGGAGATATCCCTACCCCTCAGCCTCCTCCACCACTGCCCATGCCGCCATGCTTAGGCTGCGGAAAAGCCGGCCATATGCTGGGAACATGCCCCCAGACACGGCAGGCCAACAAACCAGCTATCCAAGACACTCCGTCAATATTTCAGGATAGCCCTTCAAATGGTGTTTCCTCCAGCTACGACAACTGGCTGGCAAGAAAGCGTGCCCGGCAGCTACCGCATGTACAGAAATTTAATCCAGTCAAGGATGAGCAGCAGAGACCAGGAAGGCACTATCAGGAAACAACGCTCCCATGTGATTCGGCAAGAATCCGGTCTAGAGGCCAACCAGTTACCCCTGAAAATGGTACGCCACCACTCAATTACTTCCTCCCAGGGAAGATTGATGGCAGGCCCTTGTCGGTGCTGATAGATGGCAGCTGTTCCACCAACCTGTTGTCCTACTACATCTTCCAATGCCTTCCCCCGGCTGTTAGAAATACGTTAAAAAGCAGCCGCCCCTGTGATACCATGGTTGACGGCTCACAGGTGCCCTTCTACAGGACTATCACGCTTCCCCTGCTCCTCAGAGATTTCAAGTGTGAAACTGTCTTCGTCGTTGGACGCATCCGTGAGGATGCCATCCTAGGCGAGCCATTCCTAACTGCACATGAATGTAGGATCAAAGTCAATGAAGCGGCTGTTATGATTGGTGACCGCCAGTTACCAACCGGGAGGTTATTAGTTAACCGGGTGCAGGTGATACGAGCTATTACCTTACCCGCTTGTTCAGAGGTTGCATTGACGTGTAGACTCAATGCCAAAAATCACAGCCCCCTAGGATTGGTAGAGGGCCACCCTGATGCCCCCCCCCCCCCTCTAGCTGCAAGCATCAACCGACCAGACGAACAGTGCCGCCTGGCAATTCGGTGTCTAAACCCCACCGACCAACCCCTGGAGCTGAAAGCTGGCCAGACCATAGGTCGGTACACGGCCATAGACGCAGACCAGTGCTCTGCCCCTGACGCCATACCCTGTTCCTCTCCCAAAAGCGAACCTCAAAGAAACCCAGAGTATCTGGTACCACTACACCTACAGGATCTCTACCATCAGGCAGTGATCAACTGCAAGGATTCCCAAGAGAAAGAGAGACTAGCTCAATTGCTGGAGCAGTACTGGTCTACCTTCAGTACGGGAGATCATGACATTGGTCGTACCAACCTTGTAGAGCATAGCATTCCCCTCCTACCTGGCGCCAAACCTGTGCGCCAACACTCCCATCGACTGGGGCCCCAGAAATAAGAAGAGGCAGAGAAACAGATAGCCCACCTACTAGAGAAAGGCCTGATAGAACCCGCATCAGGAGCCTGGAGCTCTCCGGTGGTACTTGTGAAAAAGAAGGATGGGTCGTGGTGGTTTTGTATCGATTACTGGCGACTGAATGCTGTCACTCAGCTTGATGCTCACCCCTTGCCACGTATCGATGAGAGTCTCGATGCACTTTCAGCGAGCAAATACTTCAGCACCTTGGACCTTGTCAGCAGGTACTGGCAAGTGCCGCTGGATGAAGATGTGTGGGAGAAGTCCGCATTTACCACCAGGGCTGGACTGTTTAAGTGGAAGGTGCTGCCGTTTGGTCTCACTTCCGCCCCAGCTATCTTTCAGCGGCTCATGAAGAAAGTTCTCCATGGGCTACACTGGAAGACCCTTCTCTTATATCTGGACGATATAATCGTGATTACACCAAACTTTTCCACTCACCTGGAAAGATTTGCAGAAGTGTATGACCGGTTACAAAAAGCCGGGTTAAAACTCAAGCCCAATAAGTGCAAACTGCTACAGGAGCAGATTCGCTACTTGGGCCATGTGGTCAGCAAAGACAGGGTGGTAACCGATCCTGAAAAGCTGAAGGCAGTAGAAAAATGGAGCTCGCCAGGAGATTTAATGGACCTCCAGGCATTTCTTGGCACCGTCAAGTACTACCGACAGTATTTGCCCATTTTCTCCACGGTAGCCAAACCCCTCACCAAACTGACCGGGAAGAACACCCCCTGGATGTGGGGACCAGAGCAAGAACAAGCTTTCCAGCAATTGAAAACCAGCTTGGTTACGGCTCCTATCTTGGGTTACCCCAAACACAAAGGTTCCTATGTGCTGGACACTGATGCCAGCAATGACGGATTAGGAGCAGTCCTGTCCCAGGTTCAAGAATGCCGGGAAAAAGTCATATCTTAATACAGTAAGACGCTCAACCCCGTTGAACGTGACTACTGTGTAACCAGGAAGGAACTGGCGATAGTGAAAGCGGTGTGTTACTTCAGACCATATTTGTATGGACAGAAGTTCAAGTTACGAACTGATCATGCCTCCCGATTATGGCTCTGTTGCAAGAAGGAACCAACTAGCCAGGTAGCCGGGTGGCTGGAAATCCTCTCGGAATTCCAATACTCGATTGAACATCAAAAAGGCATTCACCACGGCAACGCTGATGGCCTTAGTAGACGCTGCCCAGCCAATTGTCGACAGTGCCAACACATTCAGAAAAGGGATGGTGGCCCGACAAAAGAGGAGGTAGCAGGAGAGCTCACCCCTGAGGTCCCAGAACCCTTGGCGTCCTTTAGCACTGCAAAAACCCTTATCGGTGATACCGTGAGGACAATACACGGAAGAGACCCGGCACCGCCTGATGCAGGGCTAGTCCACATGCAACAAACTGGACAGCACCCGGTGGCCGTGGTCTATGAAGTCGTTAGAAATAATCATGCTCTAACTCAGGAACAACTAGACCTAGGAAGTCGTGAACTACGAGTACTCGCCCGTCGTCAATCCTCTATGAGAATTAGACCAGACGGTGCCCTAGAAACCAGGATGGTTATGAACAAGAGGTCTCGGTGGTGTACCCTCTGCCCATCCGGCCTCCGAGGCACAACTATATGGCAGACACATGCTCTGGCACACCAGAGCATAAAACGCACCCAACGAAGGTTGTTGTTGACCTGGTACTGGCCAGGAATCTATGCTGACACCCGCAGACTGGTTTGGAGCTGCGAGGTGTGTCAACGTGCCAAAAGTGGGGGCGCACAGCCCAATCCTGCCCGACAGAGCATGTACGCTGGACCACCCTGGTAGAAGTTAGCAGTTGACCTTGTGGGGCCACTACCAGAGACAAGGAGGGGAAACCGTTGGATCCTCGTTCTGATGGACCATTTTAAAAGGTGGCAAGATGCACTAGCACTACCAGATGCTACGGCTGCAGTGGTTGCAACGGCCCTAGATGAAAGGGTTTTTGCTTACTTTGGCATCCCCGAGCAGGTCCATACCAATCAGGGATCACAATTTGAAAGCAGTTTAATGAGAGAGCTATGTTCATTGTGGAACATTTAGAAGACTCGGACCACTCCCTACCACCCTCAGGCCAATGGGGTGGTTGAGAGAAATAATAGATCCTTATTGCTGAAGCGCCAGTCCAATGATTGGGACATGTTGCTGCCACAGTTGATGCGAGCCTTTCGGGCTACGCCCCATACAGTGACGGACGCGACACCCAATTTTCTGATGTTGGGTCGAGAGCTCCGTTTGCCGGACCAGATTGCCTACCACCTTCCACTCTCGGATAATCTGCCGGTACATACCTATGCCCAGGCACACAAATAACACCTCGAAGAGGTGCACCAAACCCTACGGGAAGGACAGACCCAAATTAAGACCGAAGAAGGACAAGAACCTACCCTGTTCGCACCTGGTGATCGAGTATGGCTGCAGAACATGAGACAGCTTAAGGGAGAAAATCCGAAGCTACGGGCCAAATTTGTGGGGCCATATGAAGTAGAGGAAGCCTACAGCAATCACACTTACTTAATTGCAAGGCACGGCCAAAGATCTGTACAGAACGATTGCCGATTAAAACCGTATCATCCCTGCACAGACCCCCGGGGGCAAGCCCCCGCCGCGTTGGAACCCACTCGACGACCTAACATGAGCGGTGCAGTGAGGAGAAGACAGCCGCGGGCCAGATCCCCGAGCTAGAGCAGCCAATACCCCCAATTCGTCAAGAACGAGCTGGTACAGCCAGAACCCCCATTCTTGAGGATCTGGTGCCACCTCCTGAGCCAGTCATGGCTGAAACCGCACCACCCTTGCCGGGAAATGACCTGACGGCAACCTATCCCCAAAGGGGGGCCGAGCAGGACAACACAGAGGGACGCCCCCGACGAAATGTGGGGCCACCCACCCGATAAGGTGAAGTCTATTGTCACCAGATAGCTGAAGCCAGTCCTACCTACGATGAAGAATTCCCTGCTCTGCCTCCACCAAACCAAGCTATCCGTCAATTTTTCTCACTCCCTCCTGCTTCCCCAGGACGTGGGACGCCGCCCCTAGAGATGCTAGGAGGCAGAAGGATGCTCTCCCCCTACACTTAACCGAGCACAGGTGTTGCTCGTCACTATTATTCTCTTTGCTAAATTATATAATTAAAGACCAAAGAGTTACTGTCTTTAATGGATAGGGGAATGTGGAGGAATTTTGTGACCACTACCATTGCGCAAGGTCCCCCTGACAACTGCTGGGTGTCAGGCACGCCTAAATAGAGCCTGGCACAGCCAGAACACAAGCAAGTCAGCCGGTAGAAACCCTACCGGCCCTGCGGCATTTACCGCCGGCCCTGCAGCATTCACTGCCGGCCCTGCAGAGGTACAGCTGGCCCTGCAACACACCCTGCCGGCCCTGCAGCATGCACTACCAGCCCTGCAGTGCCACTACCGGCCCTATACCGGGTCGGTGAGGAAAGAACTACTATAGCCTGAGAGCCTAAATTGATACCAAAGATGTAGGAGCCCGACTTTGCAGCATAGCTGTCCTCAGACAAGACCAAAGCCAAGGACCACAAGCCATAAGGACCAGGAACTAGAGCTACTCATTGCACCATCATGAATCAGCAAGATTGACTGATAAGCTCCGACCCCTACTTCTGGGCGCCTTGCATATTTAACCCTACATTAACCAATGTTGTATCAACTTATTTATATCTCATGTTCTGATTAGTGTAACTACTTCTTGCCACTGCTGATTTGTTGACCCCTCATTTGGGCCTATGTTTTAATCCTGTTCCACCAATAAAAAGCAGAACACTTCACATTATTCCTTGTATTGTATTGAGATTCTGCTTGTGATTGAGCCAAGTAGCATAATACATTTACCGTTATTATACATTGCTGGTTATGCTGTATAATAAACCATGGTATACTCAACAAGACATTGAGTTGTGCGTTTGAGCCGTGGGCTCTGAAAACAGTTGTGGAGTCGGGATTTTACCTCTGTTAGCAGTTGACCTCTGGAGTGAGGTGTTGTTGGTGGACGTTTGGTTGGCCCCCCAAAATCCACTACAATATCACCAGTTCTAGGGAGGTAACCTCCAGAGTAGTGGCAGTACAGAAATGAATGCAACGAGTACTGAAAACTCCAGTCTTTATATAGACTGGACCTTGAGGACAGGAAGACATTTACACAGTACATGGAACAGTACATTGACAGGAGGTAAGCTGTCCAAAACAACAAAAATATAAATTGCAGACGATGATTAAAAGTATCAGGGGCCAAGTTGTTAAAGGCCAGAGTCATTTTTCAATTGTCCAACCAAGAGTCTCCCAGCAGTACTGAGACAATACCTGGCCTGGGGTCAATAATAATACCTGCTTTCTGGTATTAGAGCTAGTAAAGGTGCTTAAGCTACCTCCGTGTTCTTTGACTAAAGCGGCCATCTTTATCCGGCCCGGGAAAGCAGGCCCGGTTGGTGTCTACCCGCAAAGCAGGGGTTACTACAAGTGCTGCAGAGGTCAATTTTGGTCCTGCAGGCAGTGTCACCGACCTTTTACTATCTTTTTAGGCTGGAGTAGCACTGGAGCCTTTCAGTACACACATAGCTGGTACTTCTCTGGTAGATATGAGTTTTTACAGGTACCATACTCCAAAATCTACCGGTATAGTGTGTTAACAGCCTATGAGCAAAATTATCGATTATTTTTTAATCTTTTTGGCAATCTGCTGTTCTTTCACTTTTAAGTTCCAAACAAAATGATTATTTTATGAGCACTTCTATTGCTCGACAAATTATTTTCTCTTACCTGTATTCGCCAAACATAGTTAGCGAAAACTGTTACTATTGTAACAGTTTTCTTTCCTCTATCACCAGCACAACGGTACCCTTTCCTTCTCTTCTCACATTTCGGGGTCTATCCCGAATAGACTTTAACAACTTGCACTGAGTCCACAACCCAGACACACTACACAGAGATTTTTCGAGTAAATACTTTATTCCATAATCTATTTAGCAACACAATAAAAGGGTAATTAGCACTATCCACACAACTACTGTCTCTCACAGTGCACAGCTGATCCTTTTATAAGAGATAAGGGGGGAAACTCATCACTGTATTGGGAGTGGCCAATAACACAAGACTATATAAAATATTCACAAATAATAAGACATGATACAAAGTACGGTGATAAAACGAGCCAATAAGAATGTATGCACATGGTGAAATAGCACTGGGCTATGCTTTCCGCTCTTTTTAGTGTGGTGGAACCTTTCCACTCCCTTTTTGGAAGCTCCACTTCCTAGTCTCTGTTCCTTGTAGGTGCAAGGCTCTGGTCTCCATACTGTTAAGGCTTTCTGATTCATAGGGGTACAGGCTTTCAGTCATCTTGGATACTGGCCCGGGGTCCTGACCCGAGGTAGACCCAGGGTAGTTACTATAGATTTATATAGAGTGATAGTGGATTGATACAAGCCCGGGGTACCCGGTATCCCTTTTACGGGGATTTAGGTAACTACCAAGGGAAAGAGTTCTGAAGGTACTGCAAACTCTGCTATTGAGGGTGCAAGGGGTGTAGGGGGGTTTTTAGGGTAGGGAAGGGTGGGGAGGGGGCCCGACATGACTCAATCACCATGAAAATCTCCCACACTATTCAACAGATGGGAAACTTACTCTATTCCTATTTTCTAACATTTTAGGCAGTTGGTATGGAAATTGTGGTTGGAGTAGAAGGAACAACACCAGAATCTATCACCCTTGTCGGAGAGAAGAAGACAAACTTTGTGGTTCTCTGTATTGCCGCTTTAATTCTGGTGATCGACGTTTACCCCCTAATATTAGAAATGGCCTGCGTGTGTATTTTCAACTTTTAGTGACAGGCAGAACAGGATGCGCATTTGCAACTTACAATGTTGGTCAGTTATTGCTTTCATTTATACAAAACTTAAAGCTAGTTGTTTGAGTTTTTACTGTGTATTAAAGCTTTCATTTTTTAACTGAAGCGAACATTAAGACAAGCTACAGATAATGATAAAACAAAGGAATACTTTTTGAGCAAAGCTTTATCAAAAAACGTAGACAGACTGATGCACTTTATCATAGTTTAATTAGGAAAATGTGAAAAAAGCATTCATAAATCCTAGGAATTGATTTCTGCATTTGCCTCTAAATAAAAACAATTTAGTTAGAGTTTAAGCAAAGTTATAAAGGCGATTTCAATACATTATTAAATTTTGTACATTGGAATAAAAATGAAAATTAAGTTTGAACAGTTTACTGTTCTTTTCTGTGGTTTTGAATTTTAACTGCCAGCTAGTTGTTTCAAAAATTGCAATGACTAAATGATCATAAGCTTTACTAGTTACTAGAAGTTAGTCACTAAGCTGATATTCTTGGACAAGACTTTTTTGACACTCAAAGTTAATTAGGGCATGCAATTAATGCTGAGCTAGCTGTACCTAAATTCTAAACAATGTACATTTTGCCTCCATACTTCATTTATTTCTCTCAAACATTCCCCCTTTGTTTATTACAGAAAACAAAGAGTACGACCCGGGGCTTGTGCCTAATGGGGCATCGTGCGGAGCTAATCATATGTGTGTAGATTCCAGATGTGTTTTGATTAGTAGTTTAACTACTGCTGCTCCAAAAACTACAATGTCTTCTGCTGCACCTCGTAAAAACACATTTTTATCAACTAACATTCCTTCTACAGTACCACCTACTAGATATACTCCACTAACTACTGTACGACCTACTGTACGACCTACTAAATATACTCCACTAACTACTGTACCACCTACTGTACGACCTACTAGATATACTCCACTAACTACTGTACGACCTACTGCACCACCTACTAAATATACTCCACTAACTACTGTACCACCTATTGTACCACCTACTAGATATACTCCACTAACTACTGTACGACCTACTGCACCACCTACTAAATATACTCCACTAACTACTGTACCACCTATTGTACCACCTACTAAATATACTCCACTAACTACTGTACGACCTACTGCACCACCTACTAAATATACTCCACTAACTACTGTACCACCTATTGTACCACCTACTAAATATACTCCACTAACTACTGTACGACCTACTAAATATACTCCACTAACTACTGTACCACCTATTGTACCACCTACTAAATATACTCCACTAACTACTGTACCACCTACTGCACCACCTACTAAATATACTCCACTAAATACTGTGCCTCATACTGTAACTAATGTACAACGTACTGTACCACCTACTGAAAATACACCACTAACTACTAGACCCAGTACTAAACTCTCTACTCTACCTAAAAGTAAACCGTATACCTTGCCAACTACGAGACCTACAGAGAAAGGTTCTACTGTAGCTACTAGTATAGTCAATGCAAAAACTACTCAAGTAGTTAAAAATTCACCAACTGAAGAGAAGGCCTCATCATTCAAAGTCCCATTAGGCAGTTCATTGTCTACCACAGCAGCAAAACCAACTACCAATACACCAGCAGTTACTAAAAATGGAACGAAACCAGCAAATGATGCTCCACCAAATACAGACAAAACAGCGTGTATGTATGTACATTTTTCATCTAGATAGACGGCAACTGACATACTTTCAAAAGTGAACTTCAAACGAATTTTATTTTTTAATTGTACCTCATTTCACCAAAGATAAAAACGCGTGAGCTTTGAATCGGGATTAATTTTACCTGCAGTTTTCCAGGTACAGGCCAGGATTATGTCCTGATATTTTTCTTATAGTGCAAACCAAATGGATGTGATTCTCTATATATAGAAATGTATGGAGAACTTTTCACTGCGTTGTTTTATACATTTTTGCGTTCTACAAACCTTCCCTCTACGCAAATAATGGAATGTGCTTGAAGTATATATGTTTGCTATAGGAATCAATGCATGTTTTTCCTAGCTATATTTAACTACTTTTTTCAGGTAACTTTTCACCAAAAAACTTGTTGTAGACCTACTGTCTAGTAAGTTAAAATCTATAGTATGCATCAATGTAATAAATGCTGACTATAACCTTTGTTTGACCCTGCACAACTTTGAAGGCTGCAGAGCAGATTTTCTAAAATTTGTTTTGTTTGCCTCGAAAGAGTCCTCTCAAGAATAGTTCACGCGCAGAAATTTTAAATAGTGCCAAAAATAAGACTTGGCTTCAACTTCAGCTCTCTTAAAAGTGTTTCACTTGAATCAGATATGAAATTTAATGTTGGTGAATCTGCTGTATTGTGGTCACTGTCGTTATGTAATAAGTTACATGCCAATGTGTTTAAAGCTAAAGCAAACATAAATTTGAAAAAAAAATATTTCCTATAAATTATTTTCGGGGATTGAGATTATTATAGTTCAGAATATAAATAATCAGCCACGTCATTATTTTTTAAATTTGAACTACAAGTTTTGGAAATAAGTTAGGCTATGTAAAATGAAAGCAAATACCTACTAATGAAATAAAACTAATTTAATAAAGGAAAAAGTAAATGTTAGATAAATTATGATTATTTTTAGCAATTTGGTTACGGCTATGTAGTAAACTTTGAAGCTAAAGAAGAAACAACTTCAAAAACTGAGTTGTCTAAGGAATTCATGACCGTTCACATTTAAAAAATTCATACGTTTTACCTTGCTGCCATTAAATCTGGCAGCATGACTATTTCTATTTGGCAAAACTCTTGTTTTGAGATTCCAATTGTCTTTTGCTGTTCCACTTTAGAAAAAAGTTTATTTTATAAATATTCACTGCATGTTCTTTCTTACAGCCCTTGTAGCAGTTAGTCTGGGAGGTATATTGGTACTCTTAATCATCGGCATGCTTCTAGTTTCCTATAAATCCAAATTCAGGTTGGTTTCAAGTCTAAATTTTTCTTACTTTTCTTATTCATTTTGTTGGTTGGTTTCATGTTAATGGTTGGCATCTTTTGTTTGTTTACACGATATATGCTTTCTAGAAAAAGGAAAGTCACCACAGTTGGTGCTACAGAGTTGGAGTCAGTTGCAGGGACAAGTTCTCTTCCATCCACACAACCATCAAAGTAACTTCTTTTATTAAAACGGAATGTTTAGACAAAGACTATGTGTTATCTTCTTAAGCAACATATGAAACATTCTTGGCTATTTTCTTTCATGTTAATGGTTGGCATCTTTTGTTTGTTTACACGATATATGCTTTCTAGAAAAAGGAAAGTCACCACAGTTGGTGCTACAGAGTTGGAGTCAGTTGCAGGGACAAGTTCTCTTCCATCCACACAACCATCAAAGTAACTTCTTTTATTAAAACGGAACGTCTAGACAAGGACTATGTGTTATCTTCTTAAGCAACATATGAAACTTAACTTGGTGTATATTTGATAACTCAGCTATTTTTGTTTGTCCGATAAACCAGTGATTTGAGATTACATATCCTTGATAAGATTTTAAAATATCGAAATCGTTTTCCTGAAATATTTTACCACATTTGAGCTCTTCATATAAGTACTTTCAAAACAGTAAAAGACACGGTATCTGTATTTGTATGAAGTACAACTCCTCGATCGCCTTTCGCTGTTGGTACTCAGGCTATAACAAACTCTTTGTCCAAAATGTATCATTTTTGTTGGTTTATACATCTACACTGCAATGGGATACAGGACAAAACTTTGAGAAGTGTGAAGTTGTGTAAAAGATATACTTTATTCACTTTGGTTTGTTTGAGAGTAGCGCAATGCCAAACGAATGGAGCGTTACAACATTTGTTATCTGAGTCTCCGGTTTTAAGGGTTTGTTACTTATTCACTAGGTGATTGTCACCACATATTTGTTGTCACAAATAAAGATGAGAAATATGTATATTTGCCACTGAAGTTTGAGTAAGTATCTAAAGGTATCCAGCGCCGTGAAACATTGGCCGGAGTTACAGTTTTCCTAGCCAGCCTGTCTCTAGGGGTCTTTATTCCTTCCTTTGGAGATTCTGGTCTTCCTTGGCCTAGGTTCCCAAAATCCTAACATCTGGTGATGGTTAAGGTATGGATAGATTACCTTTGGTCCCTCTGGCTATGACAGTTATCTTGATGCAGGCCCAGCATCGCAACCCAGGGCCGGGGTAATAGTTGCCCTGTGCTTGTGTAGGTAAATATTGACTTTATTTATCATAGAGACAATAGGCTACTCACAATGAATACCGTCTTGTTCTATTGCTAAATTAGGCTCGCCTGACGGCTGCAGACTACCAGAGAGACTTTTCTAAATAGCGACCACCAATGGTGTCTGGTAAATCCAACATATCTGTAGATGACAAATTTAATCAATATTCCTCCTTCATTTGCAATTATCAAAGCAAATAGTTTTCTAACAAGATTTTCGGACTGCAATAGTTCATTAGCTGCTTTATTGTTCTTATCTATTCTAATAATACCATGGCAGACGTTTCCTGCCTCCATCAAAACAACTTTTAGCCTTGTTTTTTATTCCATCTTGAGGTAACTCTGATTTTGTAATACATGTTTGCTCAACGGATTTCTATTGTCTTCCTTAAAACAAATGGCTCCAGTTTGGTTATCAATTTCTACTAGCATTTTCTTAAACCGTGTCCTTATGCTTTGACCCTGCTTAGTCAGAGCCTTCAGTCCATCATAAACAAAAAAAACTTTGCTGCACTTGATCATTGCTCTAGAATCAATTGTGATTAATGTTGAAACAAACAATCTGTATTCTGTATCAACTCTTACGCACCGTTCAAGAGAAGTTTGTTGTTACACGTTTTTGTACAACCAAGTTTTAAACTGCAACCTCTTTATTAAAAAAGCCCACGAAAACGTAATTAGAAAGAAAACAAAGGTTAAGTAATAACATGACGTTCACGTTAAGTGGTTGATTTCCGATTGCAGCTTTATAGGAAGTTTTCAAGCTATAAATGAGTTAAACTCTCAGCAACTTGACATTTAATTCTCTCATTTCCAGAGCGGCAATTGACCTGTCCACAAACGCTAGGAGTTTCTAGCAGTGTTTTCCATTAGTGTTAGTTTCCGACCTAGAATGAGTTCAAACAACCAAATGAAAGACCGAACATCTATGTGTACCTGACTGACATGCCCATCACTCAGTTTTTTGGAACAATTATGCTCCTCATAAATGATGTATGGACCCCTAATGTATTTTTGGGTTGCAGTTGGCTTGTTGACTGCACTCTGGAGAACTGGCAGAGGAGGGTGCAAGAACAACAAATTGATTTTGGTCATATTGGATACATATATTGTATTTGAGCTTATCAAAGCAGTCTAGAGGGCGAGTTGTGTAATTATAGCATATAAACCGTTGTAGTGGAATTTTATGACGCTAACATCTGCACACGCGTTGTACAAAAATTCTGACATCATTACTATAGCTATTGGATGGCCAGAATAACTGAAATGATCAATACCGAGGTACCGACCATGCACAAGTATCAGTACCAACCCTGTATGAGTCAGTACCGACCCTGTATGAGTCAGTACCCACCCTGTATGAGTCAGTACCCACCGGGTCGGTAGTTAGTGAGTCAGCATAGACTTAGGAATATAAATTAGCCTGAGGGAAGCAGAAGACCTTATCCATGAGATGGCAACCCATAACCCTGACGAAAGAACAGAGGCTAAAGAGACCAATTATCAACAACAGGAAGTGCAGACACTTATGATTAGCCCACTGACTTATGACTCTGCCTGCTACTTCTGGGGGTGGTTTCAATTAGAAGTTGGTCCTAACTGGTCCTATAACCAATTAGTGACAATTTTAAGACAAGCCTAGGCCCAAGCTAATCTTGTTTCAATTAGGTGGTCGCTAATTTAGACCGTCGTTAGCTAATAAATAATTGCTGCAGATGATCATTGTGTATTAGACCGAAGCATCAGCGATCGCACACAATATGCTTGCTATCGCTTTGTCATGTAGTTGCACTAAGGCGAGACCATTGAAACCACTAAGATTTTCCTAGAAACGGCCGCACTGAAATTTGATTTGATTATTATTATACCTTTCAAGCAGCCGCCTTTGAAAATTGTTTATTTATTAGTTCATCAAAGTTAATCATTTTTAAACAATATATATTGCTGCTATAAATGTTGTTGTTGTTGTTGTTGTTTTTTGGGATAATTTGATTTATGAGTATTAATACAAATGCAAGCTAAAGAAAATAATTGTTTTCGGAAGAAATGGCCGCAGTAAAATTTGGTTTAGATTGTCATGACTATTTCAAATCATCGTATTTCTTTCATTTTTATTTTCTAACCACAATCATTATTTTACCAGACATTATTTGTCAATATCTCGCACAATTTTATTATAATTTATATGAGCCCATTATTACATGTAAGTAAATGCCAAGGACCTTTTTATAACCACGAGTGTGTGGTTATAGGATCGGACCTAAACTAGTCATAAAGCAGTCGTTGGATTTTGTAATTGAAACGGTCCTAAATGCCTACGACCAATTAGGTCTAAATTAACGACTAAAACGGCCTTAGGACACTTTTATGACGCTAATTGAAACCACCCCCTGGGAGCCATATCTATTTAGTCCTATATAACCCATTTGATTCGCTTATATTTATATCTACCTGTTTGATTGCTGCATTCTATATTACTCTTATATTATTGGCTATTACTCATATTACTTCCTGCGGTCTGCCAAAATAATCAGTGTTGCATTGGGACTTTTATATACTCGTATTCTTATAGAAAAATAAATGCATATTTACTCTAAAGCATTGAGATATGCGTCTGAGCAGAGGGCTCTATACCAGACGTGGAGTAGAGAACATTCATCCACTTCTGCTTCGGTGCAGTACCAACCTGTGGTTGCCTCGAGGTTAAAGGCAACTGGCGGCAGCATACCATCGGATTGCTACCGATTTTAGCTAGTGGTTCACTGCACCATTGCACATACGAAGTGGGGCACACATAATAAACAAATGTGGTACATTGGGATTAGTGTTCAATTGGTAAATTATTGTGATCTTTCAGGGATAGATAAATAAGTTTGATACATTAGCAGTTGTCCGCACATGCTAAATCACTGTGATCCATTGAGAGTTGGGAGCTGTGCTCACATTATGAATGAGTTCAGTATATTAGGAGTTGTGTACGCGTATTATGCGAGTAGTGAGACATTAGTTAGGAACATTTAACGAGAAGCACGTAGCACCCAAATTTTTGTATTAAGATACAAAGATTTGAAACTTAATAATTGGTTTAAATTTAATGATTATCTGTAATAGGTTCTGGCCTTGGCAACTACAGAATGCTATTAAGCTCAAGTATTGCACTTCTCTCCAGAGGGAACACCAACGTATTGGTAGATGCCACTTGTATGGTAGACTTGAGTAACCCGTGGAAGCCTGTCGCTCAGATGAAATAGTCAATGTTATTCGGTGATGATGCATGTGCTTATCACAATACAGCTCTAAGGAGGCTTTCCTCAAGAGTAATACCATAACCAATGCCTGGCAAAAGGTGTATAACATAATGCAATGAATGTAAGGAGAGTTCAACCTTCTATAGGCAAAAACAAAGGAAGTGAATGGCCTAAATACGATGTGACCAACCGCATGTACAGGAAGCAACTTTAACCAATGGTACCATGTGGATAAATACAGTGACAAATAGCAGTAAAGTACATAAGATGTTATATAGGAGGAACCTAGTGGCAAGTGGGCGGAGTTAGTACAGCCTTTACAGTTGTTTCTGGTTTACTGCTTCTAAGGCTTCCATAGGCCCAGATCCGGAGGTCCTGAGGGTGGATAAATTGGCATCTCCTCATCTGTGCTTCTTCAGGTCACTATGGCTAATCTTTTAGGTCTTTGGCTAGAATAAACTTGAATCCAAATGTCCAATCCTGGGTCAGCTATCCCGAAATGGTGCCAGATTTGCATCCATCCATCCCGGATCTGTATGAGTAATAAATGACTCTAGCTTGCTATGCAAGGTTGGCACCTCTTATGGCGGATGATAAATAACAAGCAGGCAATGACCAGTGGCTGGTTGCTAGTGAGAGAAAGCATACCTGCAGTGCAGTAGGTATGGCACAGGTTTCTACAACAAGTAGTTCATTTCTATTTATCATATGCCTCATGCTTCCTGGTTGTAGCCCATAGAGAGTTGTGCGCACATGACATATAAGATATAATACATTAGAAGTTGTGCGCACATGACATATAAGACATGATACATTAGGAGTTGTGCGCACATGACATATAAGATGTGATACATTAGGAGTTGTGCACACATGACATATGAGGTACGTTTCATTAGAAGTTGTGCGCACATGACATATAAGAAATGATACATTAGGAGTTGTCTACACATGATATGTAAGAAATGATACATTAGGAGTTGTGTACACTTTGTAAATAAACAACCCAAATAAGGAGTCCTAGGGATTGGGACGATATAAAAGATCAATAATGGTGCAGTTGGAGCGTAGCAGCAAGAAAGTTTAAAACCATAAAACCAAAATAGAATTATCACTCTACTTTTTGCGCAAAAATACAAAGATACTTTTCATTTTTGTCGATTGGAAAAATTTTTAGAAATTTGTTTATCTTACTAACACGAAGACATGTTGAGTCGATCACACATGGAAGCTTGTAAACTCAGGCGCAATAATACATACATACTAATACTCTGTTGTAGCACTATCATCATTACAGGTTCCCAAATTTACACATAAAAATCCTTAGTAGTCGCCAGCAGTAATGTTACATTGCTCTAGAGTCTAGACTAAACTGAATTGATGTGGTAGCGTATCAGGTTGGTATACATCACTAGGCAGTTTGGAGTTATTTACTCAATTAAACTACAAAAGAAAGGGGGACATTTTTTATTAAGTTGCTACATTTATATAAATGAAGAGGAATGAAAAGAAATATTGAGAGCTGTCATCTCTACAATAATTTGAACTGAACAATTTCATTAAGCTACAGAGAAATAAAACTAACGATTTTGAACATAACATAGTTACAATAGTCAAAAAACACAATGTATGTTTAAAGGACCAGTTCAGTTTTGAAGGGCATTTTCAATGGAAGTTATCTCTGCTTCAATGAAGGCTTAGCAAATTATAATTTTATATGTAGATACCCTCACATCTTGACTACTGACACAGAAAGATTTAGCCACCTACATTGCCTGAAACCAGAGCTATAGCCACTTTTCTAAGGTCTATTTTTTGCATAAAAACACGGAGTTGTCCCCTTTTTGGTGCGGTTAGAAAACTTTTTATCAGATCCACAATGCGTAGAGGTGTATCCGGGGACATAGTGTTTCCGGTTTAAAATATTTGTTTTTGCCACCTACACAATCAATGTTCCAGAAACTGCAAAGTATTTTACATGTAAAAGCTTTTGACTGTCTACTCACACTACACCTTATCTGAATGCACCAACTAAGGATGGGAGAAAACACGGCTGGGAATTGGGAAAGCCTCCTAAAACTAACGATGGAACAGGTCGGGTATTCTTCTATGCATTATGACTTTTGCAGGAAGGAGGAAGGACTCACACCAAAAAAAAGCTTTAATTATTATTATTTTTTTAAGTTTAATATTATTATTTATTATTATTATAAAAAAATATTTAGTAGTAGTAGTACTTATAATAATAATAAATGATAATGTTATGGAGTCATCATCATTGATGATCATCAAACCACCACTGATTATTATTGTTTACTCTAAATAAATATATATAATAATAACAGCAAGAAATGCATGTTTTTCCTTTGATTTGAGCTTCCTATTATATTATTATTATCGTTACCACTGATGTTGTTATTCTTTTCAGATCAACAAGCTATTTTTGCTGTTGAGATTATATAATTTTAGATAATCTCAATAAATAAACAAAATATAATCAAGGAGTAAGAGGGGTTTAAAGCTTGAATATTACTATTAATAATTATACCGTCAAATATTAATAATTTATGATATTATTATTATTTTAGAATAATATTTTATCATAAACTCAGAGAAAAATTATGCTTCTGTGAGTGTGACATTATCAATCAAACTCAAGTTAGCGATCAACTATTATTATTACCAGTTCCCAGGTTTAAAGATGATGAATGTTTATAACTGACATTATGTTATTGTTGATGGTTTTGCTAGGCAGAAGCTGCATTGATATCATCATCAATAACAGGAGATATCAAACAAGCTCGCTTCTTTTTAAAATAATTTTCGTAAATCAAATTTACTCTGTCCTCAGCACTTTGCGTTCTGTAATACCCACAAACAGATAATATATCTGCAATTAACACCATTTCATAGCTCACATTTGTTATGCACAGATAACGGTATTAGCTCTCCAAAAAAATCTACCTGTACCTGCCAGTGACCAATTTTATTAACCAATGATTTTTGTAAACTAAACATCAGTCACCAATGTTCCTGCTTTGTGTTTCGATTTTTTACTGAGCTCCTAAAGCTATGAAATAACAGAAGTATAGCTATGCCAAACTCTTTTTGATAATGAAGTGTCACTAGCTCCACAACTTATCAGCTCACAATATTTCTTGTGATGTACTTTGAATCCCTTGCCTTTGACCAGCTCCCATTTCATCAATATATGTATATAATTTATACTATGTATCTACTACAGGTGTGGTTGCAACTGCCAAGAAATGCCTACTCGACTGGAGTCCAGGTTCTGCGCAGATGTCCCCTAGCACAGCACACATATCAAGGGACATGAATCCGGTCAATGTTTGAAGTGTGAGGAGATTCAACATGTGATATCGGCTGTCAACTGCCGATGCAGATGGATTGACCAGATGAGACATTATGGTCACAGTGGCGATACACTCAACTTTCGGCATATGACAACAGGCAACGATCGCTATCATGCCTATAGGTGAGAAAGTATGACAAGAACGGATTACTATAGCATAAAAGATTTTGAGTGCCCCATTAATAATTATGTCATTTGCTCAAAAGTGTTATATTTGTAACGTTTCCCCCACAATTATTGAAATTAATCGAGTGATCTAATTTTATTTCTTGGTCACGATTTAAATTGGAAAACGATTCAAGTCATGCCTAAATTCAACTTTTCTTCGCAGACTTCATACAAAACAATAAATAGGTGCATCTCAGGTTTCTTTTAGCATGGCCAGAGACAGAAACATTGCAGAAAATTCTAATCGTAAAAATCCCCAAAATAAAAAAATATTTTGAGCGTTCATATCATTGCAATTGTTTCTGCATGATGGATTAACCTCTACTTATTGGATTAATCTATAAGTGAGGTATCACGGTATTGCTGGAAATAGCAATCAGCAGAAGTAAATATCCGCTTTTGTTGCAGATCTTATGTGAACTACATCTACGGCTACCTGGGCAAGCACATTAGAAACGTGGTTCCATCATGTGTGGTTTTGAGAATTCGAGAGCTGTACCCAGAAGAGAACGGTGTGTATGTGGGGTTTAAACGCGTGGATGAGGAGACAGGACACGAGATTGATGTTGATGGAACCGAGGGTGAATTTTGGTGTAAGTTCTTAGATTCCCATTGTTAAAAGTTTTCGGTAAACAAAAAATTATCTCGTACAAGCCATTACTATTTTATCATCGTCAAATTTGACTACCTGATTAACAAATTTACCCCCCACACAAATGAAAGAAAATGCAACCTGCAGTTGAGGTACTCACTACTTTTTGTGCAAAGAGCCACTGTTCATGTGTGTGCTCCACATCAACCAAGACTTTTTGTACGGTTGTTGGTCCTGGAGATTTCAAGTCCTTACAAAAAAACCTTCAAAATATGATGGAGTAAGCGCATATCGTAACATGCAGTGGCTAATTTCTATTTTGTAGGAAACTGGAAGATTCTGGTTCCATGAAACTTTCATCTCAGACGGCGCCGAATCCATAGGACGAATTATGCTTATCGTGATCATCTGACGAGATCCTTCAGTTGAGAGAGTCATTTCAAGGAGACTGAACAAATCATGTGTGCTGACCGGACTCGCATCTTATTGAAATACAGAGATACAATATTATATATGTACTACAAAATTTTATTATATGTTGGTTATAAAAATTTTTGTCTATAATAAAAAAACAATGCTGCCGAACACACCCACTGGTCACTGTTGTACAAGCATTTCAGGTTCTCAACTCGTCAAGTATGAAGTTGTCTTCCACATGGTGTAAAAAGATATTCTAGTGATATCCAAAATTTGCATTATATACGTGATATGAACTCTCTTCTTACTTTCCCTACATTTGAGGCCCAGGCGCAGCATAATAATCTTTGGAATATATCTTTTATCTAGCCTTCAGCTTTGCATTTACAAACATGCAACATTAGTTCGCAATGCAAAATCTTGCGAATTAAAAATTCAACAAATGGGAATAGCAGCATGTCTACAACTTGGTGATTCTCATCAGAAGCGCTTGTATTCCAAATAGTCTGCTTTTGATTTCTGTAAGTCCTGTGGCTTCTCTCTCCCTTTTGAGATCCTCACACCAGTATACTAAAATCAATAACAAATATGAAATAATCTAACAACTGACATCCTAAAATCATTGCCTGTCTTCAGCCGAACAATATCCTCGACAAAGCATAAATTTTACAAACCACTAATATTTGCCTGACAAAATACTACAAGGCAAGTCAAAATGTAACTCAAGTGCTCAGTAATTTGGCCATCCAGTGGCTTTGGGTCATCTTTTTCCTGAATAATTGACACTGGCCCAATGATATTTTTGCTATGAGTGAAGTGTTATAGAACTCACTCGTCCGACTTCTGGTTAAGAGTGGTGGCTGGGCTGCTCGCCTGATAATATCTGCCAGAATGGTTTCTTTAAATGTGTACGTCTTAGGAGGGTATATCTTGAACCATCGATAGTCCTTGGCAGCCTTTGACCAACTTAGTCTCAGCTTGGGAGTTCCATCGATTTCTGTAAAAATCTCAGTTAGTTGATATCTCAATTTTGATTCGTTAAGCCTGGTTCACATACATCGTAGATAGCTCGCAAGTGATCGTGGATCCCTCGTGCGACGGATCTGCAATGTATGTGAGCCTGGATTTCCTGTGGCTCGTAAGACGTCGTAGAGGCTCGTAGAAAAGTTCAGCTAAACAAACTTTCGTGCGACCGTGGTATGATAGAGAGTAAATTTTCTTACTTTCTTTTTCAAAAACAACATTCAGGTCAAGGTTACTAATGTAAAAATGACTGCCATCAAAAATTATAAAAAATAATAAAATTACTATTGTTTAATTATAAATATTGATTATTATTTATTATCAATTTTCTGAGTGAAATATTGTGAAAATTGATTTAAATGTACAAATATATATATTTTCATTAAATTTTTATATAATAGCATAATTAGCATATTATTATAAATTGAGGTTCAAAATTTTATATCAAGAGATGGTAAAAAATGATAATGCACCATTGAACAACAGTTCAAAATTTAAATAAAAAATATGGAATAACATTTAATGATAATATGAGCAAAAATGTAATAAATTTTTTATAACTGGTAAAAATAATAAATTATTGATGTAATTGAACAACGATAATTAATTTAGTATCTATATAGTCGTTGGTCAGTGAAGACGTGTTTCGAGATTTTATCACCTCCCAATCAAGAGAGTGATTATACCTCTTGCGATCGTGGATTTGCCAAGTTTATGTGAACATGTATGGCGAAACCGTCGCACGAGGGATCAGCGATCACTTGCGAGCCATCTATGATGTATGTGAACCAGGCTTTAAATTTTAGGATCAATTTCTGTAACAAGTTGATTTTACCTGGTTTTTAAAAATTGACTGTGTTACACAAAGTACCCAACAGAACCATACACACATTGGCACCTATAAAAATGCTTTTGTGGTTATTTCAGTTCTGATCAAACAGGGCCTCAAATTGTACTGCTGTCCCATTGGCACGAATGTAATTATGATCTTTTATTACATTACAGCAGTCATGTGATAGCCCACTCACCTTTCAAACATTCTCTGTGGGCATTCTCGTCGTGATCAATAACGACCAATTGAATCCTTCCTGTGTAGCTTGCAGGGACGAAGTCTATCCTTTAGACACATATGTTAGAAGCATGGAGTGGAAATTCTCCAGTTTTCCAGTGTGTTGACCATGGGTTGTCATGCTCAGCTGCTTGAGAAAATGTCCACTATGCAGGTGCTCCATCAAAACCTGATGTGCTGGGTGACCGGGTTCTAAATATGGCAGAGAGTCATGCTCCTCACTAAAATGAGAACCATGACATTTTATCATTAAACAGACATACACACCAGCTTCCACGCTGATCGTTCTCATGATGATACTACTGAAACTGCCAATGCCCAGTCTGGTGTGCTGAATAATACGACCTGTCTGTCAACAGGCCCGTTGAAAACTGCCATGCATTGAGGATGAAACTCAAACAATCTACCCCACACGCATTTGCACTACTTCACAACACAAAAAAAATACTTTTTCTGAATATTAGTGATAAAATTCTGAGGTATAAATAAAAATGGGACATTGTTGAATTGATATCTAATATTGTATAATATATAGGAAAATCTAATAATAAACACATATATTCGTTTTTTTTAAATATTATTATATCTGTCTGTAGGTTACTTCAATAAAAGTAATAAAGGCCAAAATTGCACTCCACATTACAAAAGGATAAAAAATGCCATGCAGTAGGGTAACAAAAAAATTGTCTCCCCTTTGGAATCAGCAGGTCTGTCAGTGCATTCCAGAAATAATAATTCTTCACTAGTAGAATTAAAAACAGCGTTTGTCAGTGAGCTATGATGAATAATTAATAAAGTAACATTATTTATTAGCAACTAATAAAATGTGTTATTATCATAGTCTAATAAATAAAAATTATTTCATAACATTGATTTTTCATCTATTGTTGCACAACTATTAGTAACTATTATTATTGCTAACAACAACAATAGTAGTAACTTTATAATTGTTTTAGCTCGTTATCCATTGTTAGTTATTACTATGGTTATGAAACTTTCCCTACAAAAAATCTGCAATATATTTATGTAATAATAATAATTATAATAATAATGTTTCTTGAAACAAGAAAAAGGTGTAATTATTAATTAATTATTATTACTGCAGTGATTCTGAAAATCATTATATCATTATAATAATTATTATTATTAAATTATTAATAATAATTAAATGAAAATAATAATTTATTAATAATATTAATTAAACATAAATACAAAATTATTATTTAGATTTATAAGTTAGATTAATTATAAAATTATTAATTATAAAATTATAATTAAATATAATTATAAAAAACAACCTCATCATCATCATGATCTGATAATTATTATTATTATATTATTACTATTCATTAATTAGTTATGGTTATTTTTATTATAGTAGTAGTACTACTACTACCAGTAGAGTAGTAGTAGATAATTATTATTATTATTTATTATAATTATTATTATAATAATTATGATATATAATAATAAGAATAATAATAAGAAGAAGATGATAGATAATAATACTCACCCAAGGAATCAAGAGTTGGATTATTATAATTATAATAATTATGATATATAATTAATAATACGAATAATAAATATTAAGAAGATGATAGATAATAATAATACTCACCCGAGGAACCAAGAGTTGGAAAATTCGAGCTGTTTAGGAGGTATCCTGTGATGTCTATCCTTTCTACTATTACATCCCCAAAAAAAGCGGATCGGCATTGTAATTATTAATTTATTATTTGTAGTAGTAAAAAAAAAGCACTGCTCTGAAAAGCAGGCAATCTTCTCTAATCTTGTAACTCGCACAGTCGTGTCCGAGAATCCTAACGTTTTTTCTCATGTAAGAGTGGAGGAGGCATCGTCTCTCAAAAGTTTAAACATTATCACCTCCCGATGACTCTCAGTCTAAAGTCATGCGCAGAACACATCCGGATCAGAATTGACCTATATCGGTTGTAGCTAAATAGGTCACATGTTTTGGGGCTCAAAACTCCAAAAGTGGGGCCCAGGCAATTGTTGTATATTGATCAACATGCACCTATCATGTAAAACTAGTGATTGAGCATCAGTTAAAAATAACTGGACTGGTCCTTTAACTGATATCTATAATTTTTTCTAATAATCTAGAAAGCGGTTGATATATAACATTAGGATTAGGTGTTATCGTTATTATTCGTTGCTACACCAAAGTAAGATGGAAGATTTGCATTTCCGGCAATATGGATAAGGGACCACAGTATGTTGGCGAGAAGCTACTTTATTTACACTATAGTTCTATGGGTAAGTCTATCTCCGATTTCCGTTTCCTGTTGAGCTGGAGTGTAATATTTTTTATCATTACCGTGTCGTCTACAACAATCGTGATATTCATTCTGACTACAACGATATTTCTAAACGCAATGGGTTTATGCAAATGTCCAAAGCGTAAAGTGACTAATTTGTTTTGTTTTGAACACAGAGTGAACGTTTGTGAACACTGTTTGGTCTCTAATCATCCAAACGTGAGTAATAATAATAATAATTTGTTAATTATTATTATTATTATTATTAATAAATAATTAAATTATTGTATATAATAATAAGTTTTATAAATGATAATTATTATTATATAATAATTGTAATAGTAATTATTATTAAATTATTAAATATTATATTTTTTTTATTATTATTATAATATTATTATTATTATTATTGTCTGCAACTACTACTATTATATTATTTATTATTATTATATAATATTAATTAATCTTTTATTATTAATAATTATAATAATGATATTTAATTATAATAATTAATTAATAAATATTATTATTAGTTATGAGAAAATCTCTTATCTTCTTATCCTAACATAGAGCTAGAGTAAAAGAGAAATTCAAATTTAGTTAAATCGTATAAAACTGGCATTAAAATGTACAGTTGAGTGCAGTGATTGCAATGAACCAATTTTTTATGTGATCATTGCATTAGCTCAGCCAAAAACTCAATTTTTAAAATGCAGGTTTCACTGAAAATCTTCTTTGTTTGAGGTGGCAACCACAAACCACAAAATGAAATCAGTCACGCATAACTTTATATATGCAGTAATTAGCACAGCAATTAATTAACACGCACGCATAACTGCCCCATTGTATCATATATATATATATGGCCAGTAATGTTCACGCAGCATTACATTAATTTAATGATAGTTGGCAATTGCTTATCCATTCTGTCATATTTGACTAGCTTGTTTTATTTGCAGGAAAAAATGCAGATATGAAGAAATGTGTACTAGATACTGATTGTTTTGCGATGAGAATATGCATTCAATTAAAAAATACATGAAGAAATCTTTAAAAAAAACATTGAAAGATAACCTAAGTGTATCTTTACAGCTAGCACTACCATTGATCGGGCAATATACAGCACCCGCATAAACTTGCTGGTGCGTGCGAAATGATAGGGGGCTAAAATAGCGTCGCTCGAAAAAAAAGAATCAAAACATTTTTTTTAAAAATAATATAATTAAATGACAATACCACTATTAATCATAAAAAAATATACAGGTGAAAAGGAAAGATGATTATAGACAAGTTTACCACATCAGATTTGCCAGATGCCCTTCTAGGTGCTGGCAGATTTTGGATTTCGAAGGACGACTTTGGAGATTATTTACCGGCTCCATGTGTGATTTGAAAAAGAGGCTGCAAGAAAATGTTTTGAGGGATATGATTGGCTAGTAGGTGGACTTTAAATTTTGGAGGTGGCAACCTGGGTTCTAGAGATATTGAAATAATCAAAACACATGTTTTTAATCACGGAGGCGACAAGATCTTACATGATTGTTTTGGCTCGGTCACGTGGTACAAATTTTAAATCGTTGATCTCGCTATAACATAACAACAATAAGATGTATCCGCGTGAGCCAAAGTTCTCGTTTATAATAATAATAATATAGCTAGCACAAGTGCAATTTTTATTTTGATAATTTTTTCTCAAATAGAGCATCAGCATTTACAAAAATATGTTGTCCATCCAATGGTGCTAAAATTATTTGTGTCACACCAGTGGTTGTCTCAGGAAAGTAATTGAGAAAAAGTACTTTTGCTTAAAAAAACAATGGTTTGTGGTCCCCGTAATTAAGCATTGATGACAATGGTATTGTTGCGGTGATGCAAAATCAGTGTCGTATGACCATCCGTCACGCTAATTAGCTAATGGTACGTTATATAATTTTTTTTAATTATTTGAATGTGGCTCTCCAGTAAATAAATTGTTTTGTCTACATCACGTGGTTGCTCCATGATAAATAGTATACCACAGGGTCGGTAAAATAACAGAGAATCTGAATGACATATACTGCAGTCTTAGTGGCCCATGGTGCAATAGGAAATCGCAAATTTCTGAAGTACTTTCCACCCGTTATTTTTGAGGTCCACAGCTATGATGACCATGCAATTATTGGCTAAACCTGTGCGGTTTAGTGTGCCCATTTGATAACTTTTTAAATTTTGTTTCTAGCATTTTCTGGTCCCAAGTTATTAAAAAATTAGCCACGCAGAAATATTTCAAAAATTAAAAAAACCGTGGGGGACGAATTTACATATAAATCATTTTGTCTTAAATACGCTACGCTCGCATGAGTTCTGCACTAGCTAAATAATACCAGTGAGAGTGAGCTTCAGCTGATTGGGCCAACTAGAAGACTGACAACACAATGTGTCCCAGATGCTACGTTGGTTAGTGCCGGCTCATATTTTTCAACAACTTGAAATTCATTATTATTGTTTGAGTTTCATTGGATGTTTTAAGTTTTAGCTTAAGTCATCTGACCTGGCATGCATGAACTTCCCTTAGTCAAATTTTATTTCAATTAGTCATTCATGCTCATGAAATGGTGAAATGTTTGCTAAAAGCTTTATTCAACTAGTCCGTTTTATTATCTTTTCTATTAGTGTTAATAATGGTTGTTGTTGTTGTTTACCGTTGTCAAACTTAAAATAATAGCATCTCCCTCTCATTCATCACTACTACTGTTATTTTATCAATAAACAGTTGAATCTCAGACCAACTTGATTTAGTATTTCTAAATGTGCAAGACTGTCCCCTCAAAAGTTCACACGGCACTGAATGTATAAGAATGTTTATGCAAATAACCCGGTTGTATTTCGTCGACAAAATTATTGATTGACAGTAATGAAAATGTCAAAGTTAGATGACAACAGATAATTCACAGGTAAAGCTTTGGTAGATATGATTGTATTTAACAGTGGACTATTTTATTTTACTGCATTGTAATGTTTCTTGGTAGCATTACTTGTTAGACGATTTGTAAAAATTGTCAATTCCGACACACTTGCTCTGACCTGTTTTAAAGTTTGTGCGTCAAGTTTTAGAAAACGAATTATCAAATGGTCCTCCTTCACATTAATCGTACGTCAATTGTTCAACTTTAGCCGTACTTTTCATATTTGAACTACATTTTTGTATTCCGATTTTATTGATAAGCTAGCATTTATTAATAAAAGTCCATGGCTTGTGGGATAGATTCTTGTAATTCGATTTATTGATAGATGCACATACAGTCGATTTGTTTTAGTTGTTTTTTATTACCAATGCTCTTTATTTCTTCCATAAATTTACATATCTTTCTAGAAAGACAACATTTAATCATAACTATGATGTTATTTTTGCAGTGTGTGGTGCAATCATACTTAAACTGGCTACAAGACAGCGATTACAATCCAACATGTCTACTCTGCTCGGGACGACTTGATGATGAAAATTACGGACAGTGTACAAGGCTCATGTGTTATGGTAAGAGAGATGGCGCAATATTGAATAATGTGGCACAACATTACATAATGTGACACAACATTACATAGTTTGACACGATATTATGTAATATTACACAATATTACATAATACTTAATTACTTAATATCGCCAATTGTTTGTTTTAGTTTAGTCCTCCCATTTAGAAATGAATCCCGAGATAGACACCTTTTTTATCTAATCTTTTTAGTAATAATAAGACTATTCACGACCTCGGTTCGCCGAACACATTGCAATAAAAATAATCAGATTGGCAATAAATTTAATCAATAAATAATAATTTTGTTTGGAACTCGTGGGTCAACAAAAAGTAGCTCTGTAAACAAAAGAATAATCAACGAGTATTCATTTATATTGTTCATAGGTCGCGAATGACACTGATCACTAAATAAATAATAATGAGCAAGTTGATTTTTTCATTTTCATAGACCGATTTATATCCTTAAAAAATAGTTGAAAGTAATTGCAAGCGTTCAAAATTTACTAAATTGAAGGGCAGCTTTACAAACTATCCCAGTATATAGTGGTTCAAATTATATGATTTTTTTGATCATTTTGAAAATTGGGAGTCATCTTCTTTATGATTTGTTCGGTGAACTATAGCATTTTATTGAATATTTATGTTGTTTTAAACTAATGTTCCGTTGCATACGCTACGTATTGAATTACAAATACCCGCTTAGTTTTCGTATTTTGTTCGACGAACAGGTCCCGAATACTCTTATTGACAGTCATTTTTGCTAATAAATGGGATCCTCTACCAAACGAAGTCTTTCATGTAGGGCTGTTAACAGTTCATCTTACGCATTGCAGCTAATGTACTATAATAAGTTTTGCTAGTCTCAGTTTTTGCTATTGCTATCAGTGATGTTAGTCTTATTACTTGCCACGTACAATCATTAGCTACCTATCACCTCTTTTTGCAGCAGCTTCAAGATATGTAATTGTTGGTGTGCGTGGCTAATCGAAGTTTTTTTAAAATAATTATTCCGAAGTTACATATGCAAGCCGTCTTTGAATGGAGTGATATCCATCTGTATTGCTTTGCCTTGGCTGGTGTTCAAGCTCAGACCTGTGAATAATAAGCTTCATAGAATATCATGGTATATAGTTTGGAGTTGTGTTTCCTTGATAATAGATAGTCAACTCCTAATATGCAGTTAGTTTCCGTGATATTACTGTGAAGTATGCAATACACGTTGTACTTGTAGATTTGTTTCACTGGTCCTGTCTCAACAGATATGCCATTTCACTACCAGCTACAACAGCGCCTGCTGGGTATCAGTGCCCCAAATGTAAAGGTAATAATACTTTGTCTACCTACTAATACAGTAGCACGCTTTCTTTGTCTGTTTACATGCAATAGTAAGGCTATGAAGTTTGGCTCACTGTGTGTGCATGTAATACCAAAGCTATGAAGTTCGTTCCTGTATATGTTCAAGTAACAACAACGCAAAAGAGCTTGTTTTTGGTTGTGTGTGTGAAATAGCTTTATGTGTGTATATGAAATAACAAAGCTATGGGGCTTGTTTCTCAGTTTCTGTGTGTTTACATTCAATAGTAAGTCTGTGAAGTGGTGTTCAGTGTGTGTACATGAAATAGCAATGCTATGGAGCTTGTTTCTGTTTGCTTATATGAAACAGCTGTGCTATGAAAATGAGGTTGTCTATGCTTACTTACAGGGCCAATATTTCCAGCAGCTAATGTGGTTTCACCTGTGGCTGACAGACTGAAAGATTTCTTAACTAAAGTAAACTGGGCCCGGGTGGGGCTTGGTTTGCCCCTGGTGAGTTGTACATATTTTAAACTTATGACTTTTTAGGAGTTGTTTCCTTCTTGTTTCACTCCCATCACATGAGCAACGTCATGTTGTGAGACAGATTTTCCGTTGAGTTCCTCTAAGGAGTGAATTTGAGCCTCTAGGTTGTCTTTTTCTTTTACTGTAACCGATCGTGAGTTTTTGTTCACTTTTGGAGTTGTCTTTTCTGTACTGTCAAATAGCGCTACATATTTAATACCAGATCGCTAAAAATATTCATTAATCAAGTCAATTTTTTTTTACTTTGCAATTTATTACTTGTTCCATTTTTTTCAGTCAGATAACTTATGTGCATTCGCCGGCGCAATCGATGCATTCAATCAATTAAATAAATAATATTTCTCTCAATTTATTTAACGCAAATGGGTTGGTAGCAATATTTTAAGTAGATCGTAAAATACCATTTCTGCGGAAAAATTTAACTTGATTTGCCAGGTATTCTATTGAATTTCGAAATACTTTCATTTCATCCAATTGGTCACAAAATACGGAGTATCATAACATTTTTTTTTAAAGTTCAACATCGGGTGACCTTTGCTGTATCTAATCCACGCACGTAGCAAATTCTCTCAAATTTATTACTAAATAAGATATATAATTTCTGCATCAATGATATTAAACACTTGAAAAAATTGGTTTATGCGTTTCTTTTTGCATAATATGTCATTTTTCTAGCTGCTAATTTTTTTGTCTTTCAATTCATTATAGATTACAGCCGAAGGTTAGGTTAGTCATTATCCAAATAACAGAAATTTCTTTTGAGACTATAAATAATATTATTGGTCAAACCGAAACATTTAAGCAGATGATGCAGTAGTGGTAGAGACTGCAACAAAACTTTTGGATTTATTTTTGTGAAGAAGAAAAGCTTAGTTGATAAATGTTACATTTCCTGCTGTTATATGTCTTTCTTACTGTGATTACTACAATTACACCACTAGATTCCCTACTTTTTTGGCATATATTATGTACAATGTACCCAAATCTCTTGAAGGGTAATCCAATAATAATAAATAGTAATTTATTAATAATTATTATTGTTGTTGAAATAAATACTAATTATTAATAATTTGATACAAGTAAATTATGTTATATTTTTACAATATTATTGTATATTTATTAATAGTTATTATTATATTATTAGTAAATTATTATTATTAATTATTTAATTTTTAGTTCTTGTAATTTATTAATTATTAATGATAATTATTATGTATTTAATTTATTTTGTTATTTGTTATTATTATTATTTATTGTAATGAATAATATATATATTTATTATAAGAATAATAATTATCATTGTATTAATTAATTGGATTTTTATGTTGTACAGAAACAGCAGGCTTTTAGGCTAGTTATTACTACTACCACTACCACGACTACTAGCTATTATCTGTATTAAACATGGTAGCAGCAGTTTAATTAATATTTCCTTCCATTATTATCTTTATTTACTTTTTGCCGTGTTTATATTTATTAAATATTAATTATGATGATCAATTTGGTTACAAGAATAATAAAAAAGTATACGTAATAGTAACAACAACATTATCTAATAATAATATATCATTATTATTATTAGTTATTATTTATTTTTGATGCACCTGGCAAATCAATCAACGTACCAATCATCACACTGGAGTTCGTTAAACACTTGTTAAGAATTTATTAATAATCAAATAGAATCAATGCCACAATAATAATTTGTTTTTATAATTATTATTGTTATAATGCAATAGTAATGTTATATATGCTTACCATATATATATTATTTACACCAATTATCAATATCTATAATATAATGATAGATAATCACTGATGACTCTGTATTAATTATATATAATAATGAAGGCTATGAAATGTGTGTTTTTCTACCAGCGATGAAGAGCTGGGTACTGATCAAAACAGCTCTTTGATATTGTGCTATCAAGTTACATCTGTTTCACTGGTAATTACTGAATCCATCTATATGTAATATGTGCAGCAAAAATTAGTGAATTAGACGATGACTCAATACCACATAAATTTTGCCAAGATAAACAACCGTACAGAGTATAAAATCGGTTGTACATTTTTTTATCCTTTTGTTTAAAGGAAAATTGAGATGCTCTTTTCCTTCCTCTTTAATTCTAAAATCGAAACCTAGTTTATCCTTCATTTTTCCGCAATCGATTCCCAAGCTTGGTAGCGAACACTACTGATCAATAATACATACATAGTTGTATGGGTGATGTCTGTTTCAAAACAGTTCATTCTCGGTATTATTGTTTTATCATTGTTTGTTAATAATATGAATTATATATATTGTTTATTATTAACTATTATGACTATCATATACAATAATAATATATTGTAAATAAATGATCATCGTAACAAAAAGCAGAGCCATTTTGTTAAAACAATAAATACATTTGTTATAGTTAATCAAGAATGAATCGCTTCAAAGTGAATGTTGTCCATTAGGCAAGTGTAAAGCTGTTTATTATGTGACTCGCCACCACTACACTACTGCTTCCAGCAGCATGATGCTATTAGTACCAGTGAGGAATCAACGACACTATAACCGTCATTGATGAAAGGCGTATTCACATGAAAATAATTTTGCTCGCTACAATGCACACGGGAATTTTATATCTTCGGATCGAAGGTTATTATTTCTTATTATTATATAATAAAATGTAAAAGTCAGGATCGGTGCGTTCTGTTGCCAACCAATGTGGATCCCAAATATAATTAAGAGCAGCTGATCATCAACCCGGCCAGCAAATTCATCTTTGGTAATTCAAGTTTAAAGAATATTCTTTGTGTTTATCCCATCAGTTTTAAATCATGTCAATCTCAATCTTTTGATCGGGGTTGATTTGGAAGTTATTTTTTCAACTGCTAACTTGGTTACGTTTTTGAGATGTTGATCGTGTAACATATCACGTGGATGGTAGGCCATACATAATAGTAAATTCATCAATGATTGGTTAAAATGTTCATACATCTAATAAAATATGAAAGCAATTGCAAGCCATTTTTTTATATTTACGAAAGTCTCTGCACAATATCAATTCTTGGGAGGCTCCCTTTCTACCCTAAAAAAGTCAATTTTTTAAAATCTGTCTGCTTTATAGCCTCATATGAAATGTTGTGCGCCAAAAAATTGCATAGACGCCAGCATTTAAAGCAGGTCTATTATAGTTGGAATTACTCCTAGCGCGGTAAGAATTGGGTCAAAAATCCACAGCCCAGCCCACTTGCTTTCTATTTTAGAAGTATTGCGAGTGTCATTCGGAGTTATCTTCTCCCAGTCCACATTTGGCTTCTATCAAGTATCAGATAGTTCGTTGATCCATGAATGCTACAACCTCCAGCCTTACAGCAGAGTTTATCTGTCTATGTAGAGTTGTCTCCCTCTTGTATTACAGACAGATAAACAGCAGCTGCCGGCTGACCCACCATCCAGCACCCCCTCTCACTCGCACTCATCTGTCAGCGCTGCTGCCGACCCCGTAGTCTACGACAGAGTCACTCCGTCACCCAGTGAGACTCAGCTTAGCAAGCCTGTTCACCCGGTACAACCCACAGTACAGAGTACCGGGGGTGGGTACGCCCAGCCTCAAGTATACAGCAGGACGTCAGATCTACAGATGGGTACGTCTGCTGTTTCACCTCATAACTTGCGCTTCAAGCTGCATTGACACAGTCTAAGTCGTTTATTTAATTATTACCATTAGTTTATATTTGGGGTCATTAGGGCCGATAGTGCATGGCTTTCACAAACATGGTGAGTAAACACTGGAGTTTTCTTTATAAACCAAGAATTATTAATTTAAGATATGCGCTTATCTTGCGTTACTGAGGTTTTTGGTTGGTGTTAGTGAATGATTGTTCACTTAGCAGTGATGATGATTGATAAGACAAATTAATGCTTATTAGTAATATATTTCATTATAACCATTTAATTTTTCAATTATCATGTTTATTGAAATAGTTGTTTCCTTTTGTGTTATAGTTAGGATGTGCACTTTGATGTCTCATTTATTGACTGGCTTGAAATTTTTTAGTGGAATATGAAGGTTGAAGCTAAATTTTAAATGCAATAAAAATTTTCAAGTATTGAACAAAATACAAAGTTGTCAAAAAAAAGTTTCTAGTAGCTGCAAATGTATGATGAAAATATTTTCAACTGCGCGTTACCGTTTGGCACGACAGGCAATATTTAAACAGCTCTCTTGATTGTCCAATAAAATCAATTCTGCATTTACCGTAAAATGCACAGCTGTAAGTGGGAGTTGTCTATTCAGTGCTGGTGTAGGACAACTCTGACTTTATTTTATCTACAAGGTATTTATGAGCTAATCTGCATGTTGTCACAAGTTGATTTGATTGTGTGTTGTACAGGAGGCTCCTCAGGGCAGTCCAGCAGTCATGTGACCAACATGCCCGGTGACCATGACACCGACAAGTACAAACGACGCTCGGCATTCCATTTCCTCTCCCAGTGGTTCAGGTCTATATCCTATGTCTATGGTTGTATTGTGCAGTATTGTATATGTCTATGGTTGTATTGTGCAGTATTGTATATGTCTATGGTTCTATTGTGCAGTACGGTACATGTCTATGGTTGTATTGTGCAGTATTGTATATGTCTATGGTTGTATTGTGCAGTACTGTATATGTCTATGGTTGTATTGTGCAGTATTGTATATGTCTGTGGTTGTATTGTTTAATATTATATGTCTATGGTTGTATTGTATATGTCTATGGTTGTATTGTGCAGTACTGTATGTGTCTATGGTTCTATTGTGCAGTACGGTACATGTCTATGGTTGTATTGTGCAGTATTGTATATGTCTGTGGTTGTATTGTGCAGTATTGTATATGTCTATAGTTGTATTGTGCAGTACTGTACATGTCTATGGTTGTATTGTGCAGTATTGTACATGTCTATGGTTGTATTGTGCAGTATTGTATATGTCCATGGTTGTATTGTGCAGTATTGTATATGTCTATGGTTATATTGTTTAATATTATATGTCTATGGTTGTATTGTATATGTCTATGGTTGTATTGTATAATATTATATGTTCTGTTACATAACGTTATTATATGTTCTGTTACATAACGTTATTAATATGATTGTAATGTGTAATATATGTATATGTATGACTTAATATTATATGCATTTCATATGACGTAATGCATTTACATTTTTGTATTATTTGACACTCGCGCGTTGTTTCTCATGTAACGTTAATTGTATTTATTTGTGCAGGACTCAAGACATTGGAGGAAAAACCAAAGTTTCTACAAAGAAAAGATTTTTTGCTGTGCTGGGTAAGTAGATTGTTGGTATCTAGTGCTGGGTGGGGTTGCTCAGTGCACAATGGCTGACCTTCTGGTTAGAAGAGGCATCGGTCACGTGATGCAATTCGTTTAAAATGCTTTTGTCAAAACCCTACAGGATGAATATATTCGTTGAAAATTAATTTCGCGTTTACTCGAGTTCTAAATTCGCGAAATATTATTTCCATTCAAAATTAATGCCATTTTTACATTAATTTTTATTTTTACTCGATTTTCGGCGAATTCATAAAAAATATGTGAAGTTGTCTTCTCCTACCGCGAAGGTTTCCTGATTCGCGAAAGATAATATCCGTTAAATCATCGGAGAGAAGACAACTCACAAAATTAACTTCCGTTAATAATTTCATCCTGTCGGGTAATTATTAATTTGTTTTGCCTGCGTCTGATTGAAAAATCATTAACTTAAATAATTTAGTTATTTAGATCTTCTACGCCCAGGACACTTCTGGTTATCCAGTCCTTAAAAGTGTTTTCTGCTGCATGAGTTGGTCAAATTACAGTTGTATTAGAAATGATAACTTAATTATTATTAAAAATAACGAGTCCATTATTTTATTATTTCACTATTATATCATCTCATGTTATAAAAAAACTGTATATATAGATTCATTTTTTTACATGGATCTGGAGATTTTTTGTACTTGACGAAGACTTATTTTATTTTTTTCTTCAAAAGTTGCATCACGCTTTGCATGTTGCAGAAAAAAAATAGGCAACGAGAAAATTAAAATTCTAAAAAGATTTTCTTAGAAATTTGTTTTTCATGTTGCTTCGCTCGTAGTAGTCCTCAACAATGTATGTGCGGAAGTAAGACTGTAAAATGCAGAAACTAAGTCTTCATTGTTGGTGACATGTGAGCTGGGACGTTGCTTATAGCGGCTTTGGAATGGTATGCTGTCTGATCTAGACAAAACAGTCTTTTTGAGGGCGGTAATTTGTTGAGAATTTTTTTTTGAGGGTACTCAAATGAAGCTACAGAGTTATAACTAGCAATGTATACTATAATTTTTATTAGTTAATTGTTTTTTTTATGGATTTTATAATGTTAAATTATTATAAAAATCATAATTGATGATAAAAATATTGGCTATGGTAATTATTATCAACTCATTGTTATCATTTGTAGTAATTTTTTAACTATTTATACCGATTATTATTTTATCTGTGAGTCAAACTAATGTATGAAATATCTCGAATGGTCTTGGATGTACTTTTGTATGTGCATATCTGTCTATGTTCGTAAACATGTAAATGCTTCATATAGTGCAAATATTTAAACTTGATAACCAACCTCATAAATGTACGGAAACCCGTACATATAGAGGTTACCTAAATCCAAAATACAAACAACATCCTGAAAATTTCTTCACCCACTTTAAAAATATCAAAACTGTTATTATCTGCATTGTTGTATAAAAATGGGAGTTGCCTCCTTTTTCTATCTTTTGGACAGACAACTCCAACTATCAATGAATTATTAAGAATTTATTAATTGTTTACATTTCATTTCACTCTATGCCCTTTATGAAGTGTGTTCATTAGAGCGTTTCAGTTGTTTTTATGGCTTTTACTAAATAATTGGCAGAAAGTAATTGTGTTTCATCGATTTTGATTGAGTTGATGGATTTTCAAGTGCATTCAACCATTAGTCCAGTTGTTTGTTTCTAAAGCTAATCTCTAACATGACTCATTACCCCAAGGCTACCAAATTGCTCTGGAACCATTCCATCAGCTGTTATCTCACTGCAGTCGCTTGAACTGGTTTTTGGCCGTCCATTTGCTTTTGTCATGTAATCAACCTGTTTCTGGTTACCAGCACAAATTACTTTTTTTATTGGTTTGGCTCAAGTTCAATATTACTGCTGAAATTATCAGACGTCGTGACGGCCGCCACGAATTCATTCTGAACGCCGATTTCATCGTCGTTTGACTTACCCATAAAAATTACATTAGGAAAAAACAGCCACAATTTGAGCAATTTTTTGTGCTAATGCCTATAGCTGTTCAAAATACTGTTGGTAAAGATTTTTTCCGAGTGTATTTTTAAGAAAAATTATGACATTAGAGAGGCGATTTGCTACCATAGTTATATTGATTCAAACGGAAGTCGTTTCACTAGTTTGAAGCTTTTCTGGTCAGTTTCAAAGTTTCCAATATTAAATCGAACAAACAGGGCGCCAGGAATCCTTAGAGCAATACCCTTCCTGTTCTAGAATTCAGAGCCCTAATAAGTAGACTGCAAACTCGCCACTGTGTCTGATCACTCAGCTGCATTGTTGAACTCCGGCCAAAGCCATAAAATAAGTAATTTGTGTTTATGTCTAGATTAGTGCGATTAAATCACTGACGCAAGTAAACAATGCCAAGCAGAAAGGGAGTTGTCCCCCCATGTATGATGCACATACTAAGTGTATCCACTGGGTTGAACCTTGAAATTGTTGGGCTATAACTTAGCTTATCATTTTTAATTCACAAAGTTTGACGTTTCACTTTCTATTCTGTGTTTTTGTTTATTTACTTAAAAAACCTCTTCCACACATTTTTTTTAGATTATTAAGAGATTGGCAACAATGATTCTCTTAATTCAAGCTGGTAATTATTGCAAATTTTATGGGCTTTCAAACTGCTAGTTGGCAACTTTTTTTATTGGTAACATGTTGTTTTGCTTTTGTGTTTCATGGCTCACTGAACAAGCTCAAAAGTAGCTTGTAGTTATTCAAAACCACAAAAATCATATTATTATGTTTCTTGCAAAGTTTTCTGTGAGAGAGACAACTGAATGATGCATAAAAATTGTTTGCCAAACGTTTTGTGGTCTATTTGATATTGAGGCAACCAAAAAATATCCTTTTGTATGCAAAAGGGTGCACAACTCCTTGGAATCGCAGTGTAACAGAGGTTTACGCATCCACCACAACAGAAACGTTTTCTCATTTCTCAATTATTTTGACTCTCTTACAAAGATTTTTGGTTTCACTAATCTCCAGTGACGTCCTTGCCAACGTTCCTTCCGCAATTCATATGTAGGATCTGACTTTATTCATGGTCTGAATAATGGTTTTTGGGAGAAGCTGCGTTCCCCTGAATTCTTTTAGACTTTGACAAAAACTTTACCGCTTCTTTCAGAGGTGACGTTGATATTTAGAGGACTTCTCAAGATTGTATATCAAAAGTTTTTCATTGTTGTTGTAGTTATTGGTCTGGTCGGTTTCCTCACGGTCCTTGTCATATTCTCTCGACTTAGCCAGGGTTCTGGAGACGAAATGGAACAGGAAATGATGGATAACCTGAATATTCGAGTAGCAGACCATCACAACATCGCTGCTTGATCGCTGATGTCCAATGTACTGCGTTTTATCTTCACACTCATTATTATTTCTTTTCTGTTTTATTTCCTGTATCTGTTCGTTATTTTACTTGGAGGTATTTAACTTTCTCCTTAATTTTTTCTCTGATAAAGAACTTGCTTATTTATTATTTGTTAAATAAATTTTTTAACTTAACCTTCAGCATTTTTTTTATTAAACGAATTCGTGTCAGTCAATTGTCGACAAAATGCTTTCCTTTCTTTTTCACGCCAGAGATTAACTCCGTCCAATCTCCTTCCCTACCCTGCTTACTCGCTATATATCATTGTGTGACAATCAAAATTATGCAGCAGAAAAGCGAAGTACTTTAAAATGTAATTTCTCAATCATAATGGAATGTTCTGTGTCGCTATACGGCACAAAATGATCGCTTATCTGAAACAAATTATTTCATTTCTTGTCTGAGGGGTCGGTTGTTGACATGATGAAGTTCAAGCAACAACTGTCAGCTGATTGCCTATTAAAATACAAATGATGGAGTATCAGATGGAAATGTGAAAAGAAACAAAATTATCGAGCTCGTTCATGTGGAAAAGTTTACTGTCTGGCAGCCACTCGCTAAGATGAGTCGTGTTTGTCAAATATAAAAATGGAAAGTAGAATGTATTTTATTTGTGTAGTATTTAATAGTCATCTGGACTGAAAATGATTTGTTGACTCCCACTCGTTAAACGCTTGAGCTGAAGTTGCAGTAGTTAATCCATCGTAGCTGATACTATCTTCTCTATAGTATTATAAGATTTGTACTTGACAAACATTACAAAACATTTCTCAGGTTATGACATAATCAATCAACTGCTGCTCATCTTGTAATAATTGCAAAGCGCTTCATGTTTCATATATGACTAAGGATTGTGAAATCACAAACGATAGCCCCAAATATAGTTTTGGAACCGGAAAGGAATTCAAAGTTTATCAAATGGTCACATCATTTTATGGATAGATAGTACAACTACTAGTCCAGCTTCTGGGTACTTATTGTGATTTAACAAAGCTTTTCTGAAAAAGGGGATAGCAAACCAACTGTAATTGGTCATCACTTTTCCAGATTGATACTGGGCTAAAGAAAAGTTGAACAGGTCGATGGCAATATTTTGAATTATTGATCTCTAAGTAATCAATTGACTTAAAGTTTCATCGGTGACTATTTGCAAAAGTGCCTCGAAAAGCATTCTCATGGCATTATAAAAATAAAAATGATAGTTATATGTGAAAGTTATATAATATAGTGACGATTCTTTTCATGTTAGCAAGCATGTCAAAAAGAACCACGCCATTCTCGAATTTCGGAACTGTTCATGGAGGTAACAGCATTCAAACTCTAGTTGCAGTTTGACTTCTAGTAAACAACCTGTGAATTCAACTTCCTTTTTATTGCACCACTGTGCTGATTTGAGGTTAACGTCTGAACTTTGCAATCATTTGGCAAATGGCATCATTTCACCACAGTTTCTCATCGCATAGTATAAATTTACACAAGAACGCCAGGCAATACCTTACACCAAATTGGTTTCTGATAATTGCTGAGCATTTAGTTTTACGTTCTGTAGCGAGCCGTTAACGGCAATACAGTTCAACCGACTACTTTCGTGTGGTTTTTTTTAAGTGTGTGAACATTTCTTGCTAGCGCGTCCGTTTCTTAATGGTAATATCATCAAAGAACTCAGTACAGAGTTTATGCCTGCGCTTGTTTAGCGCTTATTAGCGAGTTGTTGTTTTTTTATTTTTAATGGGTTATCGCAAGTAGTAAAATTCATTCATCAAATGTCAGTGGCTTACAGCATGAAAAATTCTTTATGCCTTTCGGTTCGGTCACATCGAGTTAAGTTAACCAATGTGGTTTTGTCTTTTTGAGACAGTTTCTTAGTCTCTCCAGAACCTATAATTAAATCAAAAATATTAAATTTCAGGTTTATGTTTCATCGCTAATTAATTTCATCACTAAATCATAAATCACCACGATGGATTAATAACTATGTTGAACCAAATTGCTCTACTAAAGATTGTTGGGAAATAAACAAAAAAGTGTTTTGAACCAAATTGACGCATATGGAACCCAAGTGCCGGCTTGAGAAGGCTAAACCACAGACCTTAACATGTGGTGAGACCTTAAAAGGTCCCACCCATTTACATCAGCACCCCGCAATCACTCCACAAATAGCTAGTCATCACGGAACCAAAAGTTAACCGCTTCCGTTTGTAGTTTTTCTCAACAAGATGGCTTCAATGGTAGCCAAATGTTCCATTCACAGTTTTTGAAGACAGTGATTTTCTTTTTTTCATTTGTTGATGGTTGGTGCTGGAAAAGCAGCTATTACTACCAGTCTAGCTTCCGTGTGGTCCATTACTGTGTGATCCACCGCTTGGGGGGGGGGGGGGGGGGGGAAGGGGGCCAAATGTGTAATTTGCATAAAAACGTCATTAAAAATCCTTGATCAACACCATAGTGTAAATAATACAAATACTATTGGTTGGATTGTTTCTAGATGCCTAGTAACAGGTGTTCAATATTGAGTTTTAGTAAAAATACTTATCGCTATCCCCAAACAAGTCATTGGAAAGGTCATTCATAGTTTCACAACCATGATGAAGTGCCACACAGACAACATTATTGAGTGAATCAGGCATATAGTCATTTGCAGAAATTGTGGTCTAGTATTGTTACATTTTCTGCAGTCTGTAGTTACCCAAAACCAAAAAAATAGAGCTTGCATTGAGTGTGTAATATTTGGCAAATGGCCCGACGATCACGTACGAGGGAAGCCAACAAGCCAAACATAAATTACTAGTGCTATAAACCTGCCTTTCTCTCAATTTCTTTAAGACTAATGTTCAATTAACTCATAGTAAAATTGATAAATTAAAACATTGTTGTTGTAAGCTGTGCATAGATTACTGGTGAGCTATGAAATATCCATCATTGGTTGGTTTTACCTATCAAGGAGCGTGCCATGCATAGGCTATTCTTTCTGCACATAGCTTAACCTATCTCCCTCCTTTCTTGAAATGATTACCAATAATCGTTTATTTAATGGCTTATATGAGTCAAGTAGTACGTCTCTTTACCATGAAAATTTGTTTCTCCTTCTTTATGCAGCAAACATTAGTGTCATTCCCAAACGGATGTGCACAGTTACAGTATGCGATGCTTTTTGCTCTCTCGTTTTTACAAATTCAACGCCTGACTCATATTTTTGATGTTTCAAGTAGACAAAAATTATACATGGTTGGTTTTTATATAAATCCAGGTGATGCTTTTGTAGGTTTTAAATTTACAAGGTTATTTTTTTCCTGCTGACTTTCTCAAAAATTTTAAGGTTTTTAGATGAAGACCTGGAGCAACATATGGATGTAATGTTCCTTGATTTTTTAAATATAGATAAAATAGCAAACCCTATCACATTTTTATTGCTTGTTTTAAAACAAAATCAAATTTCAGAATTGACAAGTAGCCAAAAGATTGCGCAGAAGCATGATCAATCAAGAACATTCGTTTGGAGAAGTTTATTTCGAGAGATTTATTAAAAATATGCAAACGCTTTTGTCAGAATGACGAAATGCTTTTTAATTTTCATTGGAAAAGTAAATAGTTTTCTGAGACCTTTCAAATCTGTACCATTACAAACTTTTGACTTTCGTTGTGGTGAGATGTATTAAATGTGCGGTCATCGTTTCTAGAGTTGCTGATAGAGCATGTTCAAATATATTTGTTATAGCTGTTCTGATGGTACCAGATAGTATCAACCAAAGTTTAATATTCATTCTTTGGTTTACTGCTGATGAGGCAGGAAGCAATCGATTACTAAATAAATAACAATCAAACAAAAAATCAAAAACCTATCGTGAGCGAGTGATATAAAAGACTTCGCTGAGATCAATGGTTGTTTAATTAGACCCTATTTCTCTATCGAATGTCAGAAAAGGGAGTTACTACATTTCTCGCTAGCTAATTAATCAAAGCAAGCAAATCATGTGGATTAATGAGTGGATTAAGGCTTACATAACACTCATTGGTTGAGGCTGTTCAATCGTCATTACTCTGATAAAATAGCCGTAATAGTGGAGAAAACAACATTATTAGAATACCGGCAGAATCTAAACAAAACGTACATTTAGCAGCATTGACAGTAGAAGATGATATAAATCAGTTTAAGGAGTTGTGGTCAAATCATTTTGGAGAAAAAGACCTGGATGGTAGTTTGGTGTGGTTGCGGGAGTGAAATGTGAATTGAGAGAGATTTCACTTGTCTGTGAATGTTTAGGTGTGTAACAAATGGTTTACGCAAAGGTTTCCACTATTCGTAATCAGTAAAAGCAAATTGCGCGCTTTTGTTGCGTCAAGAGTTTATTGATTAAAGGTCTTGTATATACATTACTGCCTTTGGTGCGTAAAATACATTCACTGTTAAAGGCAAACCTCATTTTTGGTTTGACCAAGGGATATTCCAGAATGTTCCAAGTAAGAAAATATTGAAAGTTCCTATAAGCTGAACAGATTATTCCCAAACACTTGAGTGAACTTTTTTCTTCTGGATTGTTGCAAAAATCTATCTTGCAACCTTCTATTTGCTGACAGCAATATTTAGCATTTTTTTTCCTAAGTATTTTGAATACTATGTGGAAATCTACCACCCAATCAGTCTGCTATCAGATGTTTCATAAGAGATATTATGGTTCAATCACCCTGGGCATTGTCAGTGTCAACAACGCTAATCATATCAATTACCTCCTTTGCTAAAGACTTCCTTTTTTCTACCTCAAGATCGGTGACATGTGCAGGACAGGTTATGGGTTAAGTTTTTCCGCGAACCAAGCTGCTGTTTGCCACATTTTAGTAGACTTTTCTAGTGGCTGAAGCACAAAACATTCTAATGCATCATCTACTCTTAGAAACAGTGCTGTACTTGCCGCTTCAGAGTAGAGCTTTTTATTGGCCTAATTACTTGTTTATTCGGTGTTTGATTTATGAGTCAAGACATTCTCAAACCCCAACTTTGCGCCCCAGCTGCTCAGTGATGTTGCAATTTATAAAAATATGGAGGTGGGTAGAGAAACAAGCGTGTCAAACACATATGCACGCGTCTAATTTTTGATGGAGAAGCCATAATTAGCATTTGGCTAACTGACAATGGTAAAATTAATATTCATCATCTGTGGTAACAAAAATATTTTTTCTGTTTTGCAATTTTAATTTTAAACAGCTGGCATACAAATTTCTAATTTCATATTTTAATCCCATCACAACTGGGTGAGAGATACTTTATTAGCTATGTTGGGTGCTCCTATTTGAGAAAGATTTAACAAAAGTACTAACGCCATGAAGCTTTTAATTAAAACATTATTAATGTAAACTTTTTTCTGATTGCTATGCAAAGGCCATTAATTTCAAAATTGACTGCCATGTTTTGTAAGAATTTACTATGCTGAAATATTACCAAATATAAAGAAAATAACTTATTTTCTGTTTAAACCAAACAATTGTGAAACTTAGAGACATGCCTTTGTATGCACACCTAGCCAATTTTAGCCGTATCAGTTGGACTAAAAACAAATTGTCAGGTTCATGTGACAGACTTCTCCGGGTGTTTTTTTACAAGTAAACTCTTCAACCCTACATAATACCATCATTAGTGGATTAATTACTGTTTAAAAACCAGAAGGTTAGAGCTAATGTTAATACTTCTGAACTTAACGTTTGCTTAGTCCTTACATAACTGAGTGACACCTGCATCAAGTGTATTACTTGTGGTAAGTTTTGCAATAAGCCCACTATGTTTGATATAAATTAATTAAATGGGCCCTACAACCTACACGAGGATATGCAGTGTCATAACTACGTAAAGCAGCCAAAATTTAAGTTTTACTTGTACATAGACGGAACCGTTAAACAGGACTTTGGGGGTGGAAACATGCAGATATCACTAAAAGTCATTAATTCACATATGCCCTGTCACTTTGCGAAATAATTAATAATTTGTTACACTGAACAAACGACGCAACGCTTGCTCTATCGGTGACGGAAAGTATAACAGAGTACCACCATGAATCGCTCATTAACTTCATTATCATGTACAGAGCGGTGGTTCTCACAGTTTGACGTGAATCACAGGGTTCCTTTGGTGCCTGTAGGAGGTCTGACAGAGTCCCACCGTCCATAGCAGCAATATCGGGTGTCAAGGTTTCCCCAATCTGTCGGTGCAACAAATTGACTTTTATGTAATGAGTGACGTTGAATTGGATGGTACAATTGGTAAATCATGCAAATTTGGTTCTATTTTGTCCTAGCATCTCTGATATGAAGAAACTGACAGCTGCAAATCAAAGAAAGACCAAATGTACTTTTTGAGATTCGAGTGCTTTAGCCATAACAACGGACCTCTAATATGTGATTGCTCTTTATTCAATAAGGAACGACCTAATAATTAGGTTAACAGTAATCTTTATTAATTTACTAAAATAACCATTTTTCGGATATGGAGTGCTTTTGGTTTGAACTGATAATTTTTATCGGATGATATCAAAAAACATTCTATTATCCGTATCATTTCAAACTTTGCAACATATATTTCTTGAATGGTTACATACAGTTAGAAGCAAGTGATTGATATGTTGCAGCGTGTTTATTTATTTTATGTCCTTTGAATGCCTTCATTCCATCTCTAAACAATTAAAAATATTAGATAGACAATAATAATTAATAACTTGCAGTAAAAGAGGGAATTATGCGAATGATACATACAATTGTCTTTGACTCATAAGTCAGTACAGATATCTCCTAATCCCTCTCCTTAGCACAATTTGATGATACACTGCATGGGGTGGTTTATGGTTAGACTAGGAGTGCCTAGATGAAAGAAACTAGCACCTGTAACAACCTATCCTCCACATCATTCCTTGTTGGCACCGTACAAATCTGAGTCAGTAAGAAACTTCTAGTTACGTAACGTCATACCTTGTTTTCTTTTTAAAGCTTTACTCACTCCTACCTGAGGGAGTTCTTTTTACCATTAGCTGACCAAAACTGCCAGTTCTATAGTTTTTCTGGTAACGTTAAGGTTTGATAATAGACATTAGTTGCACAAATCAAATCGTAGAGCGTAATTTAATTAGTTGAGTTTTTGCCAAAATCCGAACTTTTTATTTTTCAATATTTTTTCTCCTATGCACTGAAATGGGATTGAGTTGCTGTCAAACTGTGTCCATTACTACAACCAAACATGGTGAAAATTCTATAATATTTCGTTCTGTTTTTAATGTTTCCCGAAGGTTTATTCATTCTGTAATATTTCTAAACATATTTGCCAAAATCATGAAGCTATCAAAAAATCAAACTTACTAAAAAATATTGCAACCAGTCTGTTTGTCATGAATTTTTGAACTCACAACCTAATGTATATTTTGGGAAAAGGTAAACTCAGTGGTTTTCTGTATTTGAAAAATCAAATGGGTAATAGACTGTCCTTTTGCAAAAAATTTATTGGTTTCTTATCAATTTTCTGAGTAAGTGGCATACATCAACGTCATTTACATTGTTGTGACCATGTACCTGTTTGTTCCATGCCTTGTGGTTACATAAATGCCCTATATCTCACCAACAGCATGTGCTTCTTTCTTGAAAAAAACTACATTGTAACTATATCTAACAGATTATTAAAGATTAAGACCATACTACGTCGTGAACTCTACCACATGCCTGTTTTATTACTGTGAGCCAATGATGGATCTCCAGAGAAAGTGTTCACTCTTGAACATCGATCAAAGTTTATGCGGAATAAATTTCCTTAAGTTTCTCCTAATATTACATAATCATGAGGTAGCTTCAGGTAAGAGATATAACAAGCATTTTGATTCTTATGTAACCTGGTTTTGCGCAAGTTCACCAGACAATGACTAAAACTCAATGGTCTGAAGTCAATTGTGTGCAAAACTCTAGCATACTGCGAAAAAGGTAAAACTTCATGCAAAGTAGGCATTGATTCATCAGCTACTCAATCGATTATCAATACATTAAATTGATTTGCAGTTTCCACCAATCACCATCCACCATCAAAACGTGATGTATAAATGGCTGTATACTTTGCATACCTGAATCATATCTCTGTACCAGTATGCAAAACTTGGGAAATTATGAATCGTTTGCCAGCAATATCCATTAAACCGTAAATAGATACAGGCTAAAGTGAATTTCACTGAAATATCATCTTTTGTGCATTATGATTGACGTCGAAATCTGTTTTGAGTTTAAACTAGCTTCTCCATAAGGTCATATCTAGAAAGAGTGCATTAGACTCCCAACGCAGAAAGAATACAGGAATATTAGCAATAAAAATACAAATGCACAAAGCTATATAAACCCCTGTTTACAATACCGTATTTGGTGATTATTCAAGACTGATTAAAAATTAATCATACCTTCTTTAGAATTTATTTTTAAATGCAAGCTCTACTAAATCGTTTAGAAAGTTTATATTTCATTTTTAATGTAAGTAAAAATTTTTGTTACAGCCATACTCAGCATTTCTGCGGACTATCTGTTTAAACAACAGCACCGATTTTATTTATCCTAACAAGATTTTGGTAATGATTACATGATCGTTATCTACACTTTTGCAATATAACAGCTTCAGGTAAGTATACTGTTAAAAAACACTCACAGCTTATCACTTTTTTGGATTTAAATTAGATCGACTCGTTATCCTCTTTTTTTGGTTTCTTATACATGAATACAAAAAAGTTCTCACACAGAGAACGCAGCTGTAACGTATACTAAAACAAGACGTTTTATTGAGACTTTTTTAAATACGTTACTCGCCGGAAACAACGCATAAATATCTATCCCTCAAAATTTCGATCCAGTTGTAAAAGTCTCATTTCATTTCTAAATCTCATCAGAGACTGAATATTGTTATAATCTCCATCTGTTATTGTAAAGCTAGCCAATGCTACTCTATCAAGAGAGGCAACTTCCAATGACAATTTAACGTTGAAGATTATGCATTGCATACAACCAAGTTTGTAATACAATCAAGTTAGGTCAGCTGCTGGTATAATGTTGCCACTGTGTTTTTCATATAATTGGTTTTCAGAACTTTTTTGAAAAAAAAACTCCAAAAATGTTCATCAAAACGTTGACTCAGTCATTTGCATTGTAGTCGAAATCTTGAGTTGGTAATTATATTGCCACATAAAATATCAAGTTTTGAACACAAAAAACAATTATTATTTCAACAAGAAATTAAATTCCAACATTAAAACTATAATCTCAATTTTTTAGTTGTGAGGCTGTAGGATGGCTTCAGTAGAGATGTTCTTGTAAGTCAAGTCAAACAAGCAGTCTAGTTGTTATTGTTAGTTACTAGACTGTTTCATAAGTGAGACCATGTTACTTGAAGGGATTTAGATGATGAAATGGAATGTTTTAGTACAAAATGGTTACAGCTACTGTTGATGAGTCTGAACATTTTTTGCCAAACTGCTCAAGCCTTTCCGCTTTCCTCAAACAGGATGTAATAAAATACAGGTATTACATTTAAATAAACAAAAATAATTTTGCTAGGTTTGCAAAGCTCCGTTTGATTCATTCTGTTGAATATTTACCTTTCAAATAGTTTTTGTTGTCATGAATTATGGAGTTGTGGTATTATGCTGCAATAAAATGTAGATTATGAAATATACTAACAGGATTTCCATTCAGAGATTTATTAGTTAAAAAATTAACTGAATTTCACAACTGCCAACTTTTGCAATAAGGTCTTTTGTTAAAAAAATAGCTATATAATCGTAGATAACGTGCTGTGAACCTATGGTTTTGACTATCAATGTTAGCGTAACATCATTAATTACAAAAAAGATTAAAAATGGAAAATCCCAATTTTTGTCGCAGTGTCGTAGGCTTAAGTAAAAATCCTTTGATGCATGTGATTATGTCCTTTAGTACACAAGAGGGATTTCGAAAGAAATAATTGAGTACACATCCGTATAATATAGCAGTTAGTCATTCAAGCTCAAAGCATCGTTTTTGTTGCTTTAGCAATAATTTAAAACCGCAGTCGTTTTGGTAAACTGCAAACACTGTCTTGTACAGCCAACAAAGATAATAAGAAAGTGTGGACCTATATGTTTTAGTTTAGGTTCTCTCGCACAAAGATATAAGACCCTCTGTTAGCTAAAAATGCTTCTTTCTCTTCACTCTGTTTATTTCTATTATGCTTCATTCCATTTAGCCAAATCAGAACAGCTTGAAAAGAAACAACTGCGACTACTCATTAGAATTCATTTTGTTTCTTCGCACAAAATTATTGATGACAAACGCACACCAATCACCTTCCATTTCCTGCCTCTCCATCACATCCCACTCACTTCCTTTCACTTTTATTGATCAGTTACTATTCCATTGTTTTTTCCTTTTTCGACCGTTACTTTTCTCCCAATATTATTTAAAAAGAAAGGATTGTATGGCAGCTAAAACTTTATGGAAAAAATATCGTAAACAACTATATTGTTAAAGTCATTGGTGAGCAAAAAAAACAATGAAATGTTGTTTACATTTGATAACACGCTGTTAGTGTTGTTGGTTTTACCACCAGCGCATCTCGTTGAGTCACAATTTAGCATTTGGGTGTTTATCGAAACATAAAACATGTTTGACTACTTCCTTGCCAGTAATTACTAGATTACATATCACTCTAATCTCACCACTTCACACAATTACATGAGAGAAGTAACGTCATTGCATTTTAAATATAATTTTCTCATAGAGTAAAAAAAATAGCGGAACTCGAATTCCCAGGGAGCAATTATTTTGCACAGCGAAATGGTGAGCCCTGCAAACTGCCACCAATACTTCTGACAAACTAATGGGACTGTAATTGTCTCTTCACTGTCACCCTATTCCTCTTCTTGTACAGTATCTATATGTGCAGTAATAACAGAGTGTGTGTCAGTGCGAAGCATGCTATGTTGTTATTAACTGTACTGCTCCTAGCTATATAATAAAGGGGCTTCAATGTCTATTAATTTATTTGCCTTGACATTTCTCTGCATGATCGACGATATCTACGTTTTATATCATGTAAACATGAGTGCTGATAGTAGACATAGCCTTTGCTCTTAGCGAGTTTACTTACGCAGAAGTAGAGAAAGGCCCCTTTTATATAATACTGTTATATAATACTATTATATAATACTATTATATAATAGCTAATGAAACCACAAATAATATCTACATATTTGCTGCTTTTTATTAAAATGTTGCTTTATATTGCATCATCAAAAGTTGTCTGACTAACTAAAAATTAAATAAGTGTTGATGAAGCGCCGTCTTGGTAACGTGAACAACTTTTGTATTTTGTAAACTGTCAAACTGCTGCTTTACAAAGCCTGGACATGTTGCATGGATACCGCTGCTAACAAACGGTGAACTGCAATTTCTTTAAAGTTTTTGCTATAATCGGGGTGCTTTCAGATTGCAGGTATCTGTACTTTCAAGGCAAGCTGATCCATCACAGCACTTCTCAATCAAAGTACTGTATAGGCATGTGTAATTGAATAGATGAAAGATGCAAGCAAACAAAGAAAGCGATGAAAAGGGTGCAGCTATGTGACATTCATTGCATGTATTATGATACTAATGTGTCAACTTCGCCAATGTTTATTGTTGGTATACACTACGCTTTGAGCTTGTTTACTGCAGTTTCATTCCCATACACAACAGATCATGACAAGTAAAATGTTTCCTACACCATCATCAGCACTCCCGCAACAGCTAGCTAACTAAAAAACACCAACTAACTCAATTTCACTAACCGCTGTACAGAGACTGACCAGCAACCTATCAGTATTGCTGTAAATACCGTCTAATGTCATGCAATAATGGCGCGTAGTACTATCCTACCAGGATATCAATATTTACTGTCTTATCAATATCACAAATCTGTTTTTTGCAAACGTCAGTCACTCGCTGGTGTTGAATGGTAATTTACAGTAAAGTATACAATGCGTTGTGATTGGTTAATTTGTGAGCCATGCTCAGCAGTAGCCAATTAAATTGAAGTGTTGCAATAAAGGGTTCATAATATAACAGGTAGTTAGTTGGTGAAGCGTTAGAGAGGTTTGTGCATTGAAGCTAATAGATTGGGGATTCAATATTTCACGAGTCTCTTATACTTTAAGCTTGCATTCATTTAAAGACTAGAAAGAAGTTACATAACTAGCTACTACTCTACCTACAGGTATGTAATACATGAAGTCTTCAAAAGTAAATCTCTCACATTTTATAACAGCAACATTTTCTAAAAAGCTACCCGTTTCAACTTAAACAGTTGTCTAGTCATACTTTTCTTGTCAAATTTGAACTTTTTAACAATGAATTAAGTAATGTTCTTTGAATAAAGTTTAAAAGTTTTATTGATGAAGCTTTAATAACCGCTACTTTCATTGCTGATGTCATAACAGTGTGGTGATGAGCACATTGAATGGTTTTCGATAAAGCGTATCGTTAAAATTGGATCAGTGACAAAAGGATTAAGCATGAATCAGCCAAGACCTGCTTACTGATCTAGTAACCATCCAAAGCCATCATTTACTTTCATCCTAACATTTGATTTACTATGATCACGTTCAAGAAAATTAAAAATATGCAAATTTTTGACAATGAGTTTTTGAAGCGTGCGTAACCAAATCATGCATTCAGTCTTCACTGACATAACCTCTACAATCTCTCATTTTGTTAGCAGGTTGAACATGACAGCAACGTTCACTAACTACCCTTATAGCATGTCTGGAATGGGCTACCCTAGCTCTTTGGAGTCCGGAGTTACTAACAAACTTTCTCCCTACCAAATTAACTCGTTGGCAGCGAGTGGCTTTGGTCCCGGCAGCAATCCTATGGAGATAATGCACCAAGCAATGAACCCTTACAGCAATGGAAACAATGGAGCCTACCACAATGGTGAGTTGTCAGGTAGGCAAGAAAGCTTCAATTGTCTCTTTACCTTTTCCTTTTGGTCTCTTGCCAAAAAAGCTTCACAAAAGCCACCTCCAAGGTTTCAAACCATTTCATCTTTTTCTGTTCTCTCCAATCACATCATCAAATCAGTCATACTAAAAAGGTTTCTGCTCCAAAACTGTCTGCACAAACACACCAATTTCCTATAATTTATTAGTTTGATGTTAAATGGACCATTCCACACAGTGGGTGTCCCACTCCAGGTAGTAATGGTACCCCCAGTCACAGAACTCGTCCATTATCGGTGAACATCAGCGTAAACAATTGAGGGTGAAATGTGCTGAAACAAAATGGGGCCCGGATACCCGCAAGAAAACCGTTACTGGTGCATAACTACCTCAAATATGCGATAACCTATATTGCATTTAGTTAAATGGCATCCGAGTGTCTTACTGTTATGGCGCATGAGGTGATTTGAAATGAAGTATTAGAGTTTTCTTGCACCAAATAACCAACCGAGATTGATAGATGTCATGTCATCGAGTGGTTTTAAGTGAAAACAACGCATATTTAGTTTTACTAATTTGTTTAAACTTTTGAATTGTCTCAGACCACTCTGTTGGTTTAGTCACTCGGGCTATATTTGCCAAGTAAACAAACTATTCATTTCCGTTGACACTTTGAGATGAAAAGTCTATATACAGGTTACCCATAAACAGACATTTCATTCTTTGGTCCGAGACAAAAAAACTGCATTTTGAAACATTTGCAACCAAAAGTTGTCAGAAATGTCTTTAATGTCATAATTGGTGGAGAAGATTGATTACAGAACTAATTACAGCCTAGACTGGAAACACGCCGCAAAAGTCTTCACATCTTTTGAAGTCCAAATGCATCGTTGTTTTACTCCATTTCATCCCACAAACAATTATTTATTTTCTACCAAATGTTATATTAAGTAGCAAAAAAATTGCCAATCAAGTTCTCTCCCACAATCTTGCCCCATTTTGGTATGTCGCAATTGTGATTCAACAGGATATATCAGCTCCACCTAGCAGCAAATGGTAAACATTATGACATCACATCTTGTGTGAATAACAGCACGACCCTGGGGTGTCAAAGAATATTATTTGGACCTAAAGTGATTTGTTCTAATAGTGTTTTTTGAAATATTCCTTAGGTAATTAATAATATCAAAAACTATGATTGTGGAGACAACAGAAAATGTTCTACTTCTGCAGCGAGCATCTGTCAAGGTTTCTTATTGTCTCGCTTGTGGTATTTTGACCGCACACCGACCATGACAATATGCACTAATATTTTAATTATCCGACTCCTTATTATAATTAATTTGAATCTGAGTTGATAGTCTCACAGATCCTGCTAATTCAAACCCCAGCAAAACCTTTGACACCTACTTTTCTTAGACATTTTTAAGACACCGTATCATCATGCGGATTTAAAAGACCTCGGAAAAACTGTCACTAGATAATCTGTTTTTTTCCTTTTTCTTACTCTTTAGCCAGCACCTGCATAGGTTCTACAGTCAGCAATGGAATAGAACCTAACACTTTACTAAATAGAAAAATTATAAAATGTAGAAGCTGTGAAACTTCAGCTTTTGTTGACAGAATGAAACCTTTAAGCAAATATAGTCATTATGTCACATAACCTGGTTTGAACAGCTGTACCGGTTTTTTTATCAAGTTGTATATTTGGAAAGGTAGCAAAAATAGTGATTTTGCCCGTTGCTATTTCAACTAACAACCTGCTAATTGTTGGTATTTTAAATAGATCCTCACTGAAAAATTTTTCCAGTTGATTGAATCTAACTCTTTGTTGTTTATTTAAAAAAATTACGAACAATTTCAATACTTGAACTGATGTTATGTATTGTGCGGTATTAAATCATATGTAATTAGCATGTACATCGTGTGTAATACATACACAGGTGTTCTAAGCCCTTGTTATTGACAACAAGTTGAATAATTACCAAACCATAAAAGTCAAATATTTCAATAAAAGCATTTTATTTTACTTTCATGTAAATTAACGGTAACTGGTCTCAAGTCTAATTGACTAAAGGACAATTATTGTGTAATAATTAAATGTCATCTTTGCTTCTAAAAGAAAATTAGAAACGTAAGTTTCTACTGTTTACAAGTTTATGAGTTGAACATTCATTCTCTCATTAGCATGAACACATTATAATTAGCAGCTGCATAAATGTAGTAGGAATAAAATATGAAACCTTACAAGGGAGCAAACTTAGATCTGGCACCATCTCCTCACAATGGAGAGAGACGGATTGATTCAGAAGTCTTATAACAGTTGACTCTAACACACAATCGTGCCAAAGCAGTGCATTTCAATGTTTTCAAAACCATCACTCTACTGGCTGATATATATTTGACACTATCTCAGTTATATAAAACATTAGCGGACCCTTGATAAGTCGACGGACTCATTGTGTTTCTATATATACCTGGTCAGATAATTAAAAGAATATTTACTCCTTTGGTTAGAGATCGTTGATATTCCAGCAGAGACTAATCTCGAGCCATCACTCGGAGAATTGACAGTAGCTGGCTGGGCAGTACATTACATTAATCCTTCTATTGTACACCAACTAATTAATGCGTGTATTAGCATTGGCACGCTGTTTGAAGAGCTTTTTTGGCAAGGCATCTTAAAAAGTCACCTTTTGGCTAAACTTCTCTAAAAAGCTGCTTTTTGATGCTTTGTTATGCAACTGAACAGTTTTTTTAACTTGAGCAAGGGAACGAAATGTTGATTAAATTATGTTAAATTGAAATGAAAAAACTAGATACAGTTAGACAGCTAAAATCGGATTAAAATATTAAATTTTAATTCTTGAACTCTCTTTCTAGAAAAAAATTGTGTTATTTTCAGATGTTTTTTTGTTCCATGTGGTAGCTGAAACATCTTTTGGTTGACTATCAAACTCAAATATAAGGTTCACAGACTATGATGCAATTTCTGCCGATATTTGCGGCAAAAGGAACTGTAATATAATAAATTGTAATATATATCACTTTTTTCGTTTTTATTACTGCCTATAAAATGAACATTATACCATATGGCTTTTGTTCGTACCCAAGTGTGCATGAGTAATACAGTACTTCTATACCACAACGCCTTAATAACAAACCCAACCCAATTTCTTACATCTCCGGTATCGTTGTGCAGACCATGGGAAAATACTTCTCAACATAAACACAACACATAAATACTGTCTTCCAACATGAAGCGTCTAGTGCAATTGTCAAATTGTTTGTGCTAGTGCGAGATGTCTTTGAGATTGCCTTGGTTTCTAAACTTTGATAGCATGAGCTAATGAATTCGCTACTTCCCACCCGCATTAATGGTTTGGGAAAACTCAGTCTCGAAGTAAGCTGGTGGAATGCTGATTAATTGGGAGGATCGTGTGGTCGTTTATGACAGTAGTTGACAGTGCAATACCATCATATTTCAAGTTAGGTCCAGATATTGTGAGATCTGGAAAGCTCGGCAAAATATCCAAAGATGTCTGCGTGAACAAAGTCATTAACGGAGCTTATTTATAAAAATTATGAATTAGCAACAGGAAACAAAAGACAATCAAATTACATTACAGTTTTTTGCTCAAGTCTTACTTATTCATGCGTGTACACCAGCTGGGCCTTTTGAATTTTAAAAAATATATATATTAATTTAGTGTTTACATTTCAAGGTTTTCTTTTTGCTTAGGAGCTGTACAATTTTCATGTCTTTAATTTCCTGAAAGAGATGTATTACCCTTCATTCATACGTCAATATTTGTCATCATTTTTCAAAACTCTAATTAGTATCAAGCCAACCAATATTGTTTTTTTGTTCTAAAGTTTGCAGTCATACTTGATTGTTACTAAAAAAATATGTTTCTAATCCCGATCAACATAAGCGATGCTCATGAAATAGCGAAAATAAAACATCCGAACGGTTTTGAGAAAATTTTTATGGAAAACCACAAAAAGCTCGAATGCAAATCAGGCCATTTTGTCGGTTTGGTGAGGCAATATTATACAGGTGCCCATGCTTGTGTGATACCATTCATTTTATGGCAAATATGGCCAGGTGCTTTGCTCTTTCTTGCCCAGTAGTATCATTTCTCATCACTCAATGCTGTCATTATGTCAACCAAATGTATGGCCGCGATTCACCACCAACCCAGCTGCGTGGCGTTTACCATCAATCCTATTTATTTCATTGCCTTCTGTTGATACAAACCTTCGCTCTGGTCTTAATGTTACCAACAATATGCAACTCTTTGTCATTTAATTGGTGTTATACGTGAATCTACGTGATGATCAATGCATGAAGGTTAAGGGATTAGGCGTATTTTGGAAAGCAACATTTATTGCTAGTAATCCGTTTTAATCCTTTAATTTGTTTGATGATATTTATTATAACCTTACTCGCATAAAGTCATTCATAAAACTTGGGACTTTTACCTATCTTTGAAGTTGGTAGTAGCATACTTCCTGCACACACCATGATGACGCATATTTGGCAACGATGTGGTTTTATTCATCCATAAATTGGTTTTCAACTGTGCTCTTTGCTTCTTTACGCTTATTCTAAATATGAAAGACGTCATGTTTTTGTTACAGAATTCTATTTCAGTCACTTTGCAAGGCATTCAGTATTCTTTCACCTGCTCTTTCTAAATCTGCGAAAATATTTTAATCACTCTAAAAGCTAATAGCTAACAAGAAAAAACCTGTAATTTTTGGAACCCTGACAAATTGGCAGATGTGTTTTTGAAAGTCTTCCCTTTTTAACAAATTGCGCGTTAGGAGTGCTTGGCTGCGGACAAACTTCTAGCACTAGGAATTGATTGATAAATTACTATTTGTCAACTCTCTCCTAAAGGTTCACTGAGTGCGGCTTGGGCCAACCAATATCGGCGGTGAATAAATTATTATTATTATTCATTATTATTAATTGTGTTTTTGTTGATGCAAACAGCTCTTTAAACCTTTGAAGTATTTCATCATGAGTCTATTGCAAACATTTGTAATCTTTAACGTCTCTTTAAGACCCATTTTCTTAAAACAAAAACATATATATTGGCAATTCATCGTTTGACCACAAAAGTGTGACCACACCAGTCTTTATGATCATTACATCATGGCTATATAGGTTTTTGTGCACCCATGATCCAGCGTTATCAGAATGTCATCACCAAGCTGACTACGATAACAGCAGTTGTGAACTGAGTGGAATGGGTAACTGCACCAACATGGCTGTCGTTGAATAACTTCTTGATCATGCGTGAACTTTGCGATATTGCTATCTGCGCCAAAGTCTGTGATCAAGTTAGTACACAAAGCCTGTGAACCTTAAAGATGAGCAAAGTATTTCAAGGTAGCACTGAAGCATTGGTGGAAAAAAGAACTGAAACTACGACATGACAGGATGTTTTTGATAACAGTTTATTACCGTAGTTACCCCGTTGCATTCAGTTGGAACGATAAACTGATGCCTTTGCTGTAAACGCTGCCATCAATGATTCAACAGATGTTCACACTCTAGCAGTTCCTTGTTATGTAACCACTAAACCCAGAGTGTCAAGTCTTGGTTATTAAATATTAACTATAAGTTGTTATTATCCTTCAACCCGCATGCACTAAAAGACATTTGCTTATGGTGGTACCTCCTATCAAACCGTCTTATTCTCACCACAAAACCGATCGTCTGCATCGGTTTTCTCAAATGATGTAACAATATCCTTTACTGTAATATTACATAACCATGAAACTATTTGACATTGACTTTTAAACCCAGACTTCTAATTTCCTTTACATTTTGTGATTCAACAACATAGCAAAAATCATCATTGTCAGTCTGTGACGTGACAAATCAGATAACCTTGTTTTGGTGCCATTCCCATTGTTTTATCTCCCATCATTAGCGCTTGTCACGCTTCATTGACTTCTTCACCCATCTCTCAAACATCACTGACAACCACGTATTCTGCTGTGCCAATTTTAACTTTGGACACGCACAGTGGCTACTCACTCTTTTGATCGTCCTACATATTTGCAAAAAATCAAATTTTTGTAATAATATTACTGTAAACAACATTTTTGTTGCGTTTCAAATATAGATTCAAGATATAGAAGAAGCATTTATGTTACATAACTGTGTTGTTTAGTATAAGCTAGTTAATTATATCTTGTACCAGAAAAACAATAGCGCAACGTAAGATTATGAAAGTCAACAAAGATGAAATCAATTTTTATTGCTGTTCAGATGATTTTGGCTGTCAAAGGTTACCGCGTGATTTCATAAAAGCTTTCTACATGGTAACAGATACCACCGGCTTTAGTGGTTATTGAATCAGGTATCCGTGCTATGGATTGCAAGTTAATTAGAAAAAAATAATGAATTGTCTTGCAACAAATGATTATGAATCAAAAAAACTGTTCTTAGATGTGGTTAGCTAGCAATGTTTGAATCATATCCATATAGTTTCCTTTTGCTGATGGAAAAACGAATTTGATTTTTTCCATCGAATAACATTAATGTATCAATTTTAGTGGTTACCCCAGCAAGAAAGCAGAGAAGAGAACGAACAACATTCTCTAGGCAGCAACTGGATGTTCTGGAAGAGCTCTTCTTGAAAACCAGATACCCAGATATTTTCATGAGGGAGGAAGTGGCTCTGAAGATCAACTTGCCTGAATCTCGTGTGCAGGTAAGAATTGCTAACCTCCCAAAAAAAAACTAGAGTTCTTTCTTAGTGTTTTCGCAAGAATATTCAGGTATCATAAGTGTGTTTTGCCCAATTAACGTCAACGACCAATTTCTGGAGCCAAGATGTCAGCAACTGAGCTATTCCCAGGTGCTGTTTTTTTCGTAATTAATAGTGATTCCAAGCAATTTAAAAAAAAACAATGTTTTATGGAATCGCAAGAAACATGATTTAGTTTAGTTCAAAATACTTTTAGACATCGATTTTATTATCAAGGTTTCTAAAGTCCAAAAATTTCACAATAATTATTTTGGAAAAATAATTCGGCAACTTTATAATCTAAATTGTTATGACCATCCTTTGTGGTACCAACTTTCGCTTATTCCGCCACGTCAAACTCGCAGTACCTGTTTGGACGCATCTATTAGCAATGAAATTGAGTTATGCTTTATAGATATTTAATAAGAATGTTCTGCAAAAAAAGCCGCTAAAAAGGTATACAGAGGCTTGTCAGTTGCGCCCATAATAATTTCAGAGACATATTCTTTGGCAAATACCTTGAGAAAATATCAGTAATGGGTATTTAATATGGCAAAGGGCTGTGGCAGAGAGTGTCATGCTAATGCATAGATGGTCCCTAGTCGAGATCCTTTGATTCATTCCAGCTAACTTATACTAAATTACTGATGTGAGGCTAACCGCAGCCTACGTCACCATTTTACCATCAATCATGCAACACTGGCTTTCCGCCACTTGAGAAATAAGTCAAAACAAGACTCGCGCAAAAAAGAAACATGTACAATTTTTGTGTGTTGATCAAATCTTTGTGACAAATAGATAAGTTGACTTTGACAGCAATGAATCAGTGATTATCATGTGCAGCCCATCAATGAAAATCGTTCGATTAAATTTTGATGCAGCTCAGATTTATGGTCGAACCTGTGGCAGGACATTAGCATACTAATGTTGATTTCTGTAGTGCTGTTCATAGAAGCATTGTCCATTATTCAAATAAATAGATATTCAGAATTGATTTGTAGGTTCTTATCTCATGTTACAAAGTTTACTCACTGCTCAAAACTTCTTCCTTAATTGAACATTTACAGCAAACCAATATGAGTGCGAAAAATTCAATATTGTAAATGGCTTCAACTATTACATTGTTGTCTCTGGCAGGTTTGGTTCAAGAATCGCAGAGCTAAGTGCAGACAGCAAGTAAAGACAGGAGGAGCCCCAGAAACGCCAACCACCGTCAAAACAAGACCAAAGCTCAACACTTCTTTGAGCAAGACCTCTATTGTCAGTGGCAAACTATCCCCAGGAACTAGCAACTCAGCGGGAGGCAGCCCAGTTGGGTCTCCGTATAACGCTTCAAATTCGCCTCCTCAGCTCAACCAGAATATAAACGGAGGACATACTGGTAAGATTTATTTTCCATTTAAGAAATGGTGGAACGCTTCAGTCCCTGGTTTTAATCTAAACCAATTTATGTATTAATCAGAGTTCGAATATTCAGTAAATCTCATTCGTCAAATCACTTTTGTTTTTTAAGATATAGAGATAAGACGCACTTGATAATAGCCATAGGGTTTTAGAAGACTTGACTAGGTGGCACCAGTATAGCTAAAGTTCCTACAACAAAAATTGGCATCAGCAAATGCGCAGCACCATGCCAATGCGCACCAAGCCGTAACCAATAAATAATAAATTACTGTACAAATCCCATTCAGTAACAGATACAAATTACGTCAGTCATAGTTGTGCAACTCGTTTAACAAATGCAATTGGCATGACACCAACTAGCCAACATATGTGTTCTGTTCAAATGGGTACCGCCCATTGGTCAGTGCATCTAACAAGTGGCTGGCACTTTGCTTTCTTGTCAAGTTCTTGATATCTTAGCCGGTGATGATTCCAAAAAAGACAGGTGGTCCCAAACTGAATCAGTTTTCATGTGACTATTTTACATTTTTTCAGATAGTGGCAACTCACTAAGTGCAGAGAATAGCCCTGTGCAGTCATGGTCACCACCAATCAGCACACAAAGCTCTGTGGATCCCATGACCCCAGTAACCGAACAATACAACAACGTGCCCTCCAGATCGCTTTCTCATTCCCACGACTTTCTAGACCAGTACAACAATTACAACGCCCAATACTCCAATAACTACTATGAAACGCCTTATCTCGCCCAACACCAACCACAAGCCAATATGTACACAATGCAGCAGCAGGCTAATGGTAGTCAGCAGCTCCCTACTGGCCAACCACTACAACAACAAATGGAACCATACTATCCGCTAGAGCCGTACACTCGAGTACAGTCAGTCGGAGATATCAAAATGGCTACTCAGCAGTTTGAGTCAACTCGTCACGGAGTAAGTCTCTCTCAGCCCGATTTGAGTACTGCTAACTGGACTGAAGAAACCAAGTACCAAGTGCTATAGACGCGATGCTAAGACAACAGAACCTTGTCAATATACTCAAACAGTCTGTCTTAAAAAGGCTTATTTTCTCTAAGACTTGTATACTCATATGTGTGCGGAATTCCGCGCACTTCCGCAATGTTTTGACGCATCAGAAATGACTTTTACTCAGATTTGAAGTCAATTATGATATTAGCAATTATTCTTTAAGATTTTTATTATCTATATTATGTATTTTCTTGATGCTCTCATCATATTTAAAAGACATAATTTCGTACTTTATGCAGCGCTATAGCATAATTTATTTGTGGAAATTTCTAATGCATGTACAGGTATATTGCCTCATTCTGATTAATATAATTTTTCTGTACATTACAAAATAGTGATTATAATTTATTTTTTGTCGTTTAAAGCTCTATATCTCACTATGAGAATTTTTGTGTTTCATTCTAGCAAGCTTGATCTCGGCTTTTAAACATTCCCAGTTGTAATTTTTTTTACACTGAAATGCATTCCACATAGGGAGAAGGAAGGTAACTTAGATTTTAGTACTATATTATGTAATAAATTTTATTTACTATATTTACTCTGTCTTTATATTTATAAGTTAAAGAAATAAGATTAATTAATATAAAATAAAAGTATGATTCATGTCAGCACACCTTCTGAAGTTGTATTGCAAAGTATCAACGTTTTCACACTTTTTTCCAAAACAAAAGATGATAGTACAGCCAAAGAACTTCTCACACCAACAATATGTAATATATCAAGCATTTTACATTTTTATTAAAAAAAAACAATGTTTCAACCAACAGTCACACGCTTTGGTTAATAAAACTTGTTGCATCACAATTATGGTGTTAAAAATAATGTGCAAAAAACATAGAAAATGTAATAATTTATCTTTGTGTATGAAGCAATGGTTAGGTATTTGTTTAGAGGTTTTAATTAAGAGACTGTTGTTGAGGTGAACTAGTGTGGTTAGGTAACCAGCATTGTACGGCTAACCAAAGTCAATTGCACCAGAGCACATTAACGACTGTACTTCATTTGAAACTCTTTTGTTTGCAAAGTCGAAAAAAATATATCGTCTATTATGTGCTTTCATCAACACTGAATACCTAAAGAATGGCTCGCTACATGAAATATGCTGTGCATTATGGTTTTAGTGTTAAAACTTATTGCGTATTATGTTTTTTAACCATTTATTATCATAGAGATATTAGCGTTTTGATTTGGTTATTAGTTGCTGGTTGTATAGCTTCGTTTTACTTATTGAAATGCTTCATTGCTGCACACCAAAATATTCACGTTCTGTCACTTATATTGAGTCAAATAAAATTTGAATCAAATGAAACATCAAAGCAAACGCATCAACTTTTTTCCTTTTTTGCATATTGATCAGGTATTGCAAAGTTACAATGCAGCTGTGCACGGCATATTAGCATTTCGGTTAAAATTTTTAAAATAGCAAGCGTTTAAGTCAGTAAAAAATCAATATCATTCTTTGAATGCACATAGAAAAATTTTTCATCTTCCCTTAAGTGTCGCTAAGTGTGCTATTTTTTCTCACGTTCCTTTGACGGCAAACCCAACAAAATGCAGCGTACGAAGCCTGGTTGAAGTAAAATATTGTTTAGAGACAGGACACGGGGTGAACGACTCGCTAGAAAGTGGTTTACTCTTCTGTTGACATTAAAAATAAATAACGAGAAGTCTCTTGAGTTGACGGTAATTCCTTAAGTATCACATGACACGCCAGTTAGTCTCAGTAATCGTGTCAAAGTTCTGTGAGATAACCGAGGACAAGACTCCGACAAAGCTAAAATAGTGTTTCGCACAGATATGTTCTTTGCTGAGTCACGGATATGTGGTTTTTACTTTTTAGCATCGAGCAAAAACTGATTTAGTATCTGTTGAAGTAATAAATATGTTATATATGTTTGAAGCATTATATTATAAAAAAGTATATCAGCAAATTTATTATATCGACAGCACGTTTTTGTATAGCAATTGTTATAAATAAATAATTGGCTGCAAAAAAGTAAAGTTTTTGCACTTATTGCATCAATCTTGGTTCATGGCCAATAAATTCTGCCTTTAGCCAATTGGCTCAAACCTTTCTAAAAAAAAGTTTTTTATTTTTTTCAAGCTGGTAATTCTCTGGTAACCATCTTCTTTCACAATTTTTCTACCTTTCAAAAGCTCGATCTAATCAGGAATACTAAATAAATAGAACGACACAAATTAAGTGATTCGTAATATATTGTGACGTCATAAAACATTTATATGATTTTTGTTAGCCTAAATTGATATAACAGCAATTTATTTTGAATTAGTCAAGTTTAATCAAGAAAAGCTTCCTATCATCACTAAAAGGGAAATGTATTACATTAAATGAAAGACAAACAGACACGGTAGAAGTTCAATTCACTTTCTACGACAATGAAATAACTTTGGAGTCTTTCAGACGAGGTTTCACTAACAGCACTTGAAAACAATAAACTAATGTAGCTTGAAGAGCTTATTTAAGTTTTAATAGCGAGTCAAACTAACCATCATGTTAGCCGTGGTGCACTTTCTCCACAAGTATTACTTTGCCTATCCTATTATTTGTAAGCTTTCGTGTACTATCAAATATTATATATGTTGTTTGTAATTGTCTACTCTTGGGTACGGTATTTTTTTAGTGAAATTTTGCTTTCACAAAACACTAGCGAGTTGATCAAGCATTCACAATATTGAAAACAGGCATTCATGTGCTGGTGGATAGAATAAATAAAGTGGTTTCCTACAAAAAAATTATCTTTTCATTATTTTTAATGTGTTTTAATGGGCTTGCCACACAATCCTGCTTTTTGCATCCGTAATCTGAGCATGGTTAAAATTGGTGATGGACAGCCCGCCACACGAGTCGGACTGGAATTTGTGAGAGCAGGCATAGCGTTGAGTAAACCAATCATATTAGAAAACAGTATTTTGTGCATTCCAGTTGACTTGCTGCTTCTCATGTTTTTATTTTTTTCTTCTTAAAGCTTGCGATTCATGATTAAGTTTGTTTTTATTGTCGAAGTCAATAATAAAGTGTTATTTGCAAGCCTGTCTTTTGTTATTAATTATACATATTATGTTTTAAAAATATTTATAACCTTTATCCTGAAAAACTATAATTATTTTGGAAATTATCTGTCCAATGGCAACTTCAGCTAAACACTTATGGTCATATTAGTATTAGGAGCTTTCTTTGCAAACTTGGCTGAGAAACAAGACAATATTGACCTAGACATTTTTTTCACAAGTACTCACTGTGGGTTTAGAAATCAAGCGATCAAAAGACGATGAACAGAGTGAAAGGTTCTGATACATCATGCGCTGCATGTACCATCCTACGTTTCAAAATTACAGGTACGAGGGATAGTCTGGGTTGAGTGGATGGCCCATAAGGGCCACACATACAACCTTTAACAGTTCCCCAAGACTGTACTTCTTTGGCTTAGCATCAACCACTTTTGTTCTGCCAAATACTAAAAACTTTTCTCAAAAGAGAAATGTTAACAACTGCCAAGCTATCGTTAGAAATTGTGCCAAATAGATCATTCATGACCAAAGTTTATAGCGAGGTGCTTGCATAAATTATTTCACACCTCAAACTATAACTATGATTGCGAAAGTCACTGATGCCGTACGTTACTGGCCTTGGCCCAAAAAGAATATAAGCGAAAAGGGATAGTTGTAACCACGATGCTTGCCAATTCAATTGTCTAGCTTGGCTCTATTCAGAGTTTTTGAAGTAATATTTCATCATCAATCCTTGTTCAACAATTGTTATCAAAAGACATGACGTGGTTTATAACACATATATCAAGGAGAGATGTATATGTTAGACTGTGATGAAAAGAACTTTAATTGATAGGAGTAAATAGGCAATGCGTTTGTTGATTGAACAGTTTACCAGGGGGTGCAAGGTGGTCTATTGCTTCAATTCTAGTGCCAGCTAGAAACCATCAACCACATCTGGTGCTTTCTATCCCTTTGAATGGTTACCAACTCTCTCACTGCATCACACAACAGCTAGGTGCCTTCCTCATAGATCGCAGACCGAGTTGATTCACTTATGTATCATGTTACTGTTCTCTGAAGTTTAAATGTTACTGTAAAATCAACCAATACTGATTCTTATTAATTACAAGGTAAAAAATATCTATCTATCAATCAGATCTTTTTTCAGTAACCACCCTATAAAATGTAATGGCAATAACACACCAAATCATGACATACATTAAATTGATTGTTTTCTAGAAAATTGTTTGCAGACGACTGTTCTACCCGCAGTATTTCGCTTCATTGCCTTCCACCACCATTACCGAGATCTAGTGAAGTGGTTTATTTATTGATAAAATTGGTTGGTTTCAATTAAATAATGGAATGCTAGAATATTCTTCGAAGCAAAGCGGTTTACCGACTATTACATATTTATTTACCTTCAGACTGACGAGCAAAAAAATTGATCATCACATTATTGTACAGGAAACTGGCAGGTGCTTGCCACTGGCGTAATAATTTTATGAGATATAGAATGGTTCATAGATATGAAATTATTGGTTAGATAATTTTCTTTTTCTTTAATAGCTGTACATGGATTGAATTTAACTGTTTAAATTGAATTTTAAGGAGCTTTTGGTAATTTTTTCACCGATGCTGTCATTTGAAAATATTCCCTTAAAAGTCCACTTCATTGATGGCAGCACTCCAATTACATAAAAGTGGGGAATAAAGCACTTTGTATCGGCAGCAAAAAACTGAAAATAATTTTAACTTTATTAGACTCTTTACCATCTATAAATTAAGTTTTTCTGATTTTTCCAACGGTAAAAAATATATTAGATGCTAGCTGAACAACAACAATAAAATTTTCAGCTCTCACCAAATGACTTACGGTTGATCTCTGTACGTGTCATTGTCTAGTCAGTATCATAGAATGTCGTACGGCTTTCTACTGCACTTGATACTTATGGATATGGTCAATCTTGCATACTTTGGTGATTGAGGAAAGGCAAGGAAAGTCAGGGAAAGTTGTGGAAAATTGAACTTCTCAGCGACTTTACAATGTCAGTTTAATGCTGCTGTGTAAATGACTAAAAGACCATGTATCAATAGCCCTGCATCTTGTGGGTGGCTTGAATTGTTCTTCATTTGCTACTCTCGTAATCAAGTCAAGTCTTTTAGAAATAAAAGTCAGAAGTCATTAATATTGTCCGAACCTTTTTAAAATAAACAGATCAATTTATCTTCTGTGAATGTACTCATAACTAATAGCTCCTTATAGCCACATGTACTTGTGATTAATTTTATCATGATCTTATGCAATTACCAAGAGTGGACAACTCCAAACACAACTGTTGCTCGCAGAGCATTATGCGGACGACCGTGACATATATGGAAATCAGCCCCTAGTAAAATGCGTTGACCAGTACTGCACAATAGTTTAAGTCGTTAATAGATAATGAATATAACCTCAGAATTAAGATTCATGTTATATAATATAGCGTTGGTTTGTTCTTTAAAAGTAGCTATAAGTTGCATGTTTGAAACACGATAAGCAAAAAATAATAACAAAAAATCTTCAGAGTTTTATGCTATTAATTCACAAACTGTTAGTTTTTGTGGCGGGGTACAATGTTACATAATCTTGTGAAAGTTTCGACCAGCAGCTCTGTAAGAGTGAAGCATCTGAACACCAATTGGGAATCTAAGGATAAAGTCCTGGTGAAGTAGTCTTTAAAAAATGCTCTTAGCTTTTTGTTGGTGGCAATTGACAATACATTTTTCTAATCATAGATGGAGTAAAGGTTGTTTGAGACCTCCCATGGCTCATTCATACAAAAAAAGTGGCTTGTTTATCCGCGCATCGAGATTTATCTACATTACTATTGTTATAAATATGATTTTGTGTACCAATTCAGTACATCGATTTGTAAGTGGGGAATATGTCGTGCTATTAGCTGTACATTAGAAGACAACTCCAAACAGAACAATAATTGAACATACTTTGTGAAGCACCATGGAAACAGTTTTAATATCATAAATTGAAAATTGTCACACTAGAAGAAGACAACTCCTATCTAAAAATGGTACTCAATGTGATACAACTAACACCTTACGGTACTATTCACTTTCCTGAGGGTTTACCTGCCAGCTTCTTTATCAACTTGCTATCAGTATGTGTGCTGATAAATAGAGACTGTTAGCATAAAAAGGGATATATTCACATAGACTCTACTCGGCGTGGTTTGGTTCCCTAATGTTTGCTCAACTTTCATAAAAAACATTTCATGATGGAAACTTAGCTACCATTTTAACTCTGTTGGTTTAATAATAAGGTTGGTTTGTTCAAAGTACCTCATTCGAATATATTTCAAACAACATTAGACGACGCTTATGAGCTGAAGAAAGCTGAGTCTAGGATCTTTGGCTATTCTACTTAGATAACAGCTGAATCTGTGATAGGAATCATTCCTTCCTATGAAAGCAGCAGAATGATGCGTGAATTGTTAACAGCTTGTGCAGTTTTAGTTGCTGTGGTAGCTGTAAGTAATAATGTTGTTTGTTTTTTCTAGCTGAGCATTTCTTTAATGCAAAATCTCACATATTGGGTTTTGTGTTGCATATTGAAGGTGGAGATAGATGAGAAGAGATGCTATGGTTTGGTTGACTACAACAATCCAAGGACATGCCTGGACTTGTGGTGCAGAGGGAGCAGGCTCAGTGGGGTATATAAAGTTCATCCTGATGGTACAGATACTTACTCTGTTGATGTCTATTGTGACCAGGATAGTGATGGAGGTGGTTGGACTGTAAGTACTTTACTGAGTGTTCCGCTTATTATTGTATATATATATAGGGCTGCACCACTACTGGCTAGTGTATATGTAGGGCTGCGCCATTATGAAGTATGTATATGGTGCTGCAGCAAGACTAAGTATTCATTCATAGTGCTGTGACGATATCGTCAACAGCATTCGTCTGTACCCAGGTGTTCCAGAGACGAATGGATGGATGGATAGACTTCTACAGAAACTGGCAGAACTACAAGCGAGGATTTGGTGATGTCAGAGGGGAACATTGGTTAGGAAATGACATCATACATCAGCTGCTGGGTTCCAGACAGAATGAGTTGAGGGTGGATCTAGAGGCAGTCAGTAATGAGAGAGCTTATGCAATGTATGACAGCTTTAGTGTTGGTAATGAGTCTAGTGGTTACATCCTGCATGTCTCTAACTACTCTGGAACTGCTGGTAGGTCTGGTTACTTTATATTTGGTTGTCTGAGATATAGAATACTACAGTGAACTGTCTCTGGTGGTCATATAGGGTGATGTGTTGTAGGAGACAGCCTGAGATATAGAATACTACAGTGAACTGTCTCTGGTGGTAATATAGGGTGATGTGTTGTAGGAGATGGTTTGATTCATCATGGAAATGGTAGCAAGTTTAGCACAATGGACAGAGATCAGGATAACTACGATGATAACTGTGCAGTTTCTTTCCACGGTGCCTGGTGGTATGGGAATTGTCACAGCTCAAACCTCAATGGTAAATACCTCAATGGAGCCCACCAGCTAAATGTCCATGGTGTCAACTGGAAATCTTGGAAGGGTAGCTACGAGTCCCTGAAGACAACTGAGATGAAGTTGAGGTCTACAAGATAAGGTAGTTGACAAGAGACCCTGCATTATTTGGTTTTATAACAAGTCTAAAATAGAGATTTGTGTTCTCAGTAAGAGATTGCCTTTCCACCTAATGGCGGTCACCTAATGCAGTAAACTGCTACTGTATCCTCAATATCAGAATATTCAAAACTGCCTTTCCGATTCTGAAGCTTTTTGAGATTGCCTCATTCACTGGGTTGGGATAAATGCCTTGAAATATGACAATCATGTGGAGAAACTAGAATAAATAAGCGTTTATAAAAATATGTTTCTGACTATCATAAAAATATTGTAACGGTGCGTGTTCTTTTTGTGTTTTTTCCGGAGTAAAATGTGTCCTCAGATTCAAAGCCAGGTTATTACTGTACTGAGAGTTAGACAGCATGCAAAATATGTGAAAATCCACTCTCTATCTGCCGATAGGCACTCATGTTCATCTTTCATCTACTGTTTGCTCTTTCATATATTTAAAAAAGCATCGAATAGCCGTGAAAAGCTAGAGTAGCAAAGGATAATATCATCATTGCTCTTGTAGCTGTTCACAGGCTTATCTCAATAATTATTATAACCAGCTTGATTCGATGTGATTTGTAAAAATCTTTAACAAAATTATGTTTGCAAGAAACATAAAATAACGTGTAGAACAAATCGCTTGATAGTTGTAACTGGAAATTCATGTAATTATATCCAACAATCCAATACAGGGAATGAGAGATAGTAACAAATAATTGTAACAAAAATTAAAAGTTGCCCCCACAACAGCAGACAACTCCTATTTAAATATTATACCATGTGAAACTACCAGCACCCACAAGTACTACCAAAATATCTAGATGCCTAGCTGCTAGCAAACTAGTTCCAGTTCTTATCAGGTGATGTACTAATAACAACCGTGTTACCATAGAAACAAGTGTGTTTATACAGACTTAAATTGATGCTGAGATAGCATATACTTGTCCTGAAATCCAGAGAATTTCTAAATTTTCTAATGATAACTTCATAACACTCATTCTAACTCAAGGCAACTAAAATCTTTGATATAATGTAATATAATACAGTATAGTATAATATAATACAACATAATATAATATATATGATTTATGATTGGTAAATAAAAATGACATAATAAACTGATGATCTGTGAAAAATGCAGATAATCAATAAAAGTATGAGGGTTGAGATAAAATAACTACTAATTTTATAAAATCTCAAACTCAACAATCAAAATTCCAAAAATTGAAAACATTCAATAAGCATTTAGCGATGTCCAAACCCCAAAGTATTTTTTTTATTTAGGCCATACCACCTTTTTTTATCTTAAGTTGTTTATGAACCACATTCAACATTGCTAGACGGCTATATGGTTAACACTGTGACCTGCTGTTATCAGGGTTTGGGTTCGATACCCGGTTGGGGATTTATTTTCTGCGTAAAAACAAATGTTCTTAGAAAGCAGGAGCCAAGTCAGCATGAGTATGTGTAGGAACAGGAATGCAGGTGGCATTGGCAGTTGTGAAGGATGAGCTTGTGTGGCCCAAGAACAAAAAGCATCCAGGCACTTGAAAAAGCTGCATTTTGCAAGAATAAAGCTATCGCAAAACAGTTGTCAGTAATTACTAAATTAGATTGTGCATCAGCAACTTGTCTTTATAGCTGGATGATTGAGATTGCCGCCTGCTGGTTTCGGGGTCCAAGTACGATTCCCAGTGGGGAAATTTTTTTGTCATGTCTTTGCAAGTACAACTTTCCTGCTTAATATAATGTTTAGGAATAATGAGGGTGACCAAAGAATACTGTTTCAATCAGAGGTTGATGGTGTAGTTGGTGTCATGCAAGAATCACCGCAGCCAGTACAGATGTTGAAATCCATTCAGTAACATTTCTTATTTTACAATTCTCTAAAATACTATTGTTTTTGCCCGCAAACACAAACCAATATCTAGTTTTGTACTGGTCTTGCTCAGCTTTGCTTTTTATTTTGTACTATATTTATTACTTTTATTTTCTTCCTTGTATTAGAGCAGGTCCATATTTAAAAAGAAGCCAAAATTGTATACACTCGGACAGGCGAAAAAGTTAAACATTATAGCACAAGATTCGAAAAGTGCTGCTCAACAGTATTATACTGAGTTGTATGGAAATGTTTTTGAAATATAAAACTATTGTCTAAGTTGCTTTATGCTCACTTGATGTTTTGTTTAATCATTCAAGTTGCGTAGTTAGGGTTAGGTTTCTGGCATAAACTTCTCTCATTAAAAATCACCATTTAAAAATAGTAAAGCAACATTCGGGCAAAAGGGTAACTTTTTCTCAATGACTTTTCCTACCATGATTATAAGACATACATCTATGCGATCATTGTTGATGCTTTCAGAGATCCAAAGACTTCAACGGTGGACTGAACCACTAGACGTATTCTTAGCAGTGACCGAATGACTCAATAAGGTCTCTTGGCCCCCTACTGTATAATATTGTACGATAATATTATCTGAACTCTTAAAGATGAAGATAGAGCAAAAATGGCTACGAATAAACATTAAGGAGCATAGCACTAAGCTCTTGGACTAGCAATTGTATTCTAGTTTTAAAGTGACCAACACTTTGTAATGTTTGAAAGAAGATAAAAAGTAAATAAATGACACCATATTACATACCAAGCTCTACGAACTTGATGCAAATCTCTTTTACCTACATTGTAAAACATCGCTGCGACGTAAAATATAACACAGTCTTGCGAGCTTTTTGAGTAGACTTCATTGGTGCAATAATAAAGTGCTCACAAATCTATGGAGGGTCGACGGTTGAATTTCTAACGAAGTGGTCTTTGAGCAAAGTTATTCCAAACAGTTTGTTGGTAACTACGAGTCTTTGAAAACAGCAGAGATGAAACTCGAAGCCACAAAACTACGGCGTAAGTAAAACAATCTGCATTAGCAACAAGGTTAAAATAAAACAGTACTTTTTTAATTTGAGGATATCTAATCACTGTAACATGATTTGGGGTGCTCTACCAGGGTCGGGTGTCTGTATTTGACTTATGAAAGCTGTAGCAGGGTCAGAACTAGCTGTAGTAATATGTAATAAGTCAGGGCTGACTTATCTGGTTCAGGATATCTCTCAGGATTTGTAGTTTTAAAGATTAAATTTTTTGTTTAAGTTGCTTTATGCTTTGTTGGTACCTCGAGATCATTTGTGTTTAGTTGTTGAATTGTATTTTATAGGGTTTTAATTTTACGGCAAGAAACTCTGAAATTTGAAAATAAGCTGTAAAAATGCTTAACCAATCTAGACACTCAAACTGCATTACTTCATAGCATAATAAATGGAATAAGGATCGGTTTTCAAAATAATCTTACTGATCATTATCCATGTATGCAAATGGTTTTGATGTCTCCAGACTTCTGAAAATTTCATTTGTTAGCTAAATAGTAATTGGCGTTTTTAGCGGTAACTAAATGCTCGCCCTTACGGTTAGACTAGATATAATGGTATTTTGTAACCTTTAAATATGAAGACGCAAAAAGTTTATATAACATAGCATTACTTTCACCGTTGTAAATGAGGAAATACGCTACTACTAGCTATACATCAGAAGACAACTCCCAACGGAACAGGCCATTTTCAATAGTGGAACACATAATGTTGTGTAACACCACACCTGCAGCTTTTACTTCCTTAATAAGATGGGTCACACCAGAAGGGATACAACTCATGTCCAGATATGTTACCCATTGCGAGACAACCGACCCCCTATGGTACATGTTATTTTATTGAAGCAAAACTGTAGTTGACTGTATCCAAGTTTTATGCTCACAACGAGAATCTGCTAGCACAAACCGATGTGTCCACATAGAATATACTCAATATGGTTAGTTCTGCCAACATCTACTCAACTTTCACAGTTTCATCTTGTGATTGAAATGTGAGTTGTCTAGTTTAACTCTATCCAAGTATTGCTAACTGTACACCCCATAATAACTAATATCTAACTACTATTTCAAACAATATTAGTCTGCTTATGAGCCAAGAAAATGATCTTTAGGATCTTTGGCTTTTCTGTTCGGGTAACAGTTGAAGCTGTGGAAGGAATTATTTCCTTATAGAAAGGCAGTGGAGTGGTCCATAAGTTACTAACAGCTTGTACTGTTTCTGCTGCTGTTGCATCTAGTAATATACAGTTATGTACTTTCAGATCTGTATTAGCCTGTATTAACTGAGTTTATAGCGAGTCTAAATTGGAGTTGTCTTTACTTGATACAAGATTGTCCAATCACTTGACAGTCAAAAGCCAATTGAGTAGGTTACTGCTGTACTTTGTGATTTTAATTCAAAAGATTGCAATTGTCATTTTACTTCTCTGATGTTCCAAATCTCTTATTGTCTGGTACACGCAATCTTCTATTTTTCTTTCATCAATGACAGTTGCATGACTTTAAAAATACACCTTTGGAGTGGTTTAGCTTGATATGAAAGAAGAATGAATAACAAAAAACAAACTCAAAACAAGTAAGCACTGTTGTGATGGTATATTTAGGCATGACGATCACTTGAGGCCTACGCGGCTTAAAAAAAGTTGTTATATGGCTTCACTGAATCATCGACTTAAAAATTCCAAGTTATCAAACTTCAAATCTGAATAAAAGTTGGCAACAAATACTCTCGGTAGAGGGTTTATACCTAAAAATATCCAATAAGCAATTCTGTCAGTAGTCTAGGGGCATAGACAGCTAATAGGATTTTGAGGTGCTCCACTATCAAACATCCACCAGTGTATGGAAGAGGCCATAGTGTGCTGAAATTCGTCTTCTCATTTCTCACAGTGATAAAAAATAAACCCTACGAATTGTGAAGAAAAGCTGAATTTATAAAGTTGTTGTCTGATAAATAAGTTGTTCAAACTGCTTTCAACTTGTATTACACTATAGCATGGAGAATTTCTTGATAAATAATAAATGGAACAAGTATGAGTTTTCCTGATAACTTTATTGATCTTGAGTTACATATATGCAAATATTGTTGATGTTTCAGAACCCTGAGAGATTCAACTGTTAGCTAAACAGCAGTTAGATTTTCTTCACAGGAAACATATGGCTTAGTAAGGTGTCTTGTCTCTTGGTAAAATAATTTGTGATCATAATATTTTAACCTTTAAATATGAAGACGCAAAAAGTTTATATAACATAGCATTACTTTCACCGTTGTAAATGAGGAAATACGCTACTACTAGCTATACATCAGAAGACAACTCCTAACAGAACGGGCCATTTTCAATAGTGGAACACATAATGTTGTGTAACACCATACCAGCAGAATTTACTTCCTGAATAAGATGGGTCACACCAGAAGGGATACAAATCGTGTCTAGATATGATATCCATTGTGAAACAACCAACACCCTATGGTACAAGTTATTTTATTCAAGTATAACTGTCGTTGGCTGTATCCAATTTTTATGCTCACAACGAGAATCTGCTAGCACAAACCGATGTGTCCACATAGAATATACTCAATATGGTTAGTTCTGCCAACATCTACTCAACTTTCACAGTTTCATCTTGTGATTGAAATGTGAGTTGCTTAGTTTAACTCTATCCAAGTATTGATAAAGCTACACCCTATCAAAACTCATATCTAACTGATATTTCAAACGATGTTAGTCTGGCCTTGAGCCAAGCAAGAAAACTTGCAGCATCTATGGTTACTCCACTTAAATAGCAATTGAATCTGTGATAGGAATCATTTCTTCATATGAAGGCAGTAGAATGATGCGTGAATTGTTAACAGCTTGTGCAGTTTTTGTTGTTGTGGTGGCTGTAAGTAATAAAGTTTGTTTGTTTTTTTTTAGTAAAACATTTCTTATTCTCACACCTTGAGTTTTGTGTTGTTTATTGAAGGGGGAGATAGATGAGAAGAGCTGCTATGGTGTAGATGGCAACTACAATCCAAGGACATGCCTGGACTTGTGGTGCAGAGGGAGCAGGCTCAGTGGTGTATATAAAGTTTACCCTGATGATACAGATACTTACTCTGTTGATGTCTATTGTGACCAGGATACTGATGGAGGTGGTTGGACTGTAAGTATTGTAGTGGATTTTGGGGGGCCGACCAAACGTCCACCAACAACACCTCACTCTAGAGGTCAACTTCCAACAGAGGAGTATACCGACTCCACAACTGTTTTCAGAGCCCACGGCTCAAACGCAGAACTCAATGTCTCAATGAGTATATCATCGTTTATTATACAAGCACAACCCGGCAAAGTATAACAACTGTAAAGTATTATGCTACTTGGCTCAATCACAAGCAGAATCCCAATACAATACAAGGAATGATGAGAAGTGTTTTGCCTTCTATAGGCAGAACAGGGGAAAATATAGGCCCAAATAAGGGGGCAACAAATCAGCAAGAGCAGGAAGTAATTGCACTAATCAAAACATGAGATATAAATAATATGATACAACATTGGTTAATATAGGGTTAAATATGCAAGGCGCCCAGAAGTGGGAGGCGGGGCTTATCAGTCAATATTGCTGATTCATGATGGTGCAATGAGTAGCTCTAGTTCCTGGTCCTTATGGCTTGTGGTCCTTGGCTTTGGTCTTGTCTGAGGACAGCTAAACTGCAAAGTAGGGCTCCTGCATCTTTGGTATCAATTTAGGCTCTCAGGCTATAGTCGTTCTTCCCTCATCGACCCGGTATAGGGCCGGTAGTGGCACTGCAGGGCCGGTAACGCATGCTGCAGGGCCGGCAGTGTGTGCTGCAGGGCCGGTGGTACCTCTGCAGGGCCGGCAGTGAATACTGCAGGGCTGGTAGAAAATGCCGCAAGGCCGGTAGGGTTTCTACCGGCTTACTTGCTTGTGTTTTGGCTGTGCCAGGCTCAGTTTAGGTGTGCCTGACACCCAGCAGTTGTCAGGTGGACCTTGCGCAATGATAGTGGTCACAGAAAACCACCACAGTATTTTACTGAGTGTTCTACTAACTTTTGTATATATAGGGCTGCACCACTATTGTCTATTATATAAATACATAACGCTGCGCCACTATCAGGTATATAGGGCTGCACCATTGATAAATAGTTATATGTAGTGCTGACATGGTACCAAGTAGATTATTTTTTTTCAGATGTTTCAGAGACGAATAAATGGTTTGGTGGACTTCTACAGAAACTGGCAGAGTTACAAGTTAGGATTTGGTGATGCCAGAGGTGAACATTGGTTAGGGAATGACATCATACATCAGCTGCTGGGTTCCAGACAGAATGAGTTGAGGGTGGATCTAGAGGCAGTCAGTAATGAGAGAGCTTATGCAATGTATGGCAGCTTTAGTGTTGGTAACGAGTCTAGTGGTTACATCCTCCATGTCTCTAACTACTCTGGAACTGCTGGTAGGTCTGGTTACTTTATATGTGGTTGTCTGAGATACAGAATACTACAGTGGACTCTCTGGTGGTCATATAGGGTGATGTGTTGTAGGAGATGGTCTGACTCCTCATGAAAATGGTAGCAAATTTAGCACATTTGACAGAGACCAAGACACTTGTGGATGTAACTGCGCAGTTTCTCACCACGGTGCCTGGTGGTATGGGTATTGTCACAGCTCAAACCTCAATGGTGGGTACCTCAATTGAGTTCACCAGTCATACGCAAATGGTGTCAACTGGGGTCCTTGGAAGGGCCACTATGAGTCTCTGAAGACGACTGAGATGAAATTCAGAGCTACAAGATAATTGAGATGACATAACAGCCTACGTTCGCCGATTTTATAACAAAACTAAAATAGAGTTTCTCTTTCTTTGTATGAGAATATGTAATCACACACCAGTTGGAATCTAATTCAATAAACTACAGCTAAACTCCATGTTTCTTTCTCAAAGAACCATTACTGCCATTTCAGTTTGTTTTGCTGTAACATTCATGTGTAATATAGTACATGTAATCTATTATCTTTTATCCATGACTTTTACCTAGTTTAAAATTTACAATTTTTAATATTTTTCCTCTATGTGAAACAAGAAGGGCTAAAAATAAAGCACACATTTACAAGTTCAAAAATATTTGAGCATCGTTTCGGCCACATATTTGTGCACGACATTCACGTAAGAATTACTTAATCATATTAAGCTTTGAATCATCTCTACACAATGACACCAGAAATATCTATTCTAAAATATCAAGTCTCACGTTACAATCAAATAAAAAAGCAGTAATTAATCTTAGCACTTTTTTGCTGAAGCTTTCAGTAAATAGTCTTTCTGTAAAACTTGACCAGTTTTGTGTAAATAACCATTGGATCAACTTTATGTTTCTACAGAGCTGTACAGAGCTGATTCAATGTGCGTGTGAATTTATTATATTAAGGCTTGCCTGTCAACAACCTAAATCTTTTACTTCACTGGTAGTTACATGTTAATAATGTTTCATACCAGAACACAATCAGGGCAGTATCCTTGTCAAACTTTATCTCATTAAAACAACATCTACTATGAGGTGTATTAGGTGGCTGGATTGATGAAGATCTGTTGTTAGTTATATTTGGGGACCTCTTCAGTTGGCGTAGAACGTAACGATTCAGTGGGCTACGTTTTATTATGTGGCAATGAAAAATAATATCGTTCGATTTGGATCAGATTGTGAAGATATAAAGTTTCATTGTGCATTGTAGCGAGCATAATTAGTTTCAAATCTATAAGCAATTCTTCAATGAGAGATATAGTGCCATTGATTTCTTATTAGTACTAATAGCATGGTGCTGCTGGAAGTAGTAGATAGTGATAACGAGTCAAAGAACAAACAACTTTACACTTGCCTAATGGACAACATTCATTTTGAAGCGATTCATTCTTGATTAACTATAACAATAACATCTGTTTATTCTTTCACAAAATATATATGCTTTTTATTATTATGATCAATTTATTTACAATATGATATTATTGTACATGATACTCATAATAATTAGTAATAATAAACAACATGCAAGTTATGTTATAAATAAACAATGGTGAAATAATAATACCAGGAATAAACTGCTTTGAAATAGACGTCACCCATATAAGTATATATTAATTTTGTGTGATGCATCGCTAGTATTCTCAAGCTTTGAAATTGCATCAAAAAGTGATTTTACTTTTTCCGTGGGGACGGTATTTTGCGATCCATCTAAAATACACCTACAAAATATATACCGACCCTTTGGCATCAAATAAACTGCGAGAAATATTATTTAGTTGATTTATTGAATGGTTCGATTTAGCCTTCGAATACTCCAATGATCCCATTATATTTAAAATTGTCAACAAAAAATTCAGAAATGTAAAACCCAAGTAAAGTAGTTATTGTTTATCTTATTCTGCAAGCAAGACTAGAGAAAAACAAATCTAAAATGAGTGTTTTAACTCTAGTAGCTACTACAATACAGGGCCTGGTGCCTTATAGTTGTTTTGCAGGTAATACACTACATGAAGTAATAACCAAAAACTATGATACATTTGTCTATCTACAGCATGATGTGTTTACTCTCCAAGTATAGATGTCTATGGCCATATTCACCAGTGATTCCATTTGTCCTAGGTGCACCAAGAACTTCAAGTCTATTTTATCAATGATAGTTTGGACCTGACAGTCTATATGCAGCTACAAAAACCCCAAACTGATAATTAACACAACTACCAATCTCATCTATAATCCGTGAATCTTGTTATGTGAGATTTCAATAAAACGTACGCTGGTCTTTTGTACTGCACATCTAAATATAAATGGTAACTCTTTTTTTGTTTCTTTTAAAAGATCAGCTTCATCGTTAAATCACCAAACAGAGTAAAATGCAAAATTCTTGTAACCACCAGGAAGCCAATTTTAAAATTTTAAATTTTTCACACTCACATTTCACTCAGGCAGTTCCATATGTAATGTTTATTGTTGGCTTCTCATTCATGGAACTTTGTACTAGTACTGTTCCACATAAACATATAAGCTAATATCTCTGATTAGTGCGACATGTAATAGTAGTGAGTTTTTTGTATATACGGCATTTTGCGCTAATGAATTTACTCTGAAACTTGCATGTTTTTTAACAGATGCCTGTTTCTGTTGCATTGGTTGACAAAATACATTATGAAACTTTTGGACACCTTAGAGAGAACTTGGCCCATCATTTTCCTTACCTTTTTTCACCCTGTCAATAGCGAGGAGCCTTTCATTTGACACTAAACTGTTGAAGCATTTATCTTTAACCTTGCTCTGGTTCCTGGCACTCCAAAAAACACAAAACTACACTATTCTGAAGTAATTTATTCAAACTGCGTGAAAAGACTTGTCTTTGTTCCAAAGACGAAATTTACAAGCTGCGGTTTCAAGTCTAAGGATAAAAGGGACTGTATGATGTGCTGGGTTGAATGAATAATGGAAAAGGAGACAACTACACATAGTAATTACAACAGCTTCTAGACAAAACTGACTGTGCAAACTGACCAATCAGCAACTAGTATCACTATAATAAGATAACACTACATGGTTTCATAATGTAGAGGTTTTTAGATCTCTCTAATTATTGTGAACGATATTAGAGTGGATAATCTAGTCGCTGTACAGTGGACGTGTCATTAATACAAAAGAGAATCATTAGGATTGTTTTATATATGAGATTGGATGCTTGGCTTGACCAGAACTCCACCTTAACTCATGCTCCAGACAACCTACCAACCACCTACCAGATACAACCAAGGCAACCAACCAAACCAATCAAGTGACGGTAATGTATATATATACATGTTAATTGCATAGAAATAATACAAAAGTGACAAGGTAAGGTACATTCACAAGCACTGCTCCCCAAGATTCAACTTTTAGCTAAACACCATACGAACAGTTTTTACTTCTTTAATAAAATGAGTCACACAAGAACAAGAATCATGTAGAGAAATGATACTCATTGTGCAACAACCAACACACTATGGCACACTTTATTTTTGTTTAACGATAACTGTAATTGTTAGTATCCAAGTTTTATGGTGATAACAAGCGTCTGCTAGCGCAAACCGATGTGTTCACGTAGAATATACTCAAGATTGTTCATTCTGCCAACATCTACTCAACTTTCACAGTTTCATCTTGTGATTGAAACGTGAATTATTTATTGAACTCTATCCAAGTAGTGACAAGTTACATAGCATAAAAGCTAATATCTAACTAATATTTCAAACAATGTTAGTCTTCTCATGAGCCAAGCAAAAAAACTTTAGGATTCTTGTCTATTCTACTCAGATAACATTTGAATCTGTGATAGGAATCATTTCCTTGTATGAAAGCAGTGGAATGTTCCGGGAATTATTAATAGCTTGCACTGTTTTTGTTGTTCTGATGCCTTTAAGAAGTATGTAAAGATGCATTTTCAGATCACAAAATATTTCAATGTCAGGCTGCAATAACGTGATGTTTCCTTACTAGACCTAAAACAAATTGCCGCCCTCAGCTGAAAAATTGTAGATTTATCTTCCTCAAAGGAACTCTCACATATTGAGTTTCGTGTTGTTTATTGAAGGGGGAGATAGATGAGAAGAGATGCTATGGTGTAGATGGCAACTACAATCCAAGGACATGCCTAGACTTGTGGTGCAGAAGGAGCAGGCTCAGTGGTGTATACAAAGTTTACCCTGATGATACAGATACTTACTCTGTTGATGTCTATTGTGACCAGGATACTGATGGAGGTGGTTGGACTGCAAGCATTCTATTGAGTGTTCTACTTATTATTGTATATATAGGACTGCACCACTACTGGCTAGTGTATATATAGGGCTGCACCACTACTGGCTAGTGTATATATAGGGCTGCACCACTACTGGCTAGTGTATATATAGGACTGCACCACTACTGGCTAGTGTATATATAGGGCTGCACCACTACTGGCTAGTGTATATGTAGGGCTAGACCACTATCAAATACAGTGCTGCACCAATACTAAATAAGCATTCATATTGCTGTGACGGTGTCAACTGTATTCCTTTGTACCCAGGTGTTTGAAAGACGATTGGATGGTTTGATGAACTTTTACAGAATTTTTCAGAACTACAAGCGAGGATTAAGTGCTGTCAGAGGAAAACATTGGTTAGGAAATGACATCATACATCAACTGCTGGGTTCCAGACAGAATGAGTTGAGGGTGGATCTAGAGGCAGTCAATAATGAGAGAGCTTATGCTATGTATGACAGCTTTAGTGTTGGTAATGAGTCTAGTGTTTACATCCTCCATGTCTCTAACTACTCTGGAGCTGCTGGTAGGTCTGGTTACTTTATGTGTGGTTGTCTGAGATATAGAATACTACAGTGAACTGTCTCTGGTGGTCAAGTAGAGTGTCATATTGTAGGAGACAGTTTAAGTTGTCATTGAAATGGTAGCAAGTTCACCACATTGGACAGAGACCAAGACACTTTTGGGATTAACTGCATAGCTTTTTACCACAACGCCTGGTGGTACAGTCGATTTCACAGCTCAAACCTCAATGGTAAAGACCTCAATACAGTCTACGGTTTTTATGTGGATGGTGTCAACTGGAATTCTTGGAAGGGCCAGTACGAGTCTCTGAAGACAACTGAGATGATATTCAGAACTACAAAATAATGGAATCGGCGAAACAGTCTGTATTAGCTGACTTTATTTTAAGTCTAAATTGGAATTATCTTTACTTGATACAAGATTGTCTAATCACTGGAGAGTCAAAGACTGCTCCAGTAGACTACTGCTGTACTTCATGAGTTTTTTTCAGCAGAATGCTATTGACATTTTGTTCTCTGATGTTGAAAAAAGGTTTTTTGCTTGTATACGTAATTGATTATTTTTTATCGTTGATGGATACAACAAGACTTAAAAGCAAACGTTTATTTATTGTTTTAGCCTGATATCAAAGAAAAATGAATGACAAACGAACAATCTTATAAACTCCAAAACATGTGAGCATTGTTTTGATGGCTTATTTGTGCATGGCTATCGGTTGAGATTAATCTGAATCTGAATAAAAAAAGTGGCGACGACTAGTCTTGGGAGACTTTCATGCTAAAACCTGTGAGTGAGCAAGTCTGTCAGTAGTCGAGGGGCCTAGACAGCTTCTAGGATTTTATGGAGCTTCATTATCAAACATCAACCAGCGTCAAGGAAAAAACCTTAGTGTGCTGAAGGTTGTATTTTTCTCTCTTACCATGGTAAGGAGTGAACCAAAAGACTTGTGAAGAAAGGTAGAACTTATAAAGTTGTTTTCTGATAAATAGGTATTCTAACTGTTTTTAACTTCTATTACACTATAGCATGGATACTTTCTTGAAAAATAATAAATGGAACAAGGATGAGTTTCCCTGATAACTCTACTGATCTTGAGTTACATATATGCAAATGTTGTTGATGTCTCAGAGTCCTGAGAGATTCAACTGTTAGCTAAACAGCAATTAGTACTTTTGAAAGGTAACAAGTGACTTAGTAAGGTGTCTTGTCTCTTGGTACAATAATTTATGATGATAACTTTCTAACCTCTGAATATGAAGACAGAACAACTTTATATAATACAGCATTACTTCCACTGTTGTAAATGGGGTGGTATGCTGCTACTAGCTATACATCAGAAGACAACTCCTAACAGAACAAGTCATTTTCAATAGTGGAACACATAATGTTGTGTAACACCATACCTGCAGCTTTTACTTCCTTAATAAGATGGGTCACACCAGAAGGGATACAAATCGTGTCCAGATATGATATCCATTGTGAGACAACCGACCCCCTATGGTACATGTTATTTTATTGAAGCAAAACTGTAGTTGACTGTATCCAAGTTTTATGATGATAACTGGCATCTGGTAGCACAAACCGATGTGTTCACATAGAATATATTCAAAATGGCTAGTTCTGCCAACATCTACTCAACTTTCACAGTTTCATCTTTTGATTGAAATGTGAGTTGTCTAGTTTAACTCTATCCAAGTAACGATAAAGTTCCACAGTATCAAAACTTATGTCTAAATAGGACTTCAAACAAACAATGTTAGTCTGGCCTTGAGCCAAGCAAAATAACTTTTAGGATCTCAGGCTACTCCACTTAAATAGCAGCTGGATCTGTGATAGGAATAATTTCTTGGTATGAAGGCAGTAGAATGATGCGTGAATTGTTAACAGCTTGTGCAGTTTTTGTTGTTGTGGTGGCTGTAAGTAATAAAGTTTGTTTGTTTTTTCTAGTAAAGCATTTCTTTAGTGCAAAATCTCACAACTTGAGTTTTGTGTTGTTTATTTATTTAAGGGGGAGATCGATGAGAAGAGATGCAATGATGTAGATGGCAACTACAATCCAAGAACATGCCTAGACTTGTGGTGCAGAGGGAGCAGGCTCAGTGGTGTATATAGAGTTTACCCTGATGATACAGATACTTACTCTGTTGATGTCTATTGTGACCAGGACACTGATGGAGGTGGTTGGACTGTGAGTATTTTATCAAGTGTTTTACCGTTTATTGTACATTGTGGAGAAAGTCATTGAGTGCAATATCAGTTAACACACATACACCCCCACCTCTTGCACCTAACTCCTCCAAATAGCTACTCCGACCTACATCGACCTACTCTGACCTACTCCGACCTACACCGACCTACCTCACACTACCCCGGACCACCCAAGCCCTACCCAAGACCACCCTCAGCTACACCGGTCATTGCTGAACCATTAGACAGCTCGCTAATAAGAAAAAGCAGCTTCCTGGACGACTGTGAGGGCATCGTTTAGCAAAAATAGAAGATGTGTGAAGTGAGGAGAGAGTAGTCATGCTACACAAACAGTTTGATGTAATGAATCGCATGCTACGTACATGGTACCAAGTAGTATATTTTGTTGTTCTCAGGTGTTCCAAAGACGAATGGATGGTTGGGTGGACTTCTACAGAAACTGGCAGAACTACAAGTTGGGATTTGATGATGTCAGAGGTGAACATTGGTTAGGTAATGACATCATACATCAACTGCTGGGTTCCAGACAGAATGAGTTGAGGGTGGATCTAGAGGCAGTCAGTAATGAGAGAGCTTATGCAATGTATGACAGCTTTAGTTTTGGTAACGAGTCCAGTGGTTACATCCTCCGTGTCTCTAACTACTCTGGAACTGCTGGTAGGTCTGGTTACATTATATGTGATTGTCTGAGATACAGAATACTACAGTGAACTGTCTCTGATGGTAATAGGGAATGGCGTATTGTAGGAGACAGCCTTGGCTGGCATAATCGACAAAAGTTCACCACATTTGACAGAGACCAAGATGTGTTGGGAGGTAACTGTGCCGTTAAATATCACGGTGCCTGGTGGTATAGGGATTGTCACAGCTCAAACCTCAATGGAGCATACCTCAATGGAGTTCACCAGTCCTATGCAAATGGTGTAAACTGGGCTTCTTGGTTGGGCCCATACGAGTCTCTGAAGACAACAGAGATGAAGTTCAGAGCTACAAGATAACAGAAATGGCAAAACGCCCTACGTTAGCCGCTCTTATAACAAGTCTAAAACAAAGTTTTCTTTTTTTAATATTAAATTGTCTAATCACTCAGCAGTTGAAAACGATGTTACAATCTGGAACTGTATTTCATGATACTTCCTCAAGAGATTGGTAATGTCATTTTATTTTCTGATGTTGAATCATTTTCTAATAATTCACATAAGCTCCTTTCGTTTATCAATAATTAATACATAATTTTAAAGCTCTCCTTTTTTGCGTATGCCTTGATATGAAAGAAGAATGACTAACACAAAATTTGAACATCTTCTGACTTCAAAAATATGTAAGCGTGGTTTTAGAGTCGAAGTTGTTCAGACAATCACACGAGGGTTAGTCAATCTTATCTAAGTTTACCATCTCAGTGCACTGAGAGTACACTGAGATGCTGAATAGATCTATACTAAAGCTCCAATTTCTTCAGATAAACCTCACATGTTATCTAAAGATGGCAACAAATACTTTAAGTAGTGTCTTTCAATAAAATTTCATTTGATCAGTATTTAATTTTTGATAAACACTTATCACTGTTGTGAAACATATTTCTTGATCAACTTTATCTTGAAATTGATTTCAGTTTGCTTTCCACGAACTTCCGCCAATCGCAAGTATTAGACCTCTCTTCACTGTGCTGGAATGAAAGTGAAAACAGATAGCCATTTACGGCAGGACCAGTTGGCAAACACAGAGCCCACGGCTCAGACAAACTACACAGAGTGTTAGCTTGAACAGTGGCTTTATTCATAAGTACCAGTCCAATGGGTGGCAATCCACTAAGGTGATCGGCAAGACATGAATAAATGCAATGCAATACAAGAGCTCCACCCATTATAGAGGCAGGCTGGCCGAAAGTTAATTGCATGTTACATATAAGAATACAGGTCTAGGAAGTACCCAGACCAATAACAGTAAGTATATAAATAGCCAACAAATCATGCGGTAGGACAAGATTAAATATGAATGGTTCCAAGTGGCTAAAGGTGGAGTCTCGTCTCCATTGTCCAATCATAGACTCCATAGATACCCGAGTCTATACTTAGCCTGTGGTTGATACATCCGGCGATTAAAAGAAGGGTACTTCCGGCTAAAGCGGCCATTCGGCCCGGGAGCACCTTAACGGGTCATTTTTGACTCTGCAAGGGTCAAGACCGGCCCTGCAAGCGGCTCCACCTGCACAGCAAGTCATTTTACTGACGCAGCATTTTTACACGGGCTGGGGAGAAAGTCTAGCGCAAAATATTTACAGCTCTTCCAATAACTGTTTTAGTAGCACTCTTCGTGATCTGTTCGTTAAAAAAGTTAAACAAAGTAACAGGTGTTCGTAATTCAATAGGTAATGTATACAATGGAGTATTAGTTTAAAAAATAATAATTTTTCAATTAATTTTGATAAATTCTCAAAAGAGTTATCATGAAGACTCTCTCAATTTGTAAAGTAAACAATAAAAAAGTAAATATTGAGCCACCATAACAAAAATAGTTTCTAAAACTGCCCTTTTAGTTCAATTAATTCTGAACAACCGAATTTATTTTAAGTTATTTTTTTTAAAACTATAAAACCGGCATATGATAGTGAAAAAAATAGACCCGCTCGTTATAATGTATTTAGTGTTCAGTTTCATATACGACCTACAAGCAGTACAACAAACTGCTCTGATAATTTTTTTATTCAATGATCTGTTTCTCATTGGCCCCAACTTCCGAACAAGTTGAGTTTCTATTAATTAGATTTTTGATCAACATTATTTTTTTTGCAGTTTGTACGATGAACATAGGCTGCTAGTACTTTTAGTGTGCATGAGAATTTAATGAATTGATGCATGTCCGCTGAAACTCTTGATTTTTTTTTCAATGATGATTGAGAAAATTCGAGTTTGTGTTAATAGTTAAAGTCAACATGCAGTCGTGACGTATCTTAGAGATCTTTTGCCTGAATTGAGTAGAGTTTATTTTAATTCCATCATTTTGAAATGCCATTTTAATAACTCGTTAACAGATATGGAACATGAAAGAAAGCGTATCAGATATTTCAGGACGAAAAACTGTGTAATAAGTTGCTAACAAGAGTAGAGAGAGATAACTCCAAATGTAATACCATAACTCATTGCAACTATTACAATGTAGGGCCTAGTGCATTGTAGTTGTTTAACCTGTTACACACAATAAATTAACCAACGATACTGTTGTCTAGCCACAGCATGATGTGTTTACTCTCTGAGGGTAGATCTCCATGGCTATGATGCTAGGAGCTCTATTAACATCAAGTAGACCATTGACACCATAGACAATACCACTACTAGGGGCACAATATACACAAGATTTGGTTTAGCAATGCGAGCTTGGCATTGTCTATCCATATGCAACTGTAGTAACCCGAAAGCTGGTGAACTGAAAGCGTGTTACTCTCACCTATAACCAACTATTTGTGTTCAGTATCCAATAAAAGTCACCCTCATCTATAAAACTGCACTACATTCACAAGCGAGTGCCCAACTTCTCCATGGTTGATTAACAAATATAATAAAAAAAAATTCCTTTGTCGCTATTACTGTAAGATTCTCACCTTTCTCACCTAACCGGCTGTAGTCCTTATCGGGTAGCCATTCTGCGAGCTCCGAGCTCAATCATGTAATGCCATAGGACTCTGTTGTATACATCCTCTTGCTGTAGCCTCCAGCGACTCATGTCTGACTCTATGGTGTCCTTCCATCGCCACCGAGGTCTTCCTCTCCTCCTTCTACCGGTGACCCGTAGATCTGTAACACGACGGATATCTTCGTCCTCATCCCTTCGGCAGACGTGGCCATGCCACTGCAGGCGTCTCTTTCTCATGTCTGCTGATACTCTCTTGACATCCGCCGGTCTCCTTATCTCAGCATTTTCAACATGGTCCTCATATCTAAACCCATAGATATGTCTCAGCATCCTCATCTCTGTTGCTATTACTGCAAGATGCGAGATACAAAATGTGGGTGGGGAACATTTGAATAATCCAAGTGGCTTTCGGTGACAACTAACGCTGTAGCACAGAGACGGCCATTTTAAAACTTGGAATGTTCCATACTAACATCTGACTCAGCGAAGTTGGGCTGTGCTGCATATTTTTGGCTTCTCAGTTAAGGAAACTTCTAATGTTCACATGTGGTCTAGTGGTTAAAGTGTTTACACTTCGATCCAGGATCTGGGGTTTGATTCCCAGCATGGTTATCTGTGAGCAAGATATTTGGCTTTCTATATGCTCTGCTTGGTGGGATATGGGCATAAAAATAACGTGGTCCCTAGTTTGATTGCACTCTCCATAATAACTATGGACTCATGCTAGTAAAAGATCCCCCTCTGCTTTTCAGAAGAGTAGCCGGTGTAACGGCGGGCATTGGTATAGGGTGCTGCTCACACAAGCTCAGCTTATGAGACCCGACTTTAGGGTTGCCCACGAGGCACAGCTCAAAAAAACGTATAGTGATAGAAGTTACCATAATGGACTATTACTACATGCAATGAACCGTGTATTTATTTTTTATACCCAAGGTTAAGGCCAACGACTTCACACAAAATTTTGTATGCTGATAAAATCTGATTACTTGTCAAATTGACATGTTTGAAAAAATTTATTATGGACATGTTTGGTTCTCTAATGGACAGTTGGGTAGTCATCACCATCTGCTTCTCTCGGTAATACCAACCCTCTTTTCTACTTAATACCCACCTTCTTCTCTACTCAGTACCCACCTTCTTCTCTACTTAATACCCACCTTCTTCTCTACTCAATACCCACCTTCTTCTCTACTTAATACCCACCTTCTTCTCTACTCCGTACCCACCCTCTTCTCTACTCAATACCCACCCTCTTCTTTACTCAATACCCACCCTCTTCTCTACTCAATACCCACCCTCTTCTTTACTCAATACCCACCTTCTTCTCTACTCAATATCCACCCTCTTCTCTACTTAATATCCACCCTTTTCTCTACTCAATACCCACACTCTTCTCTACTCAATACCCACCTTCTCCTCTATTCAATACCCACCCTCTTCTCTACTCAATACCAAACTTCTTTTCTACTTAATACCCACCCTCTTCTCTACTTAATACCCACCCTCTTCTCTACTTAATACCCACATTCTTCTCTACTCAATACCCACCCTTTTCTCTACTCAATACCCACCCTCTTCTCTACTTAATACCCACCCTCTTCTCTACTTAATACCCACCCTTTTCTCTACTCAATACCCACCCTCTTCTCTACTTAATACCCACCCTCTTCTCTACTTAATACCCACCCTCTTCTCTACTTAATACCCACCTTCTTATCTACTCAATAGCCATCCTCTTTTCTACTTAATACCTACCCTCTTCTCTGCATAATACTCACCCTCTTCTCTACTCAATATCCACCTTCTTCTCTACTCAATACCCACCCTCTTCTCTACTCAATACCAAACTTATTTTCTACTTAATACCCACCCTCTTCTCTACTCAATACCCACCCTTTTCTCTACTTAGTACACACCCTCTTCTCTACTCAATACCCATCCTTTTCTCTAGTTAATATCCACCCTATTCTCTAGTTAATATCCACCTTCTTCTCTATTCAATACTCACCCTCTTCTCTACTCAATATCCACCCTCTTCTCTACTTACTACCCACCCTCTTTTCTACTCAATACCCACCCTCTTCTCTGCTCAATACCCACCCTCTTCTCTACTTAATACCCACCTTCTTCTCTACTCAATACCCACCCTCTTCTCTACTTAATACTCACCCTCTTCTCTACTCAATACCCACCCTCTTCTCTACTTAATACCCACCTTCTTCTCTACTCAATACCCACCCTCTTCTCTACTTAATACTCACCCTCTTCTCTACTCAATACCCACCCTCTTCTCTACTCAATACCCACCCTCTTCTCTACTTAATACTCACCCTCTTCTCTACTCAATACCCACCCTCTTCTCTACTCAATACCCACCCTCTTCTCTATTCAATACCCACCCTCTTCTCTACTTAATATCCACACTCTTCTCTACTCAATTGGGAATCTAAGGTTAAAGTCCTGGTGAGGTAACATTTCAGAAGAGCCCTCAGTTTTTTTGTTGGTCACAATTGACAGTATGTTGAACGGATTTCTTTGATCATAGATGGAGTAAAAGTTGTCTGAGACCTCCCGTGGCTCATTCATACACAAAATTGGTTTATGTAACCACACATTGAGATATATTTGGGTTACTATTGTTGTAGTTATCGTTTTTTGTACCAATTTAGTACATCGATTTGTAAGTTGGGAATATATAGTGCTACTAGCTGTACATTAGAAAACAACTCCAAACAGAACAATAATTAAACATACTTATGTAGCACCATGGAAACAGTTTTTATGTCAAAAATAAAAAATTGTCACACTCCTATCCAATAATGGTACTCAATATGATACAACCAACACCTTACAGTACTATTCACTTTCCTGAGGGTTTACCTGTCAGCTGCTTTATCAACTTGCTATCAGTATGTGTGCTGATAAATAGAGACTGTTAGCATAAAAAGGGATATATTTACATAGACTACACGGCGTGGTTTGGCTAGCCAATGTTTGCTCAACTTTCATAAAAACATTTCATGATGGAAACTTCGCTACCACTTCAACTCTGTCGACTTAGTGATGAGGTCTGTTAGTCTCAAGCATTTCATTCAAATATATTTCAAACAACATTAGACGATGCTTGTGAGCTGAAGAAAGCTGAGTCTAGGATCTTTGGCTACTCTACTTAGATAACAGCTGAATCTGTGATAGGAATCATTTCTTGGTATGCAAGCAGTAGAATGATGCGTGAATTTGGTTTGTTCGTTTGTTTGTTTGAGCTGTGCCTCGTAGGCAACCCTAAAGACGGGTCTCATAAGCGGAACTTGTGTGAGCAGCACCCTACACTCATGCCCGCCGTCGCACCAGCAACTCTTCCGGAAACTCAGAAGGGGACCTTTCACTAACATGATTCCACAGTTTTTTATGGAGAGTGCAATCAAACTAGGGACCATGTTATTTTTATGTCCATCTCCGACCAGGCAGAGCATACGTTAAGCCAGATATCTTGCTCACAGATAACCGTGCTGGAAGTCGAACCCCAGATCCTAGATTGACGTGCAAGCACTTTAACCACTAGATTACACGTGCAGTTTTAGTTGTTGTGGTGGCTGTAAGTAATAAAGTTGGTTTGTTTTTTCTAGTAGAGAAGTTCTTTAATGCAAAATCTCACATCTTGAGTTTTGTATTGTTTATTGGAGGTGGAGATAGATGAGAAGAGATGCAATGGTGTAGATGGCTATTACAATCCAAGGACATGCCTGGACTTGTGGTGCAGAGGTAGAAGGCTCAGTGGTGTATATAAAGTTTACCTTGATGGTACAGATACTTAAACTATTGATGTTTATAGCGACCAGGATACTGATGGAAGTGGTTGGACTGTATCTCTTTCATTGAGTGTTCTACTAGCTGCTGTATGTATAGGGCTGCACCACTACTGGCTAGTGTATATGTAGGGCTGCACCACTATCAAATAGAGTGATGCACCAACACTAAATACTCATTCATAGTGCTGTAACGGAGGTGGTTGGACTGTGAGTATTTTATTGAGTATTCTACTAACTTTTGTTGTATATATAGGGCTGCACCACTATTGTCTATTATATATATACATAAAGCTGCGCCACTATCAGGTATATAGGGCTGCACCATTGATAAATAGTTTCATGCAGTGCTGACATGGTGCCAAGTAGATTATTCTTTTATTCTCAGGTGTTCCAAAGACGAATGGATGGTTTGGTGGACTTCTACATAAACTGGCAGAACTACAAGCGAGGATTTAATGATGTCAGAGGGGAACATTGGTTAGGGAATGACATCATACATCAGTTGCTGGGTTCCAGACAGAATGAGTTGAGGGTGGATCTAGAGGCAGTCTGTAATGAGAGAGCTTATGCTATGTATGACAGCTTTAGTGTTGGTATTGAGTCTAGTGGTTACATCCTCCATGTCTCTAACTACTCTGGAACTGCTGGTAGGTCTGGTTACTTTATATGTGGTTGTCTGAGATATAGAATACTACAGTGAACTGTCTTTGGTGGTCATATAGAGTGATGTGTTGTAGGAGATGGTTTGATTTATCATGGAAATGGTAGCAAGTTTAGCTCATTAGACCGAGATCAAGACCTTTCTGGATTTAGTTGTGCGGTTACTTACCACGGTGCCTGGTGGTATGGGTATTGTCACAGTTCAAACCTCAATGGTAGATACCTCAATGAAGTTCACCAGTCCTACGCAAATGGTGTCAACTGGGTACCTTGGAAGGGCTACTACGAGTCTCTGAAGACAACTGAGATGAAATTCAGAGCTACAAGATAACAGAGATGACATAACAGCCTACATTAGCTGATTTTATAACAAAACTAAAATAGAGTTTTCCTTCTTTGTATGAGAATACGTAATCACTTGCCAGTTGGAATCTAATTCAATAAACTACAGCTAAACTCCATGATTCTTTCTCAAAGAACCATTACTGCCAGTTCAGTTTGTTTTTGCTGTGACATTCATTTGTAATCTAATACATGTGATCTAATATCTTTTATCTATGACTGCCACTTAATTTAAAAGCTACTATTTTTAATTTTTTTCCTCAATGAGAAACAAGAAGGGCAAAAAATAAAACACACATCTATAAATTCAGAAATATTTAAGCATCATTTCAAACACATATTTGAGCATGACATTCACATGAGAATTACTTACTCAAGTTAACCCTAGTATCATCAATCCACAATGACACCAGAAATATCTATTATAAAATATCAAGTTTCATGTTACATTTAAATAAAAAAAGCAATAATTAATCTTAGCACTTTTTGCTGAAGCTTTCAGTAAATAGTCTTTCTGTAAAACTTGACCAGTTTTGTGTAAATAACCATTGGATCAACTTTACATCTCTACAGAGCTGTACAGAGCTGATTGATTGTGCGTGTGAATTTATTATATTAAGGCTTGCCTGTCAACAACCTAAATCTCTTACTTCACCGGTGGTTAAATGTTAATTATACCAGAACACAATCAGGGCAGTATCCTTGTCAAGTTTTATCTCATTCAAACAACATCTACTATGAGGTGTATTCGGTGGCTGAATTGATGAAGATCTGTTGTTAGTTATATTTGGGGACCTCTTCAGTTGGCGTAGAACGTAACGATTCAGTGGGCTACGTTTTATTATGTGGCAAAGGAAAAATAATACCATTTGATTTGGATCAGATTATGAAGATATAAAGTTTCATTGTGCATTGTAGCGAGCATAATTATTTTCACATGTATAAGCAATTCCTCAACGAGAAATATAGTGTCGTTGATTTCTTATTGGTAATCATAGCGTGATACTGCTGGACGTAGTAAATAGTGATAGCGAGTCAAAGAATAACAACTTTACACTTGCCCAATGGACAACATTCATTTTGAAGCAATTCATTCTTGATTAACTATATCAATATTGTTTGTTTATTGCTTTAACAAAATGGATCTGTAATTTATTTTATTAATAGGCAATGAAAAAATAATGATACCGGGAATAAACTGCTTTGAAATAAGGGTCACCCACATAAGCATATATTCATTTTGTGTGAGGTATCACTAGTGTTCTCAAGCTATGAGAGCGCATCAAAAGTGATTTTATTTTTTCCGTGGGGATGGTCTTTTGCGATCCACTTAAAATACACATATTTACATATACAAAATATATACCGACCATTTTGCATTAAATAAACTGCGAGAAATATTGTTTATTTAGATTGTTGAATGGTTCGATTTAGCCCGTGAAGACTTCAACGATCCCATCATATTCGCAATTGTCAACAAAAACTTCAGAAAATTAAAACCCAAGTAAATAGTTACTGTTTATCTTATTCGGTAAGCAAGACTAGAGAAAAATAAATCCAAAATGAGAATTGTAACTCTAGTAGCTACTACAATACAGGGCCTGGTGCCTTATAGTTGTTTTGCATGTATTACGCTACATGAAGTAATAACCAAAAACTATGATACATTTGTCTAACTAAAGCATGACGTGTTTACTCTCCAAGTATAGATGTCTATGGCCATAACCACCAGTGATACCATTTGTTCCAGGTTCACCAAGAACTTCAGGTTTGTTTTATCAATGAAAGTTTAGACCTGACTGTCTATATGCAACTACAAAACCCCCAAACTGATAATTAACACAACTACCAATCTCATCTATAATCCGTAAATCTTGTTATGTGAAGATTTCAATAAAACTTACGCTGGTCTTTTGTACTGCACATCTACATCTAAATGGTAATTATTTTTTCGCTTTTTTTACAAGATCAGCTCCAACGTTAAATTACCAAACAGAGTAAAATGCAAAGTTCTTGTAACCACCAGGAAGCCAATTTTAAAATTTAAAATTTTTCACACTCACATTTCACTCAGGCAGTTCCGTATGTAATGTTTATTTTTGGCTTCACATTCATGGAACCTTGTACTAGCACTGTTCCACATAAACATATAAGCTAATATCTCTGGTTAGTACTACATGTAATAGTAGTGAGCTTTTTGTATATACGGCATTTTGCGCTAATGAATTTACTCTGAAACTTGCATGTTTTTAACAGATGCCTGTTTCTGTTGCATTGGTTGACAAAATACATTATGAAACTTTTGGACACCTTAGAGAGAACTTGGCCCATCATTGTCCTTACCTCTCTTTCATCCTGTCAATAGCAAGGAGCCTTTCATTTGACACTAAACTGTTGAAGCATTTATGGTTAACCTTGCTCTTGTTACTGGCACTCCAAAAATTACAAAACTACACTATTCTGAAGTAATTTATTTAAACTGCATGAAAAGACTTGTCTTTGTTCCAAAGACGAAATTTACAAGCTGCGGTTTCAACTCTAAGGATAAACGGGACTGTATGATGTGCTGGGTTGAATGAATAATGTAAAAAGAGACAAGTAGAGATAGTAATTACAACCAGTCAGCTTCTAGACAAAACTGACTGGGCAAACTGACCAATCAGCAACTAGTATCATTATAATAAGATAACAGTGACTGGTTTCATAATGTAGAGGTTTGTAGATCTCTCTAATGATTGTGAACGATATTAGAACGGATAATCTAGTCGCTGTACAGTGGCGGTGTCATTAATACAAAAAAGAATCATTAGGATTGTTTTATATATGAGATTGGATGCTTGGCTTGACCAGAACTCCACCTTAACTCATGCTCCAGACAACCTACCAACCACCTACCAGATACAACCAAGGCAACCAACCAAACCAATCAAGTGATGGTAATGTATATATGTACATGTTTAATGCATAGAAAAGATACAAAAGTGACAAGGTAAGGTACATTCCCAAGCACTGCTCCCCAAGATTCAACTGTTAGCTAAACACCATACAAACAGCTTTTACTTCTTTAATAAAATGAGTCACACAAGAAGAGCAAGAATCATGTAGAGAAATGATACTCATCGTGCAACAACCAACACCCTATGGCGCAATTTATTTTTCTTTAACGATAACTGTAATTGCTAGTATCCAAGTTTTATGGTGATAACAAGCGTCTGCTAGCGCAAACCGAGGTGTTCACGTAGAATATACTCAAGATGGTTCATTCTGCCAACATCTACTCAACTTTCACAGTTTCATCTTGTGATTGAAACGTTAATTATTTATTGAACTCTATCCAAGTAGTGATAAGTTACATAGCATAAAAGCTAATATCTAACTAATATTTCAAACAATGTTAGTCTTCTCATGAGCCAAGCAAAGTAACTTTAGGATCCCTGTCTATTCTATTAGGATAACAGCTGAATCTGTGATAGGAATCATTTCCTTAAACGAAAGCAGTGGAATGTTTCGGGAATTATTAATAGCTTTCACTGTTTTTGTTGTTGTGATGGCTTTAAGAAATGCGTATTGATGTATTTTCAGATCACAAAATATTTCAATGTCAGGCTGCAATAACGTGATGTTTCCTTACTAGACCTAAAACAAATTGCCGCCCTCAGCTGAAAAATTGTAGATTTATCTTCCTCAAAGGAACTCTCACATATTGAGTTTTGTGTTGTTTATTGAAGGTGGAGATAGATGAGAAGAGATGCTATGGTGTAGATGGCTACTACAATTCAACGACATGCCTGGACTTGTGGTGCAGAGGGAACAGGCTCAGTGGGGTATACAAAGTTTACCCTTATGACACAGATACTTACTCTGTTAATGTCTATTGTGACCAGGATACTGATGGAGGTGGTTGGACTGTGAGTATTTTACTGAGTATTCTACTAATTATTGTATATATAGGGCTGCACCAGTACTGGCTAGTGTATATGTAGGGCTGCACCACTATCAAATACAGTGCTGCACCAATACTAAATAAGCATTCATATTGCTGTGACGGTGTCAACTGTATTCCTTTGTACCCAGGTGTTTGAAAGACGATTGGATGGTTTGATGAACTTTTACAGAATTTTTCAGAACTACAAGCGAGGATTAAGTGCTGTCAGAGGGAAACATTGGTTAGGAAATGACATCATACATCAACTGCGGGGTTCCAGACAGAATGAGTTGAGGGTGGATCTAGAGGCAGTCAGTAATGAGAGAGCTTATGCAATGTATGACAGCTTTAGTGTTGGTAACGAGTCCAGTGGTTACATCCTCCATGTCTCTAACTACTCTGGAACTGCTGGTAGGTCTGGTTACTTTATATGTGGTTGTCTGAGAAATAGAATACTACAGTGAACTGTCTCTGGTGGTCAAGTAGAGTGTCATATTGTAGGAGACAGTTTAAGTTGTCATTGAAATGGTAGCAAGTTCACCACATTGGACAGAGACCAAGATACTTTTGGGATTAACTGCATAGTTTTTTACCACAACGCCTGGTGGTACAGTCGATTTCACAGCTCAAACCTCAATGGTAAAGACCTCAATACAGTCTACGGTTTTTATGTGGATGGTGTCAACTGGAATTCTTGGAAGGGTCAGTACGAGTCTCTGAAGACAACTGAGATAATATTCAGAACTACAAAATAATGGAATCGGCTAAACAGTCTGTATAAGCTGACTTTATTCCAAGTCTGAATTGGAATTATCTTTACTTGATACAAGATTGTCTAATCACTGGAGAGTCAAAGACTGCTCCAGTAGACTACTGCTGTACTTGATGAGTTTTTTTTCAGCAGAATGCTATTGAAATTTTGTTCTCTGATGTTGAAAAAAGGTTTTTTGCTTGTATACGTAATTGATTATTTTTTATCGTTGATGGATACAACAAGACTTTAAAGCAAACGTTTATTTATTGTTTTAGCCTGATATCAAAGAAAAATGAATGACAAACGAACAATCTTATAAACTCCAAAACATGTGAGCATTGTTTTGATGGCTTATTTGTGCATGGCTATCGGTTGAGATTAATCTGAATCTGAATAAAAAAAAGTGGCGACAACTAGTCTTGGGAGACTTTCATGCTAAAACCTGTGAGTGAGCAAATCTGTCAGTAGTCGAGGGGCCTAGACAGCTTGTGGGATTTTATGGAGCTCCATTATCAAACATCGACCAGCGTCAAGGAAAAAACCTTAGTGTGCTGAGAGTTGTATTCTTCTCTCTTACCATGGTAAGGAGTGAACCAAAAGACTTGTGAAGAAAGGTAGAACTTATAAAGTTGTTTTCTGATAAATAGGTATTCTAACTGTTTTTAACTTCTATTACACTATAGCATGGATACTTTCTTGAAAAATAATAAATGGAACAAGGATGAGTTTCCCTGATAACTCTACTGATCTTGAGTTACATATATGCAAATGTTGTTGATGTCTCAGAGTCCTGAGAGATTCAACTGTTAGCTAAACAGCAATTAGTACTTTTGAAAGGTAACAAGTGACTTAGTAAGGTGTCTTGTCTCTTGGTAAAATAATTTATGATGATAACTTTCTAACCTCTGAATATGAAGACAACACAACTTTATATAATACAGCATTACTTCCACTGTTGTAACTGAGGTAGTACGCTACTACTAGCTATACATCAGAAGAAAACTCCTAACAGAACAAGTCATTTTCAATAGTGGAACACATAATGTTGTGTAACACCACACCAGCAGCTTTTACTTCCTTAATAAAATGGGTCACACCAGAAGGGATACAACTCATGTCTAGATATGATATCCATTGTGAGACAACCAACACCCTATGGTACAAGTTAGTTTATTCAAGTATAACTGTCGTTGACTGTATCCAAGTTTTATGATGATAACTGGCATCTGGTAGCACAAACCGATGTGTTCACATAGAATATATTCAAAATGGCTAGTTCTGCCAACATCTACTCAACTTTCACAGTTTCATCTTTTGATTGAAATGTGAGTTGTCTAGTTTAACTCTATCCAAGTAACGATAAAGTTCCACAGTATCAAAACTTATGTCTAAATAGGACTTCAAACAAACAATGTTAGTCTGGCCTTGAGCCAAGCAAAATAACTTTTAGGATCTCAGGCTACTCCACTTAAATAGCAGCTGGATCTGTGATAGGAATCATTTCTTGGTATGAAGGCAGTAGAATGATGCGTGAATTGTTAACAGCTTGTGCAGTTTTTGTTGTCGTGGTGGCTGTAAGTAATAAAGTTTGTTTGTTTTTCTAGTAAAGCATTTCTTTAGTGCAAAATCTCACATCTTAAGTTTTGTGTTGTTTATTTAAGGGGGAGATTGATGAGAAGAGATGCAATGATGTAGATGGCAACTACAATCCAAGAACATGTCTGGACTTGTGGTGTAGAGGGAGCAGGCTCAGTGGTGTATATAAAGTTTACCCTGATGATACAGATACTTACTCTGTTGATGTCTATTGTGACCAGGACACTGATGGAGGTGGTTGGACTGTGAGTATTTTATCGAGTGTTTTACGGTTTATTGTACATTGTGGAGAAAGTCATTGAGTGCAATATCAGTTAACACACATACACCCCCACCTCTTGCACCTAACTCCCCCAAATAGCAACTCCGACCTACTCCGACCTACTCTGAACTACCTCACACTACCCCGGACCACCCAAGCCCTACCCAAGACCACCCTCAGCTACACCTGTCATTGCTGAACCATTAGACAGCTCGCTAATAAGAAAAAGCAGCTTCCTGGACGACTGTGAGGGCATCGTTTAGCAAAAATAGAAGATGTGTGAAGTGAGGAGAGAGTAGTCATGCTACACAAACAGTATGATGGAACGAATCGCATGCTCCGTGCATGGTACCAAGTAGTATATTTTGTTGTACCCAGGTGTTCCAAAGACGAATGGATGGTCTGGTGGACTTCTACAGAAACTGGCAGAACTACAAGCGAGGATTTGATGATGTCAGAGGTGAACACTGGTTAGGGAATGACATCATACATCAGTTGCTGGGTTCCAGACAGAATGAGTTGAGGGTGGATCTAGAGGCAGTCTGTAATGAGAGAGCTTATGCTATGTATGACAGCTTTAGTGTTGGTAACGAGTCTAGTGGTTACATCCTCCATGTCTCTAACTACTCTGGAACTGCTGGTAGGTCTGGTTACTTTATATGTGGTTGTCTGAGATACAGAATACTACAGTGAACTGTCTCTGGTGGTCATATAGTGTGATGTGTTGTAGGAGAAAGCCTTAGCTGGCATAATCGACAAAAGTTCACCACATTTGACAGAGACCAAGATACTTATGGAACTAACTGTGCAGTTTCTTTCCACGGTGCCTGGTGGTATAGGGATTGTCACAGCTCAAACCTCAATGGTGCATACCTCAATGGAGTTCACCAGTCCTACGCAAATGGTATCATTTGGGCTGCTTGGTTAGGTGCGTATGAGTCTCTGAAGACAACAGAGATGAAGTTCAGAGCTACAAGATAACAGAGATCACAAAACGCCCTACGTTAGCCGCTCTTATAACAAGTCTAAAACAAAGTTTTCTTTTATTAATATTAAATTGTCTAATCACTCAACAGTTGAAAACGATGTTACAATCTGGAACTGTATTTCATGATACTTCCTCAAGAGATTGGTAATGTCATTTTATTTTCTGATGTTGAATCATTTTCTAATAATTCACATAAGTTCCTTTCGTTTATCAATAATTAATACATAATTTTAAAGCTCTCCTTTTTTGCGTATGCCTTGATATGAAAGAAGAATGACTAACACAAAATTTGAACATCTTCTGACTTCAAAAATATGTAAGCGTGGTTTTAGAGTCGAAGTTGTTCAGACAATCACACGAGGGTTAGTCAATCTTATCTAAGTTTACCATCTCAGTGCACTGAGAGTACACTGAGATGCTGAATAGATCTATACTAAAGCTCCAATTTCTTCAGATAAACCTCACATGTTATCTAAAGATGGCAACAAATACTTTAAGTAGTGTCTTTCAATAAAATTTCATTTGATCAGTATTTAATTTTTGATAAACATTTATCACTATTGTGAAACATATTTCTTGATCAACTTTATCTTGAAACGGATTTCAGTTTGCTTTCCACGAACTTCCGCCAATCGCAAGTATTAGACCTCTCTTCACTGTGCTGGAATGAAAGTGACAACTAATGACCAGCTACTGCTCGATCAGTTGGCAAGCGCAGAGCCCACGGCTCCGATAAACTACACAGAGTGTCAGCTTGAACAGTGGCTTTATCCATAAGTACCAAAGTCCTAGGGTGGCAATCCACTAAGATGATTGGCAAGAAATGAATAAATGCAAAGCAATACAAGAGCTCTACCCATTCTCTAGGCAGGCTGGTAGAAATTTATTTGTATATTATAAACAAGAATGCATGTCCAGGAAGTACTTGGACCAATAACAGTAGATATATAAATAGCCAACAAATCATGTAGGACGAAGTTAAATGTAAATGGTGCCAAGTGGCTAAAGGGGAAGTCTCGTTTCCATTGTCCAATCATAGACTCCATAGACTCCTAGACAATCTAACCTGTGGTTGATACATCCGGGGATCCAAAGGAATGTACTTCCGGCTCCAATGTTAGTGTAAGCTCCTAGATAGTTATGGAAATCCTCTGCTAAGGCCGCCATCTGGCCCAGGAGCGCCATAACGGGTCATTACGTGCCGTGCAGGGGTCAAGATTTCCACCTGCACAACAACTCGTTTTACCGGCACAGCACTTTTACATGGGCCGGGGTAGAAGTCTAGCGCAAAATCTACCACAATATATCTACAGCGCTTCCCATAGCTGTTTTAGTAGCGCAATTCGTGACTTGTTTGTTGAAAAGATTACAAACAAATAGGTGTTCGTAATTCAATAGGTCGCGTATGCAACTGAATATTAGTTTGGAACTAAATAATTTTTAAAATAATTGTGATAAACTCCCAAACAATTTTTTATGAAGACTCTCAATTTCTAAGGTAAACAATAAAAAATGTAAATATTGAGTCACCATAACGAAAATAGTTTGAATAACTGCCCTTTTAGTTCAGTGAATTCTGAACCACTGAACTTCTTTTGAATTACTTTCTTAAGAACAAAAAACCGGTATGTTATACAGGAAATACGCAGCACGGCGCCTGAAACATAGCAAAACATTATGTACCGACTCCATTTATCTGATGTTGTCAACATCATTTGTTATTATTATTTATAGCCTCAAACTTTTTTATACCCTTTGTACAGTGTTAGCATGTTCGAGGCTACAACTTGTAGTACCGCCCTAATGTTATATAACAGTTTGCATAAATACGGCTGCTGGGCATCTCACTCAGTAGTGTATTCCGACAATTCTTTCCAAGAATAAAGATAGCTTACACTCACTCAAGCTTTATGCTTGAACACTGCGAAAAAGACAGCTTACTACTCTAGAAGGCCACCAGCTCTGATGACCTACTAGGTCTGACAGCACTAGTGTTGAATGACGAGTGGTAGGCGAGAGGCAGACTTGCCTGGCAGACTCTTGCCTATCATGTCCTACCTTCTAGCAGTTATGCAGAAGGGCGGAAGCTGAGACGGCCGAGCTGACAGCAAGTTTGTCTGGACAGGCAGACAACTCTGCTACCTAGAGGTAGTGCGGGTGGGCTACCAGGGTGACTGGTGACGATACCACAAAATCCTGCACAATATGATGGTGAAAAAAATAGACCACTAGTTACAATTTATTCAGTGTTCGGTTTCGTTCACAACCTACAAGCAGTACAAATAATTGCTCTTTGATAATTTTTTTATTCAATAATCTCTTTTTTGTTGACCCAACTTCCTGAAAAGTTATTTTTTATTAATTTAATTTCTTTTTGCAGTTTGTCCGATGAACGAACGTCGCTAATACTTTTAGTGTCCATGAGAACTTATTGAATTGAAGCACGTCCCAAAAAACTATTGATTTTTTTTCTTACTTTAATGATGTTTGATGATATTTGAGTTTTTTTTAATAATTCAAGTCAACACGTAGTAATGATGTGTTTTTGAGAACTTTTTCCAGAATTGAATAAATATTATTTTAAATCCATTATTTTGAAATGCCTTTTTAAAAACTCATTAACAGATATGGAACATGAAAGAAGGCGTATCAGATATTTCAAGACGAAAAACTATGTAATAAGTTTGTCCCTTTTTGCTAACAAGATTAGAGAGAGATAACATCAAATGTAACACTATAACTCATTGCAACTATTACAATATAGGGCCTAGTACCTTGTAGTTGTTTAACCTGTTACACACAACATGAAGTAATAAATGAGCCAGCGAAACTGTTGTCTAGCCATAGCATCATGTATTTACTCTCTGAAGGTAGATCTCTATGGCTATGGTGCTAGGAGCTCTATTACCAACAAGTAGACCATTGACACCATAGACACCACAACTACTTGGGCATAATATACACCAGACCTGGTTTAAAAATGCGAGCTTGGCATTTTCTATCCATATGCAACTGTAGTAACCCCAATTAGGTGAGCTGAAAGCGTGTTAAGCTCACATATAATCAACTATTGTGTTCAGTTTCCCTCATCTCTAGAACTGCACTACATTCACAAGTGAGTGCCCAACTTCTCCATGGTTAATTATCAATTATCAAATATAATAAAAAATAAAATCCTTTGTCGTCCTTGCTGCAAAATGTGAGATACAAAATGTGGGTCTGGAAAATTTGAACAATCCAAGTGGCTTTTGGTGAAAACTAATGCTGTAGCACAGAGAAGGCCATTTTAAAACTTCAAGTTTCCCATACCAACATCTCACTCAGCTAATTTGGGCTGTACTGCATTATTTTGGCTTCTCATTTAAGGAAACCTCTAATGATCGTGTTTATATAGTCATAGAAGTTGTTATAGTGGACTATTACTACATGCAATGAGCCATGTTTTTATTTTTTATACGCAGGGTTTCGGCAGAAGACTTCAGACAGAATTTTGTATGCTGTTCAAGAACGGATTGCTTGTCAAATTGATACGTTTGAAAAAATGCATTACGGACATGCTTGGTTCTCTAATGGGGAGTTGGGTAGCCATCAGCATCTGCTTCTCTACTCAATACCCTCCCCCTTCTCTACTCAATACCCACATTCTTTTCGGCTAAATACCCACACTCTTCCCTACTTACTACCCACCCTCTCCTCTACTCAATACCCACCCTCTTACCTACTCAATACCCTCCCTCTTCTCTACTCAATACCCACCCTCTTTACTACTCAATACCCACCCTCTTACCTACTCAATCCCCATTCTCTTTACTACTCAATACCCACACTCTTCTCTGCTAAATACCCACACTCTTCCCTACTTACTACCCACCCTCTCCTCTACTCAATACCCACCCTCTTACCTACTCAATACCCTCCCTCTTCTCTACTCAATACCCACCCTCTTTACTACTCAATACCCACCTTCTTCTCTACTTAATATCCACCCTCTTACCTACTCAATACCCACCCTCTTACCTACTCAATACCCACCCTCTTTACTACTCAATACCCACACTCTTCTCTGCTAAATACCCACCCTCTTCTCTACTCAATACCCACACTCTTCCCTACTTACTACCCACCCTCTCCTCTACTCAATACCCACCCTCTTACCTACTCAATACCCTCACTCTTCTCTACTCAATACCCACCCTCTTTACTACTCAATACCCACCTTCTTCTCTACTCAATACCCACCTTCTTCTCTACTCAATACCCACCCTCTTCTTTACTCAATACCCACCCACTTCTCTATTCAATACCCACCCTCTTCTCTACTCAATACCCACCCTCTTCTCTACTCAATACCCACCCTCTTCTATACTCAATACCCACCCTCTTCTATACTCAATACCCACCCTCTTCTCTACTCAATACCCACCCTCTTCTCTACTCAATACCCACCCTCTTCTCTACTCAATACCCACCCTCTTCTCTACTCAATATCCACCCTCTTCTCTACTTAATACCCACCCTCTTCTCTACTTAATACCCACCCTCTTCTCTACTCAATACCCACCCTCTTCTCTACTCAATACCCACCCTCTTCTCCATTCAATATCCACCCTCTTCTCTACTCAATACCCACCCTCTTCTATACTCAATACCCTCCCTCTTCTCTACTCAATACCCTCCCTTTTCTCTACTCAATACCCACCCTCTTCTCTACTTAATATCCTACTTCTTCTCTACTCAATACCCACCCTCTTCTCTATTCAATACCCACCCTCTTCTCTACTCAATACCCACCCTCTTCTCTATTCAATACCCACTCTCTTCTCTAGCTAATACCCACCCTCTTCTCTAGTTAATATCCACCTTCTTCTCTACCTAATACCCACCCTCTTCTCTACCTAATACCCACCCTCTTCTCTACTTAATACCCACACTCTTCTCTACTCGATACCCACCCTCTTCTCTACTCAATACTCACCCTCTTCTCTACTCAATTGGGAGTCTAAGGTAAAAGTCCTGGTGAGGTAACATTTAAAAAGAGCTCTTAGCTTGTTTTTGGTGGCAATTGACAATATATTGAACGAAATTCTCTAATCGTAGATGGAGTGAAGGTTTTGTGAGACTTCCCGTGGCTCATTTAAACAAAACATTGGTTAATGTAACCGTAATCGAGATTTATTTGTGTTACTATTGTTATAATTATCGGGTTTTTGTACCAATGTAGTACATCGATTTGTAAGTGGGGAATATATCGCGCTATTAGCTGTACATTAGAAGACGACTCCAAACAGAACAATAATTAAACTTACTGTAACAGATTTCTGTCCTCTATCACCGACACAATGGAATGCTCTCCTTCTCACACTTTTGGGTCTATCCCGAATAGACTTTAAACAAATCGCACGGGGTCCACGACCCAGACACACTACACAAAAATTTTTTCAAGTAAATACTTTATTCCATAATCTATCTGGCAACACAAATAAAAGGGTATTTAGCAAACTCCTCAAGACTTCTAATTCTAACAATGCACAGCTGCTCCTTTTATAGGAGATAAGGGGCAAACTCATTACCTTATTAGGCGTAGCTCATAACATAGTAATAACATAAAAGGTTCACAAATGATATGACTTGGTACAAAGTTCAATAACAAAACGAGCCAATAAGAACAGATGCACATGGTAAAATAACGCTGGGCTATGCTTTTCAATATTTTTAGTGTGGTGCTACTCTTCCACCCTTTTTTAGGAAGCACCACTTCCTAGTCTCTGCTCCTGGTAAGTGCGAGGTGCCGGTCTCCATTCAGTTAAGGTTTTCCAACTCCTAGGGGCACAGGCTTTCTGAATCAGTCAACTTGGACACTGGGCCGGGGTCAGGACCCCGGGTAGACCCGGGGTAGGTACTATATGTTTATATAGAGTGATACCGGATTAATAGAGGCCTGGAGCACCCGGTATTCCTTTTTAGGGGGATTTATGTAACTACCGAGGGGGGGGGGGAGAGTTCTGATGGTAGCGCAAACTTTGTTACTGAGGGTGTAAGGGGTGAAGGTGTGTGTTTAGGGTGGGGAAGGGTGGAGAGGGGTCTGACACCACTTGATCATCATGCAAATCTTCCACAATACATATGTAGCACCATGGAAACAGTTTTAATTTCAAAATAGAAAGTTATCACACTAGAAGAAGACAACTCCTACCCAAAATTGGTACTCAATGTGATACAACCAACACCTTACGGTACTATTCACTTTCCTGAGGGTTTACCTGTCAGCTCCCTTATCAACTTGCTATCAATATGTGCGCTGATAAATAGAGACTGTTAGCATAAAAAGGGATATGTTCACATAAACTCTACTCGGCTTGGTTTGGTTCCCTAATGTTTGCTCAACTTTCATAAAAACATTTCATGATGGAAACTTTGCTAAATCTGTTGGTTTAGTGATGAGGTTTGCTTGTCTAAAGTAACTCATTCAAATATATTTCAAACAACATTAGACGATGCTTATGAGCTGAAGAAAGCTGAGTCTAGGATCTTTGGTTATTCTACTTAGATAACAGCTGAATCTGTGATAGGAATCATTTCTTGGTATGCAAGCAGTAGAATGATGCGTGAATTGGCAGAACTACAAGTTAGGATTTGATGATGCCAGAGGTGAACATTGGTTAGGAAATGACATCATACATCAACTGCTGGGTTCCAGACAGAATAAGTTGAGGGTGGATCTAGAGGCAGTCTGTAATGAGAGAGCTTATGCTATGTATGACAGCTTTAGTGTTGGTAACGAGTCTAGTGGTTACATCCTCCGTGTCTCTAACTACTCTGGAACTGCTGGTAGGTCTGGTTACTTTATATGTGGTTGTCTGAGATATAGAATACTACAGTGAACTGTCTCTGGTGGTCATATAGGGTGATGTGTTGTAGGAGATGGTTTGACTCATCATGGAAATGGTAGCAAGTTTAGCACAATGGACAGAGATCAGGATAACTATGACAAAGGGGACTGTGCAGTTTCTTTCCACGGCGCCTGGTGGTACGGGAATTTTCACAGCTCAAACCTCAATGGTAAATACGTCAATGGAGCACACCAGCTTAATGTCCATGGTGTTAACTGGAAATCTTGGAACGGTAGCTACGAGTCCCGGAAGACAACTGAGATGAAGTTGAGGTCTACAAGATAAGGTAGTTGACAAGAGACCATTCATCATTTGGTTTTATAACAAGTCTAAAATAGAGATTTGTGTTCTCAGTAAGAGAATGCCTATCCACCTAACGGCCGTCACCTAATGCAGTAAACTGCTACTGTATCCTCAACATAATATTGATCAAAACTGTCTTTGCAAATCTGAAGCTTTTGGAGATTGCCTCGTTGACTGGGTTGGGATAAATGCCTCAAAATATGACAATCATGTAGAGAAACTAGAATATATAAACATTTATACAAATATGTTTCTGACTATCATAAAAATATTGTAACGATGCATGTTCTTTTTGTGTGTTGTCCGGAGTAAAGTATGTTTGCAGATTCAAACACAGTTTATTACTGTACTGATAGTTAGACAGCATGCAAAATATGAGAACATCCATTTTCTATCTGGCGATAGGCACTCATGTTCATCTTTCATCTACTGCTTCCTCTTTCATATAAGTAAAAAAGCATCAAATAGCCGTGAAAAGCTAGAGTAGCAAAGGATAATATCATCATTGCTTTGGTAGCTGTTCACAGGCTTATCTCAATAGTTTTTATAACCAGTTTGATTTGATGTAATTTGTATAAATCTATAACAAAATTATGTTTGCAGGAAACATGAATTAATGTGTAGAACAAATCGCTTGATAGTTTTAGCTGGAAATTCATGTAATTATATCCAACAATCCAATACAGTGAATGAAAGATAGTGATAAATAATTGTAACATAAATTAAAAGTTGTCCCCGCAACAGGAGACAACTCCTGTTTACATATTATACCATGTGAAACTACCAGCACCCACAAGTACTACCCAAATATCTAGATGCCTAGCTGCCGGCAAACTAGTTTCAGTTCTTATCAGGTTGTGTGCTAATAACAACCGTGTTACCATAGAAACAGGTGTGTTTATACAGACTTAAATTGATGCTGAGATAGCATATACTTGTCCTGAAATCCAGAGAATTTCTAAATTTTCTAATGATAACTTCATAACTCTCATTCTAATTCAAGACGACTAAAATATTTGATATAATATAGTACAATATAATAAAATATATATGATTAATGATTGGTAAATAAAAGTGACATAATAAACTGATGATCTGTGCAAAATGCAGATAATCAATAAAAGTATGAGGGTTGAGATATAATAACTACTAATTTTATAAAATCTCAAACTCAACAATCAAAATTCCAAAAGTTGAAAACATTCGATAAGCATTTAGCGATGTCCTAACCCAAAAGTATTTTTTTTATTTAGGTCCTACCACCTTTTTTATCTTAAGTTGTTTATGAACCACAGTCAACATTGCTAAACGGCTATATGGTTAACACTGTGACCTGCTGCTATCAGGGTTTGGGTTCGATCCCCGGTTGGGATTTATTTTTTGCGTAAAAATAAATGTTATCAGAAAGGAGGAGCCAAGTCAGCATGAGTATGTGTAGGAACAGGAATGCAGGTTGCATTGGCAGTTGTGAAGGATGCGCTTGTGTGGCCCAAGAACAAAAAGCATCTAGGTATTTGAAAAAGCTGCTTTTTGCAAGAATAAAGCTATCGCAAAACAGTTGTCAGTATTTACCAAATTAGATTGTGCATCAGCAACATGTCTGATCATGGATGATTGAGATTGCCGCCTGCTGGATTAGGGGTCCAAGTACGATTCCCAGTGGTAAAACTTTTTTGTCATGTCTTTGCAAGTACAACTTTACTGATAAATATTATGTTTAGGAATAATGAGGGTGTCCAAAGAATGCTGTTTCAGTCAGAGGTTGATGGTGTATAGTTGGTGTTGTGCAAGAATCACCGCAGCCAGTACTGATGTTCAAATCCATTCAGTAACATTTCTTATTTACAATTCTCTAAAATACTCTTGTTTTTGCTCGCAAACACAAATCAATATTTTGTTTTGTACTGGTCTTGCTCAGTTTTGCGTTGTTTTTTTTTACTAAATTTATTACTTTTATTTTCTTCCTTGTATTAGAGCAGGTCCATGTTTAAAAAGAAAGCAAAATTGTGTACACTCGGACAGGCGAAAAAGTTCAACATTATAGCACAAGATTCGAAAAGTGCTGCTCAACAATATTGTATTGAGTTGTCTGGAAATGTTTTTGAAATATATAACTATTGTCTAAGTTTCTTTATGCTCACTTGATGTTTTGTTTAATCATTCAAGTTGTGTAGTACAGGGTTAGGTTTCTGGCATAAACCTCTCTCATTAAAAATCATTAATTAAAAATTTTGCTTCATCAATAAAAAATAATAAAGCAATATTTGGGCAAAAAGTTAACTTTTTCTCAATGACTTTTCCTACAATGATTATGACACGTATCTATGCAATCATTGTTGATGCTTTCAGAGATCCAAAGACTTCAACGGTGGACTGAACCACTAGATATATTCTTAGCAGTAACCGAATGACTCAATAAGGTCTCTTGGCCCCCTACTGTTTAATATTGCATAATAATATTATCTGAACTCCTAAAGATGAAGATAGAGCAAAAATGGCTACTAATAAACGTTAAGAAGCATGGCACTAAGCTCTTGGACTAGCAATTGTATTTTAGTTTTAAAGTGACCAACACTTAGTAATGTTTGAAAAAAGACTTGATGCAAGTCTCTTTTATATTGTAAAATATTGCTGCTATCTGAAATATAACACAGTCTTGCGAGTGTTTCGAGTAGACATCATTGGTGCAATAATAAAGTACTCACAAATCTATGGAGGATCCACCGTTGAAGTTCTAACGAAGTGGCCTTTGAGCAAAGTTATTCCAAACAGTTTGTTGGTAACTACGACTCTTTGGAAACAACTGAGGTGACACTCGAAACCACAAAATTACGGCGTAGGTAAAACAATCTGCGTTAGCAACAAGGTTAAAATGAAACTGTATTTTCTTAATTTGAGAATATATAATCACTGTAACATGATTTGGGGTGCTCTACCAGGGTCGGGTGTCTGTATTTGACTTATGAAAGCTGTAGCAGGGTCAGAACTAGCTGTAGTAATATGTAATAAGTCAGGACTGCTGTCTCTGGTTCAGGATATCTCTCAGGAGTTGTAGTTTTAAAGATTAAAGTTTTTGTTTAAGTTACTTTATGATTTGTTGGTACCTCGAGATCATTTGTGTTTAGTTGTTAAATTGTATTTTATAGGGTTTTAATTTTATGGCAAGAAACTCTGAAATTGGAAAGTAAGCTGTAAAATTGCTTAACCAATCCAGACATTCAAACTGCATAATAAATGGAACAAGGATGAGTTTTCAAAATAGTTTTACTGATCATAATCCATGTATGCAAATGGTTTTGATGTCTCCAGACTTCTGAAAACTTTTTTTGTTAGCTAAATAGTAATTGGCGTTTTTGGCAGTAACTAAATGCTAGCTCTTACGGTTAGACTAGATATAATGATATTTTTTAACTTCTAAATATGAAAACATAACAACTTTATATAATATAGCATTACTTCCACTGTTGTAACTGAGGTAGTACGATCCTACTAGCTATACATCAGAAGACAACTCCTAACAAAATAGGTCGTTTTCTATAGTGGAACACATAATATTGTGTAACACTACACCACACAAGCAGCAAGAACTTCCTTAATAAAATGGGTCACACCAGAAGGGATACAAATCATGTCTAGATATGATACCCATTGCGAAACAACCAACGCCCTATGGTACATGTTATTTTATTGAAGCGAAACTGCAGTTGATTGTATACAAGTTTTATGATGATAACTAGAATCTGCTAGCACAAACTGATGTGTCCATGTAGAATGTACTCAAAATGGCTAGTTCTGCCAACATCTACTCAACTTTCACAGTTTCATCTTGTGATTGAAATGTGAGTTATTTATTGAACTCTATCCAAGTATTGATAAAGCTACACCCTATCAAAACTCATATCTAACTGATATTTCAAACAATGTTAGTCTGGCCTTGAGCCAAGCAAGATAACTTTTAGGATCTTTGGTTACTCCACTTAAATAGCAATTGAATAGTAAGGACTCATTTCTTGGTATGAAGGCAGTAGAATGATGCGTGAATTGTTAACAGCTTGTGCAGTTTTTGTTGCTGTGGTGGCTGTAAGTAATAAAGTTTGTTTGTTTTTTCTAGTAAAGCATTTCTTTAGTGCAAAATCTCACATCTTGAGTTTTGTGTTGTTTATTGAAGGTGGAGATAGATGAGAAGAGATGCTATGGTGTAGATGGCCACTACAATCCAAGGACATGCCTGGACTTGTGGTGCAGAGGGAGCAGGCTCAGTGGTGTATATAAAGTTCCCCTGATGAGACAGATACTTACTCTGTTGATGTCTATTGTGACCAGGATACCGATGGAGGTGGTTGGACCGCAAGTAATTAATCGAGTGTTTTACGGTTTATTGTACATTGTGGAGAAAGTCATTCAGTCCACTAACAGCTAATACACATACATCTCCACCTCTTGCACTTAACTCCCCCAAATAGCTACTCCGACCTACTCCGACCTACTCTGAACTACCTCACACCACCCCGGACCACCCAAGCCCTACCCAAGACTACCCTGAGCTACACCGGTCATTGCTTAATCATAAGACAGCTTGCTAATAAGAAAAAGCAGCTTCCTGGACGACTGGGAGGGCATTGTTTAGCAAAAATAGAAGGTGTGTGCAGTGATGAGAGCGTAGTCATGCTTGAAGAACCCTTGCTAGACAGACAAAATGATGAAATGAATCACATATGATGATGCATAGAGCCAGAAGATCAAGCTGAACGAATATGTATTTATATTATCTGTGCATTTTTTAGTAAAAATGTATTATTGTGTTGATTGGTTCTGGGTAGAGCACTTTACAGACTCGGTAGGAACTGGATTTCTTGTACCATATCTTGGAGGAATAACCCGATCAATTTCTGTAAACTGTATCTGATGTGTTGAGACTGAAGGCCGACATTAAAAGTAGCGCGCTGTTTGGAGGAGTGGAAGAGAGGGTTGTTGAGTAGAATTCTCAGAGGCAGACTTTGGAACAGTTGGTAATTGTGCTTCTGGAGGAGAAACGGTAGTGAGCAAGGAGCTTTTGTTAATACTGAATTGCTGTTTAGTGTTGCTATCTAGCAATAGTGGTAGTTGTGTCCATGAAGGTGGGCAAAATACTCTAAAGTATATAGGGCAGTACCACTATTAAGTATATGGTGGTGCCAAGTGGTATATTTTTTTGTACTCAGGTGTTCCAAAGACGAATGGATGGTTGGGTAGACTTCTACAGAGACTGGCAGAACTATAAGCGAGGATTTGGTGATGTCAGATGTGAACATTGGTTAGGGAATGACATCATACATCAGTTGCTGGGTTCCAGACAGAATGAGTTGAGGGTGGATCTAGAGGCAGTCAGTAATGAGAGAGCTTATGCTATGTATGACAGCTTTAGTGTTGGTAACGAGTCTAGTGGTTGCATCCTCCATGTCTCTAACTACTCTGGAACTGCTGGTAGGTCTGGTTACTTTATATGTGGTTGCCTGAGATACAGAATACTACAGTGAACTGTCTCTGGTGGTCATATAGGGTGATGTGTTGTAGGAGACAGCCTTAGCTGGCATAATTGACGAAAGTTTAGCACATTTGACAGAGACCAAGACACTTGTGGATGTAACTGTGCTGTTTCTTACCACGGTGCCTGGTGGTATAGGGATTGTCACAGCTCAAACCTCAATGGGAGATACCTTAATGGAAAACACCAGTCCTATGCAGATGGTGTCAACTGGTCTTCTTGGACGGGCGCATACGAGTCTCTAAGGACAGCAGAGATGAAGTTCAGAGCTACAGGATAACAGAAATGACAAACAACCTATGTTAGCTGCTTTTATAACAAGTCTAAAATAGAGCTATATTTTCTTAATATTAAATTGTCTAATCACTGAATAGTTGAAAAACAATGTAGCAATCTGGACCTGTATTTCATGATTATTCCCCAAGAGATTGTTAATGTCATTTCATTTTCTGATGATGAATCTTTTTCTAATAATTTACATTAGCTTCTTTCTTGTATCGATGATTGATACATGATTTTAAAGTTCTCCTTTTTAGTGTACACTTTGATATGAACGAAGAATGATTAACAAAAAAATTGAACATCTTCTAACTTCAGAGATATGTAAGCATGGTTTTACAGTCAAAGTTGCTCATGGCAATCACACGAGGGTTAGTCAATCTTGTCTAAGTTAACCATCTCAGTACACTGGGACGCTGAATATATCTCTACTAAAATTCTAAGTTATAAAGATAAACCTCACATGTTATCAAAAGATGGCAACAAATGCTTTAAGTAATACCTTTCACTAAAACTTTCTGTGATCAGTATTAAGTCTGCGATAGATATTGATCACTGTTGTGAAACAATTTTCATGATCAACTTTATCTTGAAATGGATTTTGATCTCATTAGCGCTAAATTCGATTGATCTCGAGTAATCTACCTCTCTCTAGAGGAGACACTGTGCTAGTATAAAAGTGACAACTAATGACCAGTTACCGTCGAATCAGTTGGCAAGCACAGAGGCCATGACTCAGACAAACTACGCAGAGAGTTAGCTTGAACAGTGGCTTTATTCATAAGTACCAGTCCTAGGGTGGCAATCCACTAAGGTGTTTGGCAAGACATCAATAAATGCAATGCAATACAAGAGCTCCACCCGTTATATAGGCAGGCTGGCCGAACGTTATTTGCATATTATATATAATAATGCATGTCCAGGAAGTACTTAGACCAATAACAGTAAATATGTAAATATCCAACAAATCATATGGTAAGACAAGATTAAATGTAAATGGTGCCAAGTGGCTAAAGGGGGAGTCTTGTCTCCATTGTCCAATCATAGACTCCATTGAGTTCCGAGTCTATACTTAGCCTGTGGTTGATACATCCGGCAATTCAAAGAAGGGTACTTCCGGCTAAAGCCGCCATTCCGGCCCGGGAGCACCTTAACGGGTCAGCCAGGGGTCACTAGATGCCCTGCAGGGATCAAGACCGGCATTGCAAGGGTCAAGACCGGCCCTGCAAGCGGCTCCACCTGCACAGCAAGTCATTTTACTGACACAGCATTTTTACACGGGCTGGGGAGAAAGTCTAGCGCAAAATATTTACAGCTCTTCCCATAACTGTTTTAGTAGCACTCTTCGTGATCTGTTCGTTAAAAAAATTAAACAAAGTAAAGTAACAGGTGTTCGTAATTCAATAGGGAATGTATACAATGGAATATTAGTTTAAAACATAATAATTTTGCAATTAATTTTGATAAATTCTCAAAAGAGTTATCATGAAGACTCTCTCAATTTGTAAAGTAAACAATAAAAAAGTAAATATTGAGCCACCATAACAAAAATAGTTTCTAAAACTGACCATTTAGTTCAATTAATTCTGAACAACCGAATTTATTTTAAGTTATTTTTTTAAAACTATAAAACCGGCATATGATAGTGAAAAACATAGACCCGCTCGTTATAATGTATTTAGTGTTCAGTTTCATATACGACCTACAAACAGAACAACAAACTGCTCTGATAATTTTTTTATTCAATGATCTGTTTCTCATTGGCCCCAACTTCCAAACAAGTTGAGTTTCTATTAATTAGATTTTTGTTCAACAATATTGTTTTTGCAGTTTTTACGATGAACATAGGTCGCTAACACTTTTAGTGGGCATGAGAATTTATTAAATTGAAGCATGTCCACTGAAACTCTTGATTTATTTTTTTCTTCAATGATCTTTGAGAAAATTCGAGTTTGTGTTAATAGTTAAAGTCAACATGCAGTTGTGACATATTTTAGAGAACTTTTGCCTGAATTGAGTAGAGTTTATTTTAATTCCATCATTTTGAAATGCCATTTTAATAACTCGTTAACAGCTATGGAACATGAAAGAAGGCGTATCAGATACTTCAGGATGAAAAACGATGCAACAAGTTTGTCCCTTTTTGCTAACAAGATTAGAGAGAGATAACTCCAAATGTAATACTATAACTCCTTGCAACTATTACAGTATAGGGCCTAGTGCATTGTAGTTGTTTAACCTGTTACACACAACATGAAGTAATAAATTAACCAACGACACTGTTGTCTAGCCACAGCATGATGTATTTACTCTCTGAGGGTAGATCTCTATGGCTATGATGCTAGGAGCTCTATTAACAAGTAGACCATTGACATCAGAGACACCACAACTACTAGGGGCACAATAAACACCAGACCTGGTTTAGCAATGCGAGCTTGGCATTGTCTATCCGTATGCAACTGTAGTAACCCGAAACTGGTGAACTGAAAGCGTGTTAATCTCACCTATAACCAACTATTGGGTTCAGTATCCAATAACAGTCACCCTCATCTCTAGAACTGCACTACATTCACAAGCAAGTGCCCAACTTCTCCATGGGTAATTAACAAATATAATAAAAAAATAAAATCTCTTGTCGCTATTACTGCAAGATTCTCACCTTTCTCACCTAACCGGCTGTAGTCCTTACCTGGTAACCGTTCTGCAAGTTCCGAGCTCAATCATGGAATGCCATAGGACCCTGTCGTATACATCCTCTTGCTGCAGCCTCCAGCGACTCATGTCTGACTTTATGGTGTCCTTCCATCGTCGCCGAGGTCTTCCCCTCCTCCTTCTACCGGTGACCCGTAGATCTGTAACACGACGGATATCTTCGTCCTCATCCCTTCGGCAGACGTGGCCATGCCACTGCAGGCGTCTCTTTCTCATGTCTGCTGATACTCTCTTGACTTCCACCTGTCTCCTTATCTCAGCATTTTCAACATGGTCCTCATATCTAATCCCATAGATATGTCTCAGCATCCTCATCTCTGTTGCTATTACTGCAAGATGCGAGATACAAAATGTGGGTGGGGAACATTTGAATAATCCAAGTGGCTTTTGGTGACAACTAACGCTGTAGCACAGAGACGGCCATTTTAAAACTTGAAATGTCCCATACTAACATCTGACTCAGCGAAGTTGGGCTGTGCTGCATATTTTTGGCTTCACATTTAAGGAAACTTCTAATGTTCACACGTGGTCTAATTGTTAAAGTGTTTGCACTTCGATCCAGGATCTGGGGTTTGATTCCCAGCATGGTTATCTGTGAGCGAGATATTTGGCTTCCTATGCTCGGCCTGGTCGGATATGGGTATAAAAATAACGTGATCCCTAGTTTGACTGCACTCTCCATAATAACTATGGAGTCATGCTAGTAAAAGATCCCCTCTGCTTTTTCGGAATAGTAGGCGGTGTAACGGTGGGCATGGGTATAGGGTGCTGCTCACACAAGCTCAGCTTATGAGACCCATATTTAGGGTTGCCCACGAGGCACAGCTAAAAAAAAACGTATAGTGATTAAAGTTGTCATAATGGACTATTACTACATGCAATGAACCGTGTATTTATTTTTTATACACAAGGTTAAGGACAACGACTTCAGACAAAATTTTGTATGCTGATAAAACCTGATTACTTGTCAAATTGGCATGTTTGAAAAGATGTATTATGGACATGTTTGGTTCTCTAATGGACAGTTGGGTAGTCATCACCATCTGCTTCTCTCGGTAATACCCACCCTCTTTTCTACTTAATACCCACCTTCTTCTCTACTCAGTACCCACCTTCTTCTCTACTTAATACCCACCTTCTTTTCTACTCCATACCCACCCTCTTCTCTACTCAATACCCACCCTCTTCTTTACTCAATACCCACCTTCTTCTCTACTCAATATCCACCCTCTTCTCTACTTAATATCCACCCTTTTCTCTACTCAATACCCACACTCTTCTCTACTCAATACCCACCTTTTTCTCTATTCAATACCCACCCTCTTCTCTACTTAATACCCACCCTCTTCTCTACTTAATACCCACCCTCTTCTCTACTCAATACCCTCCCTCTTCTCTACTCAATATCCACCCTCTTCTTCACTTAATACCCACCCTCTTCTCTACTTAATACTCACCCTCTTCTCTACTCAATACCCACCCTCTTCTTTACTCAATACCCACCTTCTTCTCTACTCAATATCCACCCTCTTCTCTACTTAATATCCACCCTTTTCTCTACTCAATACCCACACTCTTCTCTACTCAATACCCACCTTCTTCTCTATTCAATACCCACCCTCTTCTCTACTTAATACCCACCCTCTTCTCTACTTAATACCCACCCTCTTCTCTACTCAATACCCTCCCTCTTCTCTACTCAATATCCACCCTCTTCTTCACTTAATACCCACCCTCTTCTCTACTTAATACTCACCCTCTAATCTACTCAATATCCACCTTCTTCTCTACTCGATACCCACCCGCTCCTCTACTCAATACCCACCTTCTCCTCTACACAATATCCACCCTCTTCTCTACTCAAAACCCACCCTCTTCATTACTTGATACCCTCCCTTTTCTCTACTCAATACCCACTCTCTTCCTTACTTAATATCAAACTTTTCTCTACTTAATACTCACCCTTTTCTCTACCTAATGCCCACCCTCTTCTCTACTCAATACCCACCTTCTTCTCTACTTAATACCCACCCTCTTCTCCACTTAATACCCACCCTCTTCTCTACTTAATATCCACCCTCTTCTCTACTTAATATCTACCCTTTTCTCTACTCAATACCCACCCTCTTCTCTACTTAATACCCACCCTCTTCTCTACTCAATACCTACCCTCTTCTCTACTTAATACCCGCCCTCTTCTCTACTTAATATCCAAAATTTTCTCTACTCAATGCCAACCCTCTTCTCTACTTAATATCCACCCTTTTCTCTACTCAATGCCAACTCTCTTCTCTAGTTAATATCCACCCTCTTCTCTACTCAATACCCACCCTTTTCTCTACTCAATACCCATCCTCTTCTCAGCTTAATACCCACCCTCTTCTCTACTCAATACCCACTCTCTTCCTTACTTAATATCAAACTTTTCTCTACTTAATACTCACCCTTTTCTCTACCTAATGCCCACCCTCTTCTCTACTCAATACCCACCTTCTTCTCTACTTAATACCCACCCTCTTCTCCACTTAATACCCACCCTCTTCTCTACTTAATATCCACCATCTTCTCTACTTAATATCCACCCTTTTCTCTACTCAATGCCAACTCTCTTCTCTAGTTAATATCCACCCTCTTCTCTACTCAATACCCACCCTTTTCTCTACTCAATACCCACCCTGTTCTCTGCTTAATACCCACCCTCTTCTCTACTCAATACCCACTCTCTTCCTTACTTAATATCAAACTTTTCTCTACTTAATACTCACCCTTTTCTCTACCTAATGCCCACCCTCTTCTCTACTCAATACCCACCTTCTTCTCTACTTAATACCCACCCTCTTCTCCACTTAATACCCACCCTCTTCTCTACTTAATATCCACCCTCTTCTCTACTTAATATCCACCCTTTTCTCTACTCAATACCCACCCTCTTCTCTACTTAATACCCACCCTCTTCTCTACTCAATACCTACCCTCTTCTCTACTTAATACCCGCCCTCTTCTCTACTTAATATCCAAAATTTTCTCTACTCAATGCCAACCCTCTTCTCTACTTAATATCCACCCTTTTCTCTACTCAATGCCAACTCTCTTCTCTAGTTAATATCCACCCTCTTCTCTACTCAATACCCACCCTTTTCTCTACTCAATACCCACCCTCTTCTCTGCTTAATACCCACCCTCTTCTCTACTTAATACCCACCCTTTTCTCTATTCAATACCCACCCTCTTCTCTACTCAATACCCACCCTCTTCTCTACTCAATACCCACCCTTTTCTCTAGTTAATATCCACCCTATTCTCTAGTTAATATCCACTTCCTTCTCTATTCAATACTCACCCTCTTCTCTACTCAATATCCACCCTCTTCTCTACTTAATACCCACCTTCTTCTCTACTCAATACCCACCCTCCTCTCTACTTAATACTCACCCTCTTCTCTACTCAATACCCACCCTCTTCTCTACTTAATATCCACCCTTTTCTCTACTCAATACCCACCCTCTTCTCTATTCAATACCCACCCTCTTCTCCACCTAATATCCACACTCTTCTCTACTCAATTGGGAATCTAAGGTTAAAGTCCTGGTGAGGTAACATTTCAAAAGAGCCCTCAGTTTTTGTTGGTGGCAATTGATAATATATTGAACGGATTTCTTTAATAATAGATGGAGTAAAGGTTGTCTGAGACCTCCAGTGGCTCATTCATACACAAAATTGGTTTATGTCACCACACATCGAGATTTATTTGCGTTACTGTTGTTGTAGTTATCATTTGTTGTACCAATTTAGTACATAGATTTGTAAATGGGGAATATATCGTGCTATTAGCTGTACATTAGAAGACAATTCCAAACAGAACAATAATTAAACATAGTTATGTAGCACCATGGAAACAGTTTTAATGTCAAAAATAAGCAATTGTCACACTCCTATCCAATAATGGTACTCAATATGATACAACCAACACTTTACGGTACTATTCACTTTCCTGAGGGTTTACCTGTCAGCTGCTTTATCAACTTGCTATCAGTATGTGTGCTGATAAACAGAGACTGTTAGCATAAAAAGGGATATATTCACATAGACTCTACTCGGCGTGGTTTGGTTCGCTAATGTTTGCTCAACTTTCATAAAAAACATTTCATGATGGAAACTTAGCTACCACTTCAACTCTGTCGACTTAGTGATGAGGTCTGTTAGTCTAAAAAATTTCATTTGAATGTATTTCAAACAACATTAGACAACGCTTATGAGCTGAAGAAGGCACAGTCTAGGATCTTTGGCTATTCTACTTAGATAACAGCTGAATCTGTGATAGGAATCATTTCATGGTATGCAAGCAGTAGAATGATGCATGAATTTTGTTTGTTTGTTTGTTTGTTTGTTTGTTTGAGCTGTGCCTCGTGGGCAACCCTAAAGACGGGTCTCATAAGCGAAGCTTGTGGGAGCAGCACCCTATACCCATGCCCGCCATCACACCGAAAAATCAGAGGGGGATCTTTTAGTAGCATGAATCCTTAGTTATTATGGAGAGTGCAATCAAACTGGGGACCACGTTACTTTTATGCCCGTAACTGACAAGGCAGAGCATACAGGAAGCCAGATATCTTGCTCACAGTTAACCGTGCTGGAAGTCAAACCCCAGATCCTAGATTGACGTGCAAGCACTTTAACCACTAGACCACACATGCAGTTTTAGTTGTTGTGGTGGCTGTAAGTAATAAAGTTGGTTTGTTTTTTCTAGCAGAGCAGTTCTTTAATGCAATATCTCACATATTGAGGTTTGTGTTGTTTATTGAAGGTGGAGATCGATGAGAAGAGATGTAATGCTGTAGATGACAACTACAATCCAAGGACATGCCTGGACATGTGGTGCAGAGGGAGCAGGCTCACTGGTGTATATAAAGTTTACCCTGATGGTACAGATACTTACTCTGTTGATGTCTATTGTGACCAGGACACTGATGGAGGTGGTTGGACTGTATGTCTTTCATTGAGTGTTCCTACTAGCTGCTGTATGTATAGGGCTGCACCACTACTGGCTGGTGTATATGTAGGGCTGCACCACTATCAAATAGAGTGATGCACCAACACTAAATACTCATTCATAGTGCTGTGACGATATTGTCAACAGTATTTCTCTGTACTCAGGTGTTCCAGAGACGAATGGATGGTAGAATAGATTTCTACAGAAACTGGCAGAACTACAAGCTAGGATTTGGTGATGTCAGAGGTGAACATTGGTTAGGGAATGACATCATACATCAGCTGCTGAGTTCCAGACAGAATGAGTTGAGGGTGGATCTAGAGGCAGTCAGTAATGAGAGAGCTTATGCTATGTATGACAGCTTTAGTGTTGGTAATGAGTCTAGTGGTTACAACCTCCATGTCTCTAACTACTCTGGAACTGCTGGTAGGTCTGGTTACTTTATATGTGGTTGTCTGAGATATAGAATACTACAGTGGACTGTCTCTGATGGTAATATAGGGTGTTGTGTTGTAGGAGATGGTTTGACTTATCATGCAAATGGTAGCAAGTTTAGCACATTGGACAGAGATCAGGATAACTACGATAATAACTGTGCAGTTACTTACCACGGCGCCTGGTGGTATGGGAATTGTCACAGCTCAAACCTCAATGGTAAATACCTCAATGGAGCCCACCAGCTAAATGTCCATGGTGTCAACTGGAAATCTTGGAAGGGTAGCTATGAGTCCCTGAAGACAACTGAGATGAAGTTGAGGTCTACAAGACAACGTAGTTGACAAGAGACCCTGCATTATTTGGTTTTATAACAAGTCTAAAATAGAGATTTGTGTTCTCAGTAAGAGAATGCCTATCCACCTAATGGCCGCCACCTAATGCAGTAAACTGCTACTTTATCCTCAACATCAGATTGATCAAAACTGTCTTTCCGATTCTGAAGCTTTTTGAAACTGCCTCATTCACTGGGTTGGGATAAATACCTCGAAATATGACAATCATGTCGAGAAACTAGAATAAGTAAGCTTTTTTACAAATACGTTTCTGACTATCATAAAAATATTGTGACGATACATGTTGTTTTTGTGTGTTGTGCTGAGTAAAGTATGTTTGCAGATTCAAAGACAGGTTATTACTGTACTGAGAGTTAGACAGCATGCAAAAGTTGTGAACATCCATTCTCTATCTTCCGATAAGCACTCATGTTCATCTTTCATCAACTGCTTGTTTCTTCAGATATGTCAAACAGTTTCAATTAGCGGTGAAAAGCTAGAGTAGCAAAGGCTATTATCATCATTGCTCTGGTAGCTGTTCACATGCTTATTTCAATAATTATTATAACCAGCTTGATTCGATGTGATTTGTACAAATCTATAACAATTTTATGTTTGCAGGAAACATAAAACAACGTGTAAAACAAGCTGCTCGATAGTTTTAGCTGGAAGTTCATGTAGTTATATCGAACAATCCAATTCAGTGAATGAAAAATAGTGATAAGCAATTGTGATAAAAATTAAAAGTTGCCCCCACAACAGGAGACAACTCCTATTTACATATTATACCATGTGAAACTACCAGCACCCACAAGTACTACCAAAATATCTAGATGCGTAGCTGCTAGCAAACTAGTTCCAGTTCTTATCAAGTGATGTGCTAATAACAACCGTGTTACCATAGAAACAAGTGTGTTTATACGGACTTAAATTGATGCTGAGATGGCATATATCCGTCCTGAAGTCCAGAGAATTTGTAACTTTTCTAATGATAATTTCATAACTCTCATTCTAACTCAAGACGATTAAAATGTTTGATGCAGTTTAATGTAATCAGTATATTATAATATAAAATAATATAATACAATACAATATATATAATTTACGACTGGCATATAAAAATGATATAACAAACTGATGATCTTTGCAAAATGCAGATGATCAATAAAAGTATGAGGGTTGAGATAAAATGACTGCTGATTTTATAAATCTCAAACTCAACGGTCAAAATTACAAAATAATTTACTGGATTTCGCTCTAAAAAACTAAACTTCGAGCCAACAAAATCATCTTCTAATGGATAATCATGGTGGGGCTCTCCGTTTTTCTTTTTTGTTGTTGTAAATTTCTTGATAGGTCTCATAAGTTATAAGCTATTAAACCCTCTTCCAGAAAGCTAAATGGTAGTGTTTAACTACTGTGTATGCTGATCAGTATACAAACTTGATGGAAGTTTATATTTTATTTGGAGTTGTCTTTATATGTCTGTGAAAATCATCAAATCCAGGGTTCTCTGCGCATGATTTTGATTTGAAGTAACAAACACAGGTTGGATGAAATAAAGTTTATGATATTTGCAGTTTTTAATGAAATAAAAAAAACAACATCCATGTTGACTATGTTGACTTTACATATAAATCACTAATAGAAAAAAAGTGACAACATGAGGGAATAGTCTAAAATAGTGAAAAGCCCAAAGCAATGTAGTTTTTTCAGCAGTTGGATTTGATCAAGAATAGGAGTAGATAACTCCAAAGTTCAGATTGCAAAAGGATGCAACAATTCTAAGCTGTCCTTATGGTAAATCCTTTACTTCTCCATTTTTGCAGGTATTGAAAATTTTTACGTTTATTCAACTATTAACAATTCATTTCTGGTTTTGTAAAATAATAAAATCAAGTTATTTTTGTGAGAGGCTTTACAACATAATGGAGAAAACTAAAAAGGTTCTCAGAAGCTTACAAACAAAAGTGAACTAGTTCAAAAGTGTGGCTCAATTAGGATAACATATTTTTGATAGGTGTCATGAGCTACAAACTACTGAATCCTCTACTCGTGCAGAAAACTGAATGCGAGTCTTTTACTGTTGTGATCAGTATACAAACTTGATGGAAGTTTATGTTTTATTTGAAGTTGTCTTTATAGGTCAGCGGAAATCCTCAAATCAAGAGTTTTCCTTCGGTGATTTTGATTTTAAACTACAAACACATTTTCATTGTTGTGTATGGCTGAAATAAGGTCTAGGCTGTTTATATTTTCTTGAAGGCTTGTTTGTATGAAAGAAAGTTCATGATATTTGCAGTTTTTAATCAATTAAAAAAACAGCATCCATAGTTGTACAGCTCTATAATGTTGAAATTAATAGAATATAATGTAACAGGATGAGGAAATAATCTAAAATAATAAAAATTCCAAAGCAACGTAGTTTTTTTCAGCTATTGCAGTTAGATTTTATCAAGACTAAGAGTAGATAACTCCAAAGTTCAGATTGCAAAAAGATGCAACAATTCTGAGCTGTCCTTATGGTAAATCCTTTACTTCTCCATTTTTACAGGTATTGAAAACTTTTACTTTTATTCAACTATTAACAATTCGTTTCTGGTTTTATAGAATAATCAAAATTAAATTGCATTTGTGACAGGCTTTACAACATAATAGAGAAAACTAAAAAAAAATTCTCAGTAGTTCACAGACAAAATTTAACTAGTTTAAAAGTGGGGCACATTTAAATTAACATTTTCAGGAAAATATAACCTGATAAAAAAATTGGTCATTTATTATTGGTAAGTGTGCAATAATAAAGTACTCACAAACTTATGGAGGGTCCAGTGTTGAAGTTCTAACGAAGTGGTCTTTGAGCAAAGTTATTCCAAACAGTTTGTTGGTAACTACGAGTCTTTGAAAACAGTCTTTCTCAAAAGATCATTACTGCAATTTCAGTTTGTTTTTGCTGTAACATTCATTTGTAATCTAATACATGTAATCTATTATCTTTTATCCATGACTGCCACTTAATTTAAAAGCTACTATTTTTAATTTTTTTCCTCAATGAGAAACAAGAAGGGCTAAAAATAAAATACACATCTATAAATTCAGAAATATTTAAGCATAATTTCAAACACATATTTGAGCATGACATTCACATGAGAATTACTTACTCAAGTTAACCCTAGTATCATCAATCCACAATGACACCAGAAATATCTATTATAAAATATCAAGTTTCATGTTACACTTAAATAAACTAAGGCAATAACTACTTTCAGCATATTTTTGCTGAAGCTTTCAGTAAACAGGATGTGGTATTTCTGTAAAACTTGACCAGTTTTGTGTAATTAACCCCTGGATCAACTTTACATCTCTACAGAGCTGTATAGAGCTGATTGATTGTGCATGTGAATTTATTATATTTTGACTTGTCTGTCAACAACCTAAATCTCTTACTTCACCGGTGGTTAAATGTTAATCATACCAGAACACAATCATGCTGTATCCTTGTCAAGTTTTATCTCACTCAAACAACATCTACTATGAGGTGTATTAGGTGGCTGGATTGATGAAGATCTGTTGTTAGTTATATTTTGGGACCTCTTCAGTTGGCGTAGAACGTAACGATTCAGTGGGCTATGTTTTATTATGTGGCAATGAAAAATAATATCGTTCGATTTGGATCAGATTATGAAGATATAAAGTTTGATTGTGCATTGTAGCGAGCATAATTATTTTCAAATCTATAAGCAATTCTTCAATGAGAGATATAGTGCCATTGATTTCTTATTAGTACTAATAGCATGGTGCTGCTGGAAGTAGTAGATAATGATAGCTAGTCAAAGAACAACAACTTTACACTTGCCTAATGAACAACATTCATTTTGAAGCAATTCATTCTTGATTAATAATAACAAAAACATCTGTTTAATGTTTCACAAAAAAGATCTGTTTTTTATTATTATGATCAATTTATTTACAATATGATATTATTGTACATGATACTCATAATAATTAGTAATAATAAACAACATGTGCAATTTATGTTATCAATAAACAATGATGAAATAATGATACCTGAAGTAAGCTGCTTTGAAATAGACGTCACCCATATAAGTATATGCTAATTTTGTGTAACGTATCACTAGTATTCTCAAGCTATGAGATTGCATCAAATAGTGATTTGACTTTTTCCGTGGGGATGGTCTTTTGCGATCCATCTAAAATACACCTACAAAATATATACCGATCATTTTGCATTAAATAAACTGCAAGAAATATTATTTAGTTGATTTATTGAATGATTTGATTTAACCTTCGAATACTCCAATGAGCCCATTATATTTAAAGTTGTCAACAAAAACTTCAGAAGTTGAAAATCCAAGAAAAAGTAGTTATTGTTTATTTTATTCTGCGAGCAAGACTAAAGAAAAATAAATCCAAAATGAGAATTTTAACCCTAGTTGCTACAACAATACAGAGCCTGGTGCCTTATAACTGTTTTGCATGTAATACACTACATGAAGTAATGAACAAAAACTGTGTTCCGTTGGTCTAGCTACAGTATGACGTGTTTACTCTCCAAGTATAGATGTCTATGGCCATATTCACCAGTGATACCATGTGTCCCAGGTGCACCAAGAACTTTGAGTCTGTTTTATCAATGCTAGCTTGGACTTGACAGTCTATATGCAGCTACAAAACCCTAAACTGATGATTAACACAACTGGCAATCTCACCTATAATCAATAACTCTTGTTAAGTAAAGATTTCAACAAAACGTACGCTGGTATTTTGTACTGCGCATCTACATCTAAATGGTAACTCTTTTTCTGCCTCTTTTAAAAGATCAGCTCCATCATTAAATTACCAAACGTAGTAAAATATAAAACTCTTGTTACCACCAGAAAGCCAATTTTAAAATTTTAGATTTTTCACACTCACATTTCACTCAGGTAGTTCCGTATGTAATGTTTATTGTTGGCTTCCCATTCATGGAACCCTGTACTAGTACTGTTCCACATAAACATATAAGCTAATATCTCTGATTAGTACTACATGTACTAGTACTGTTCCACATAAACATATAAGCTAATATCTCTGATTAGTACTACGTGTACTAGTACTGTTCCACATAAACATATAAGCTAATATCTCTGATTAGTACTACATGTACTAGTACTGTTCCACATAAACATATAAGCTAATATCTCTGATTAGTGCTACATGTACTAGTACTGTTCCACATAAACATATAAGCTAATATCTCTGATTAGTACTACATGTACTAGTACTGTTCCACATAAACATATAAGCTAATATCTCTGATTAGTGCTACTTGTACTAGTACTGTTCCACATAAACATATAAGCTAATATCTTTGATTAGTACTACATGTAATAGTAGTGAGTTTTTTGTATATACGGCATTTTGAGCTAATGAATTTACGCTGAAACTTGAATGTTTTTTAACAGATGCCTGTTTCTGTTGCATTGGTTGACAAAATACATTATGAATCTTTTGAACACTTTAAAGAGAACTTGGCCCATCATTTTCCTTACCTCTCTTTCATCCTGTCAATAGCGAGGAGCCTTTCATTTGACACTAAACTATTGAAGCATTTTATCTTTAACCGTGCTCTTATTACTTACACTCCAAATAACACAAAAACACACAATTCTCAAGTACATTATTTACACTGCATGAATAAACTTTTCATTGCTCCTAAGAAGAAATTTGCAAGCTGCGGTTTCAAGTCTAAAGATAAAATGGATTGCATCATATGCTGCTTGAATGAATAAAGGAAAATGAGACAACTACACATAGTAATTACAACCAGGCAGCTTCTAGACAAAACTGACTGTGCAAACTGACCAATCAGCAACTAGTATCATTATAATAAGACAACACTGAATGGTTTCATAATGTAGAGGTTTTTAGATCTCTTTAATTATTGTGAACGATATTAGAGTGGATAATCTAGTCGCTGTACAGTGGCGGTGTCATTAATACAAAAGAGAATCATTAGGATTGTTTTATATATGAGATTGGATGCTTGGCTTGACCAGAACTCCACCTTAACTCAACCTCCAGACAACCTACCAACCATCTATCTACCAGATACAACCAAGGCAACCGGGTAAACCAATCAAGGGACGGTAATGTATATATATACATGTTTATTGCATAGAAAAGATACAAAAATGGGAAGGTAAAATTCATTCACAAACACTGCTTCCCAAGATTCAACTGTTAGCTAAACACCATACAAACAGCTTTTACTTCTTTAACAAAATGAGTCAAACAAGAAGAACGAGAATCGTTTGCAGAAATAACACTCGTTGTGCAGCAACCAACCCCCTATGGTAGAAATCGTTTTAGTTGGAGTAATTGCCTGTATCAAAGTTTTATGATGATCTCTGGCGTCTGCTAGCACAAACCGATGTGTTCACATAGAATATACTCAATAAGGTTAGTTCTGCCAACATCTACTCAACTTTCGCAATTTTATCTTGTGATTGAAATGTGAGTTGTCTATTGAACTCTATCCAAATATTGATAACTCTACACCCCATAAAAACTAATATCTAACTAATGTTTCAAACAATGTTAGTCTGCTCAGGATCCAAGCAAGATAACTTTAGGATCCTTGTCTATTCTACTTAGATAGCTGAATCTGTGATAGGAATCGTTTCCTTATATGAAAGCAGTGGAATGTTTCGGAAATTATTAATAGCTTGCTCTGTTTTAGTTGTAGTGATGGCTCTAAGAAGTATGTATTGATGTATTTTCAGATCATAAAACATTTCAAGGTCAGGCCGCAATAATGTGATGTTTCCTTACTAGACCTAAAACAAATTGCCACTCTCAGCTGAAAAATGGTAGATTTATCTTCCTCAAAGGAACTCTCGCTTCTTCAGCTTTGTGTTGTTTATTGAAGGCGAAGATAAATGAGAAGAGATGCTATTGTGTAGATGGCTACTACAATTCAAAGACATGTCTGGAATTGTGGTGCAGAGAGAGCAGGCTCGGTGGTGTATACAAAGTTTACCCTGATAATACAGATAGCTACTCTGTTGACGTCTATTGTGACCAGGATAGTGATGGAGGTGGTTGGATTGTATGTCTTTCATTGAGTGTTCTACTAGCTGCTGTATGTATAGGGCTGCACCATTACTGGCTATTGTATATATGGGGCTGCACCACTATCAAATGTAGTGCTACACCAACACTAAATAATCATTCATATTGCTGTGACGGTGTCAACTGTCTTCCTCTGTACCCAGGTGTTTGAAAGACGAATGGATGGTCTGATGAACTTTTACAGAAACTGGCAGAACTACAAGCGATGATTACGTGCTGTCAGAGGGTGACATTGGTTAGAAGCTGAAATTCTATATCAGTTGCTGGGTTCCATACAGAATGAGTTGAGGGTGGATCTAGAGGCAGTCAGTAATGAGAGAGCTTATGCTATGTATGACAGCTTTAGTGTTGGTAACGAGTCCAGTGGTTACATCCTCCATGTCTCTAACTACTCTGGAACTGCTGGTAGGTCTGGTTACTTTATATGTGGTTGTCTGAGATATAGAATACTACAGTGAACTGTCTCTGGTGGTCATATAGAGCAGCATGCTGTAGTAGACAGTTTAAGTGGTCATTGAAATAGTAGCAAGTTCACCACTCTGGACAGAGACCAAGACACTTTTGGAAGTAACTGTGTAGTTTCTTACCACGAGGCCTTGTGGTATGGCTATTGTCACAGCTCAAACCTCAATGGTAAATACCTCAATGCAGCCCACAATTCTTATGCAGATGGAGTCAACTGGAATGCCTGGAAAGGCCAGTACAAGTCTTTGAAGACAACAGAGATGAAATTCAGAACTCCAAGATAACCGTGTTGGCAAAACAGGTTATATTAGCTGATTTTATTCCAAGTCTAAATTGGAAATGTCTTTACTTTATACAAGATTGTCTTATCACTAGAGAGGAAAAAAACTGCTTTCGTACAGCACTGCTGTTTTCATGAGTTTTTTTCAAAAGACTGCTTATGTGATTTTTGTTCTCTGAAGTTGAGAAACTATTTTATAGTTTAGTATACTTAATTGATTATTATTTATAATTGATTGATGCAAGATTTCAAAGCTAACCTTTCATTAGTGTTTTACCCTGATATCAAAGAAGAATGAATAACAAACAAACAATTGTATAAACTCCAAAACATGTGAGCATTGTTTTGATGGCATATTTGTGCATGGCTATAAGTTGAGGTTTATGCAGTTTTGCTAAACGATGCTCTATGACTCCACTGAAACATCTATTCTAACATTCCAAGTCATCAAACTGTAAATCTAAATAGCAAAATGGCGACATCTAGTCTTAGGAGGTTTTCATGCTAAAACTTGCAAGTGAACAAACCTGTCGGTAGTCGAGGGGCCTAGAGAGCCTGTGGGAATATATGGAGCTCCATTATCAAACATCGACCAGCGTCAAGGAAAAAACCTTAGTGTGCTGACTGTTATCTTCTGCTTTCTTACTATGGCAAGGAATAAACCCAAATACTTGTGAAGAAAGGTATAACTTATAAAGTTGTTTTCTGGTAAATAGGTTGTACAAACTGCTTTTAACTTGTATTACACTACAGCATGGATACTTTCTTGAAAAAAACAATAAATAGAACAAGTATGAGCTTTCCTGATAACTCTACTGACCTTGAGTTACATATATGCAAATTTTGTTGATGTCTCAGAGCCCTGAGAGATTCAACTGTTAGCTAAACAGCAGTTAGCTTTTTATAGCAGGAAGCAATTAACTTAGTAAAGTTTCATGGCCTTGCGGTATAATTATTTGTGATGACAACTTTTTAACTTCTAAATACGAAGACAGAACAACTTTATGTAATATATAGCATAACTTTCACTGTTGTAAATGAAGAAGTATGCTGTAACTAGCTATACATCAGAAGACAATTCCTAGCAGAACAGGCCAATAGTTGAATACATAATGTTGTGTAAGACCCTACCATACAAGCAGACTTAATAAAATGAGTCACACCAGAAGGGATACATGTGCAGAAATGATATCCATTGTGCAACCGCCAACACCCTATAGCATAAGTTAATTTGTTCAAGTATAACCGTCGTCGACGGTATCAAAGTTTTATGATGATAAGTAGCATCTGCTAGCACAAACCGATGCGTTCACATAAAATTGACTCAAGATGTTTAGTTCTGCCAACATCTACTCAACTTTCACAGTTTCATCTTGTGATTGAAATGTGAGTTGTCTATTGAACTCTCTCCAAGTAACGAAAAAAGTTACACCACATAAAAACTAATATCTAACTAATATTTCAAACAATGTTAGTCTCCTCATGAGCCAAGCAGAAAAACTCGCAGCATCTTTGGTTACTCCACTTAAATAGCAGTTGAATCTGTGTAAGGAACCATTTCTTGGTATGAAGGCAGTAGAATGATGGGAGAATTGTTAGCAGTTTGTGCAGTTTTAGTTGCTGTGGTGGCTGTAAGTAATAATGTTGTTTGTTTTTTCTAGCTGAGCATTTCTTTAGTGCAAAATCTCACACCTTGAGTTTTGTGTCGTTTATTGAAGGGGGAGATCGATGAGAAGAGATGCAATGAAGTAGATGGCAACTACAATCCAAGGACATGCCTGGACTTGTGGTGCAGAGGGAGCAGGCTCAGTGGTGTATACAAAGTTTACCCTGATGATACAGATACTTACTCTGTTGATGTCTATTGTGACCAGGATTCCGATGGAGGTGGTTGGACTGTAAGTATTTCATTGTACATTGTGGAGAAATTCTTTCAGTGCAATATCAGTTATTACACATACACCCCAACCTCTTGCACTTAACTCCCCCAAATAGCTACTCCGACCTACTCCGACCTACTCTGAACTACCTCACACTACCCCGGACCACCCAAGCCCTACCCAAGACCACCCTGAGCTACACTGGTCATTGCTGAACCATTAGACAGCTTGCTAATAAGAAAAAGCAGCTTCCTGGACGACTGTGAGGGCATCGTTTAGCAAAAATAGAAGATGTGTGAAGTGAGGAGAGCGTAGTCATGCTTGAGGAACTCATGCTAGACAAACAGGATGATGTAACGAATCACATGCTTTGTGTATGGTACCAAGTGGTATATATTTTTGTTTTCAGGTGTTCCAAAGACGAATGGATGGTTCGGTGGACTTTTACAGAAACTGGCAGAACTATAAGCGAGGATTTGGTGATGTCAGGCGGGAACATTGGTTGGGAAACGACATCATACATCAGTTGCTGGGTTCCAGACAGAATGAGTTGAGGATCGATATGGAGACAGTCAGAAATGAGAGAGCTTATGCTATGTATGGCAGCTTTAGTATCGGTAACGAGACCAACGGTTACAACCTCTATGTTGCCAACTACACTGGAACTGCTGGTAGGTCTGGTTACTTTATATGTGGTTGTCTGAGATATAGAATACTGCAGTGAAATTTCTCTGGTGGTCACCTAGAAAGACGTATTGTAGGCAGCAGCCTGGGCTGGCATAATCGACGAAAATTTAGCACATTTGACAGAGACCAAGACACTTGTGGATGTAACTGTGCTGTTTCTTACCATGGCGCTTGGTGGTATAGGGATTGTCACAGCTCAAACCTCAATGGTAAATACGTCAATGGAACTCACCAGTCCAATGCGGATGGTATCATTTGGGCTGTTTGGTTGGGCGGGAACGAGTCTCTGAAGACAACAGAGATGAAGTTCAGAGCTACAAGATAACAGAGATCACAAAACAGCCTACGTTAGCTGCTCTTATAACAAGTCTAAAACAAAGTTTTCTTTTCCTAATATTCAATTGTCTAATCACTGAATAATTGAAAACAATGTTACAATCTGGAACTGTATTTCATGATACTTCCCCAAGAGATTGTCAATGTCATTTCATCTTCTGATGCTGAATCACTTTCTCATAATTCACTTAAGCTTCTTTCTTTTATCAATGATTGATACATGATTTTAAAGCTCTCTTTTTTAGTGTACGCCTTGATATGAACAAAGAATGATTAACAAAAACTTGTACATCTTCTAACTTCAAAGACATGTAAGCGTGGTTTTAGAGTTGAAGTTGCTCATGACAATCACTTGAGGGTTAGTCAATCTTATCTAAGTTTACCATCTCAGTACACTGAGAGTACACTGAGATGCTGCATATATCTATACTAAAGCTCCAATTTCTTCAGATAAACCTCACATGTTATCTAAAGATGGCAACAAATACTCTAAGTAATACCTTTTACTTAATTTTCTTGTGATCAGGATTAAGTCTCTGATAAAACTTCATCACTGTTGTAAAACAACTTTTTTGATCAACTTTATCTTGAAATGGATTTCGGTCTGTTTTCGACAAAATAACAATAAACTCAAGTATTCTACCTCTCTCCAGAGGGGACACTGTGCCGGTATGACAGAGACAACTATGACCAGTTACTGCCGAACCAGTTGGCAAACACAGAGCCTACGGCTCAGACAAACTACACAGAGTGTTAGCTTGAACAGTGGCTTTATTCATAAGTACCAAAGTTCTAGGGTGGCAATCCACTAAGGTGATTGGCAAGACATGAATAAACACAATGCATTAAAACAGCTTTACCTATTATATAGGCAGGCTGGCAGAAAGTTATTTGCATATTATACATAAGAATGCATGTCCAGGAAGTACTTAGACCAATAACAGTAAATATATAAATAGCCAACAAATCATGCGGTAGGACAAAATTAAATGTGAATGTTTCCAAATGGCTAAAGGTGGAGTCTCGTCTCCATTGTCCAATCATAGACTCCAGAGATACCCGAGCCTATACTTGGCCTGTGGTTGATATATCCGGCTATCCAAAAAAGGGTCCTTCCAGCTCCAATGTTAGTGTAAGCTCCTAGATAGTTATGGAGAACCTCGGCTTGGGCCGCCATCCGGCCCGGGAGCACCATAGCGGGTCAGCGAGGGGTCATTAGATGCCCTGCAGGGTTCAAGACCGGCTCTGCAACTGGTTCCACCTGCACATCAAGTCATTTTACCGGCACAGCACTTTTACAAGGGCTGGGGGTAGAATTCTAGCATAAAGTCTACCACAATATATCTACAGCACTTCCCATAGCTGTTTTAGTAGCAATTTTTATGACCTTTTTTTAAAAAAAAATTTACAAAAAATAAAATGTGCTTGTAATTCAATAGGAAGTGTATGGAATGGAATATTAGTTTAAAACATAATAGTTTTTCAACTAATTTGATAAATTCCCAAAGAAATTTTCATGAAGATTCTCAATTTGTGAAGTAAACAATAAAAAAATAAATATTGAGCCACAATAACAAAAATAGTTCAGTTAATTCTGAACAACCGAACTTATTTCGAATTAGTTTTTTAAGACTATAAAACCAGCATACGATAATGAAAAATATAGACCCACTCGTTATAAGTTAGCCAGTGTTCAGTTTCATTCGGGACCTACAAGCATTACAAATAATTGCTCTTTGATAAGTTTTTTATTCAATGATCTCTTTTTCGTTGACTCCAACTTCCGAACAAATTGATTTTTCATAACTTAAACTTTTCATTGATAGGAATTCTTTTATTGCAATTTATTTGGTAAACATAGTTCGCTAATGCGTTTAGTGTGCATGAGAACTTATTGAATTGAAGCATGTCCACAAAATCTATTGATTTTTTTTATTACTTCAATGATGTGTGACAAAACTCGAGTTTTTATTAATAGTTCAAGTCAACATGCAGTCATAATGTATTTTCGAGAACTTTTCTCTAAATTGTACAAAGTTTATTTTAAATCCATCATTTTGAAATGCTATTTTAAAAACTCATTAACAGCTATGGAACATGAAAGAAGGCGTATCAGATACTTCAGGATGAAAAACGATGCAACAAGTTTGTCCCTTTTTGCTAACAAGATTAGAGAGAGATAACTCCAAATGTAATACTATAACTCCTTGTAACTATTACAATATAGGGCCTAGTGCTTCGTAGTTGTTTAACATGTTACACACAATGTGAAGTAATAAATGAACCAACGACACTGTTGTCTAGCCACAGCATCATGTATTTACTCTCTGAGGCTAGATCTCTATGGCTATGATGCTAAGACCTCTATTACCAAAAATTAAACCATTGACACCATAGACACCACAACTACTTGGGGCACAATATACACCAGATCTGGTTTAGCAATGCGAGCTTAGCATTGGCTATCCATATGCAACTGTAGCAACCCGAAACTGGTGAACTGAAAGCGTGTTAATCTCACCTATAACCAACTATTGGGTTCAGTATCCAATAAAAGTCACCCTCATCTCTAGAACTGCACTACATTCACAAGCGAGTGCCCAACTTCTCAATGGTTAATTATCTAATATAATAAAAAATAAAATGCTTGGCCACTATTGCTGCAAGATGTGAGATACAAAATGTGGGTGGGGAACATTTGAATAATCCAAGTGGCTTTTGGTGAGAACTAACGCTGTAGCACAGAGACGGCCATTTTAAAACTTAGAATGTCCCATACTAACATCTGACTCAGCGAAGTTGGGCTATGCTGCATATTTTTGGCTTCTCAGTTAAGGAAACTTCTAATGTTCACATGTGGTCTAATTGTTAAAGTGCTTGCACTTCGATCCAGGATCTGGGGTTTGATTCCCAGCATGGTTATATGTGAGCAAGATATTTGGCTTCCTATATGCTCTAACTGGTGGGATATAGGTATAAAAATAACGTGCTCCCTAGTTTGATTGCACTCTCCATAATAACTATGGACTCATTCTAGTAAAAGATCCCCCTCTGCTTTTCAGAAGAGTAGCCGGTGTAACGGCGGGCATGGGTATAGGGTGCTGCTCACACAAGCTCAGCTTATGAGACCCGTATTTAGGGTTGCCCACTAGGCACAGCTAAAAAAAACGTATAGTGATAGAAGTTGTCATAATGGACTATTACTACATGCAATGAACCGTGTATTTATTTTTTATACACAAGGTTAAGGACAACGACTTCAGACAAAACTTTGTATGCTGATAAAACCTGATTACTTGTCCAATTGGCATGTTTGAAAAGATGTATTATGGACATGTTTGGTTCTCTAATGGACAGTTGGGTAGTCATCACCATCTGCTTCTCTCGGTAATACCCACCCTCTTTTCTACTTAATACTCACCATCTTCTCTACTCAATATCCACCCTTTTCTCTACTCAATACCCACACTCTTCTCTACTCAATACCCACCTTCTCCTCTATTCAATACCCACCCTCTTCCCTACTCAATACCCACCCTCTTCTCTACTTAATACCCACCCTCTTCTCTACTCAATACCCACCTTCTTCTCTACTCAATACCCACCCTCTTCTCTACTTAATACCCACCCTCTTCTCTACTTAATACCGACCCTCTTCTCTACTCAATACCCACACTCTTCTCTACTCAATACCCACCCTCTTCTCTACTCAATACCCACACTCTTCTCTACTCAATACCCACCCTCTTCTCTACTCAATACTCACCCTCTTCTCTACTTAATACCCACTCTCTTCTCTACTTAATACCGACCCTCTTCTCTACTCAATACCCACCCTCTTCTCTACTTAATACCCACCCTCTTCTTTACTCAATACCCACCCTCTTCTTTACTCAATACCCACCCTCTTCTCTACTCAATACCCACCCTCTTCTCTACTCAATACCCACCCTCTTCTCTACTCAATACCAACCCTCTTTTCTACTTAATACCCACACTCTTCCCTACGCAATACCCACCTTCTTCTCTACTCAATACCCACCCTCTTCTCCACTTAATACCCAGCTTCTTCTCTACTCAATATCCACCCTCTTCTCTACTCAATATCCACCCTTTTCTCTACTCAATACCCACACTCTTCTCTACTCAATACCCACCCTCTTCTCTACTTAATACCCACGCTCTTCTCTACTCAATATCCACCCTCTTCTCTACTCAATACCCACACTCTTCTCTACTCAATACCCACCCTCTTCTCTACTTAATACCCACCCTCTTTTCTACTCAATATCCACCCTCTTCTCTACTTAATATCCACCCTTTTCTCTACTCAATACCCACACTCTTCTCTACTCAATACCCACCCTCTTCTCTACTTAATACCCACCCTCTTCTCTACTCAATATCCACCCTCCTCTCTACTCAATATCCACCCTCTTCTTCACTTAATACCCACCCTCTTCTCTACTTAATACTCACCCTCTGATCTACTCAATATCCACCTTCTTCTCTACTCGATACCCACCCACTCCTCTACTCAATACCCACCTTCTTTTCTATTCAATACCCACCCTCTTCTCTACTTAATACCCACCCTCTTCTCTACTCAATACCCACCCTCTTCTCTACTTAATACCTACCCTCTTCTCTACATAATACTCACCCTCTTCTCTACTCAATATCCACCTTCTTCTCTACTCAATACCCACACTCTTCTCTACTCAATACCCACCCTCTTCTCTACTTAATACCCACCCTTTTCTCTACTCAATATCCACCCTCTTCTCTACTTAATATCCACCCTTTTCTCTACTCAATACCCACACTCTTCTCTACTCAATACCCACCCTCTTCTCTACTTAATACCCACCCTCTTTTCTACTCAATACCCACCCTCTTCTCTACTTAATACCTACCCTCTTCTCTACATAATACTCACCCTCTTCTCTACTCAATATCCACCTTCTTCTCTACTCAATACCCACCCTCTTCTCTACTCAATACCAACCCTCTTTTCTACTTAATACCCACCCTCTTCCCTACTCAATACCCACCCTCTTCTCTACTCAATACCCACCCTCTTCTCCACTTAATACCCACCTTCTTTTCTACTCAATATCCACCCTCTTCTCTACTCAATACCCACCCTCTTCTCTACTTAATACCCACCCTCTTCTTTACCCAATACCCTCCCTCTTCACTACTTAATACCCACCCTCTTCTCTACTCAATACCCTCCCTCTTCTCTACTTAATACCCACCCTCTTCTCTACTCAATACCCACCCTCTTCTCTACTTAATATCCACCCTCTTCTCTACTCAATACCCACCCTCTTCTCTACTCAATACCAACCCTCTTTTCTACTTAATACCCACCCTCTTCCCTACTCAATACCCACCTTCTTCTCTACTCAGTACCCACCCTCTCCTCCACTTAATACCCACCTTCTTTTCTACTCAATATCCACCATCTTCTCTACTCAATACCCACCCTCTTCTCTACTTAATACCCACCCACTTCTCTACTCAATACCCTCCCTCTTCTCTACTTAATACCCACCCTCTTCTCTACTCAATACCCACCCTCTTCTCTACTCAATACCTACCCTCTTCTCTACTCAATACCCACCCTCTTCTCTACTACTTAATACCCACCCTCTTTTCTACTTAATACCCACCCTCTTCTCTACTTAATACCCACCCTCTTCTCTACTTAATACCCACCCTCTTCCCTACTTAATACCCACCCTCTTCTCTACTCGATACCCACTCTTTTCTCTATTTAATACCCACTCTCTTCTCTACTTAACACCCACCCTCTTTTCTACTTAATACCCACCCTCTTCTCTACTTAATACTCACCCTCTTCTCTACTTAATACCCACCCTCTTTTCTACTTAATACCCACCCTCTTCTCTACCTAATACCCACCCTCTTCTCTACTTAATACCCACCCTCTTCTCTACTTAATACCCACCCTCTTCTCTACTCAATACCCACTCTCTTCTCTACTCAATACCCACCCTCTTCTTTACTTAATACCCTCCCTCTTCTCTATTCAATACCCACCCTCTTCTCTACTCAATACCCACCCTCTTTTCTACTCAATACCCACCCTCTTCTCTACTCAATACCCACCCTCTTCTCTACTTAATATCCACCCTCTTCTCTATTCAATACCCACCCTCTTCTCTACTTAATATCCACACTCTTTTCTACTCAATTGGCAATCTAAGGTTAAAGTCCTGGTGAGGTAACATTTCAGAAGAGCCCTCAGTTTTTTTGTTGGTCACAATTGACAATATGTTTCTTTAATCACAGATGGAGTAAAAGTTGTCTGAGACCTCCAGTGGCTCATTCATACACTAAATTGGTTTATGTAACTGCACATTGAGATATATTTGTAGTTATATTGTTATATAACTACAACAATATAACTACTATTGTTGTAGTTATCGTTTTTTGTATCTATTTAGTACATCGATTTTTAAATGGGGAATATATAGTGCTACTAGCTGTACATTAGAAGACAATTCCAAACAGAACAATAATTAAACATAGTTATGTAGCACCATGGAAACAGTTTTAATGTCAAAAATAAGCAATTGTCACACTCCTATCCAATAATGGTACTCAATATGATACAACCAACACTTTACGGTACTATTCACTTTCCTGAGGGTTTACCTGTCAGCTGCTTTATCAACTTGTTATCAGTATGTGTGCTGATAAACAGAGACTGTTAGCATAAAAAGGGATATGTTCACATAGACTCTACTCGGCGTGGTTTGGCTAGCTAATGTTTGCTCAACTTTCATAAAAAAACATTGCATGATGGAAACTTAGCTACCACTTCAACTCTGCCGACTTAGTGATGAGGTCTGTTAGTCTAAAGAATTTCATTTGAATGTATTTCAAACAACATTAGACAACGCTTATGAGCTGAAGAAAGCACAGTCTAGGATCTTTGGTTATTCTACTTAGATAACAGTTGAATCTGTGATAGGAATCATTTCTTGGTATGCAAGCAGTAGAATGATGCGTGAATTTTGTTTGTTTGTTTGTTTGAGCTGTGTCTCGTGGGCAACCCTAAAGACGGGTCTCATAAGCAAAGCTTGTGGGTGCAGCACCCCTACACTCATGCCCGCCGTTACACTGGCTACTCTTCCAAAAAATCAGAGGGGATCTTTTAGTAGCATGAATCCTTAGTTATTATGGAGAGTGCAATCAAACTAGGGACCACGTTACTTTTATGCCCATAACTGACAAGGCAGAGCATACAGGAAGCCAGATATCTTGCTCACAGATAAATGTGCTGGAAGTCAAACCCCAGATCCTAGATTGACGTGCAAGCAATTTAACCACTAGACCACACATGCAGTTATAGTTGTTGTGGTGGCTGTAAGTAATAAAGTTGGTTTGTTTTTTCTAGCAGAGCAGTTCTTTAATGCAATATCTCACATATTGAGGTTTGTGTTGTTTATTGAAGGTGGAGAACGATGAGAAGAGATGTAATGCTGTAGATGACAACTACAATCCAAGGACATGCCTGGACATGTGGTGCAGAGGGAGCAGGCTCACTGGTGTATATAAAGTTTACCCTGATAGTACACAGATACTTACTCTGTTGATGTCTATTGTGACCAGGACACGGATGGAGGTGGTTGGACTGTATGTCTTTCATTGAGTGTTCTACTAGCTGCTGTATGTATAGGGCTGCACCACTACTGGCTGGTGTATATGTAGGGCTGCACCACTATCAAATAGAGTGATGCACCAACACTAAATACTCATTCATAGTGCTGTGACGATATTGTCAACAGTATTTCTCTGTACTCAGGTGTTCCAGAGACGAATAGATGGTGGAATAGATTTCTTCAGAAACTGGCAGAACTACAAGCGAGGATTTGGTGATATCAGAGGAGAACATTGGTTGGGGAATGACATCATACATCAGCTGCTGGGTTCCAGACAGAATGAGTTGAGGGTAGATCTAGAGGCAGTCAGTAATGAGAGAGCTTATGCAATGTATGACAGCTTTAGTGTTGGTAACGAGTTCAGTGGTTACATTCTCCATGTCTCTAACTACTCTGGAACTGCTGGTAGGTCTGGTTACTTTATATGTGGTTGTCTGAGATATAGAATACTACAGTGAACTGTCTCTGGTGGTTATATAGGGTGATGTGTTGTAGGAGATGCTTTGACTTATCATGGAAATGGTAGCAAGTTCACCACATTGGACAGAGATCAGGATAACTACGATAATAACTGTGCAGTTTCTTTCCACGGTGCCTGGTGGTATGGGAATTGTCACAGCTCAAACCTCAATGGTAAATACCTCAATGGAGCCCACCAGCTAAATGTCCATGGTGTCAACTGAAAATCTTGGAAGGGTAGCTATGAGTCCCTGAAGACAACTGAGATGAAGTTGAGGTCTACAAGACAACGTAGTTGACAAGAGACCCTGCGATGATTGGTTTCATAACAAGTCTAAAATAGACATTTGTGTTCTCAGTAAGAGAATGCCTATCCACATAACGGCCGTCACCTAATGCAGTAAACTGCTACTTTATCCTCAACATCAGATTGATCAAAACTGTCTTTGCAATTCTGAAGCTTTTGGAGATTGCCTCATTGACTGGGTTGGGATAAATGCCTCAAAATATGACAATCATGTGGAGAAACTAGAATAAGTAAGCGTTTTTACAAATACGTTTCTGACTATCATAAAAATATTGTGACGATACATGTTGTTTTTGTGTGTTGTGCTGAGTAAAGTATGTTTGCAGATTCAAAGACATACTGTTACTGTACTGAGAGTTAGACAGCATGCAAAAGTTGTGAACATCCATTCTCTATCTTCCGATAAGCACTCAAATCCATCTCTCATCTACTGCTTGTTTCTTCAGATATGTCAAACAGTTTCAATTAGCGGTGAAAAGCTAGAGTAGCCAAGGCTTTTATCATCATTGTTCTGGTAGCTGTTCACATGCTTATTTCAATAATTATTATAACCAGCTTGATTCGATGTGATTTGTATAAATCTATAACAATTTTATGTTTGCAGGAAACATAAAACAACGTGTAAAACAAGCTGCTCGATAGTTTTAGCTGGAAGTTCATGTAGTTATATCGAACAATCCAATTCAGTGAATGAAAAATAGTGATAAGCAACTGTAATAAAAATTAAAAGTTGTCCCCACAACAAGAGACAACTCATATTTAAATGTTATACCATGTGAAACTACCAGCACCCACAAGTACTACCAAAATATCTAGATGCCTAGCTGCTAGCAAACTAGTTCCAGTTCTTATCAGGTGATGTGCTAATAACGATCGTGTTACTATAGAAACAAGTGTGTTTATACAGACTTAAATTGATGCTGAGATAGCATATATTCGTCCTGAAGTCCAGAGGATTTGTAACTTTTCTAATGATAATTTCATAACTCTCATTCTAACTCAAGGCGATTAAAATATTTCATGTAGTTTAATGTAATCAGTATATCATAATATGAAATAGTATAATAATACAATATAATATATATGATTTACAACTGGTATATAAAAATGACATAATAATCTGATGATCTTTGCAAAATGCAGATAATCAATAAAAGTATGAGGGTTGAGATAAAATGACTGCTGATTTTATAAATCTCAAACTCAACGGTCAAAATTCCAGAAGCATTCAATGGATTTCGTTCTAAAAACTTAACTTCAAGCCAACAAAAGCATCTCCTAATAGATAATCATGGTGGGGCTCTCCGTTTTTCTTTTTTGTTGTTGTTAATTTTTAGATAGGTCTCATGAGTTATAAACTATTGAACCCTCTCCAAGAAAGCTAAATGGTAGTGTTTAACTACTGATCAGTATACAAACTTGATGGAAGTTTATGTTTTATTTGGAGTTGTCTATGTCTGTGAAAATTATCAAATCCAACATTTTCCGCTTATGATTTTGATTTGAAATAACAAACGCAGGTTGGATGAAATAAAGTTTATGATATTTGCAGTTTTTAATGAAATAAAAAAAACAACATTCATGTTGACTATGTTGACTTTACATATAAATCACTAATAGAAAAAATGTGACAGCATGAGGGAATAGTCTAAAATAGTGAAAAGCCCAAAGCAATGTAGTTTTTTCAGCAGTTAGATTTGATCAAGAATAGGAGTAGATAACTCCAATTTCAGATTGCAAAAGGATGCAACAACTTTAAGCTGTCCTTATGGTAAATCCTTTAATTTTCCATTTTTACAACTATTAAAATTTTTTACGTTTATGGTGGTCATATAGGGTGATGTGTTGTAGGAGATGGTTTGACTTATCATGGAAAAGTTAGCAAGTTTAGCACATTTGACAGAGACCAAGACACTTGTGGATGTAACTGTGCTGTTACTAACCATGGTGCCTGGTGGTATGGGGCTTGTCACAGCTCAAACCTCAATGGTGGATACTTCAACGGAGTTCACCAGTCCTACGCAAATGGTGTCAACTGGGGTCCTTGGAAAGGCCACCATGAGTCTCTGAAGACGACTGAGATGAAATTCAGAGCTACAAGATAATTGAGATGACACAACAGCCTACATTCGCCGATTTTATAGCAAAACTAAAATAGAGTTTTCCTTTCTTTGTATGAGAATACATAATCACACACCAGTCGGAATCTAATTCAATAAACTACAGATAAACTCCATGTTTCTTTCTCAAAGAACCATTACTGCCATTTCAGTTTGTTTTGCTGTAACATTCATGTGTAATGTAGTACATGTAATCTATTATCATTTATCCATGACTTTTACCTAATTTAAAATTTACAATTTTTAATATTTTTCCTCCATGTGAAACAAGAAGGGCTAAAAATAAAATACACATTTACAAGTTCAGAAATGTTTAAGCATCGTTTCGGCCACATATTTGTACATGACATTCTAGTGAGAGTTACTTACTCATATTAAGCTTTGATTCATCTCTACACAATGACACCAGAAATATCTATTCTAAAATATCAAGTCTCACGTTACAATCAAATAAAAAAAAGCAATAAATAATCTTAGCGCTTTTTTGCTAAAGCTTTCAATAAATAGTCTTTCTGTAAAACTTGACCAGTTTTGTGTAAATAACCCCTGGCTCAACTTTATGTTTCTACAGCACTGTACAGAGCTGATTGATTGTGCGTGTGAATTTATTATATTTTGACTTGTCTGTCAACAACCTAAATCTTTTACTTCACCGGTTGTGAAATGTTAACAATATTTCATACCAGAACACAATCAGGGCAGTATCCTTGTCAAATTTTATCTCATTCAAACAACATCTACTATGAGGTGTATTCGGTGGCTGGATTGATGAAGGTCTGTTGTTAGTTATATTTGGGGACCTCTTCAGTTGGCGTAGAACGTAACAATTCAGTGGGCTACAAATTATTATATGGCAATGAAAAATAATATCGTTCCATTTGGATCAGATTATGAAGATATAAAGTTTCATTGTGCATTGTAGCGAGCATAATTATTTTCAAATCTATAAGCAATTCTTCAATGTGAGATATAGTGCCATTGATTTCTTATTAGTACTAATAGCATGGTGCTGCTGGAAGTAGTAGATAGTGATAGCGAGTCAAAGAATAAACTACTTTATACTTGCCTAATGAACAACATTCATTTTGAAGCAATTCATTCTTGATTAACAATAACAATAACATCTGTTTATTGTTTCACAAAATAGATCTGCTTTTTATTATTATGATCAATTTATTTACAATATGATATTATTGTACATGATACTCATAATAGTTAGTAATAATAAACAACATATGCACTTTATGTTATCAATAAACAATGATGAAATAATGATACCGGGAGTACACTGCTTTGAAATAGACGTCACCCATATAAGTATATATTTATTTTGTGTGATGTGTCACTAGTGTTCTCAAGCTATGAGATTGCATCGAATAGTGATTTTACTTTTTCCGTGGGGACTGTCTTTTGCGATCCATCTACAATACACCTATGTACATATACAAAATATATACCGACCCTTTGGCATCAAATAAACCGCGAGAAACATCATTTAGTTGATTTATTGAATGGTTCGATTTAACCTTCGAATACTCCAATGATCCCATTATGTTTACAATTCTCAACAAAAACTTCAGAAGGTGAAAATGCAAGAAAAAGTGGTTATTGTTTATCTTATTCTACAAGCAAGACTAGAGAAAAATAAATCCAAAATGAGAATTGTAACCCTACTAGCTACTACAATACAGGGCCTGGTGCCTTATAACTGTTTTGCATGTAATACACTACATGAAATAATAACCAAGACTATGTTACATTTGTCTATCTACAGCATGATGTGTTTACTCTCCAAGTATAGATGTCTATGGCCATATTCACCAGTGATACCATGTGTCCCAGGTGCACCAAGAACTTTGAGTCTATTTTATCAATGAGAACTAGGACTTGACGGTCTATATGCAGCTACAAACCCCCAAACTGATAATTAACACAACTACCAATCTCATCTATAATCCATAAATCTTGTTATGTGAAGATATCAATAAAACGTACGCTGATCTTTTGTACTGCACATCTAAATGGTAACTCTTTTTTTGTTTCTTTTAAAAGAGCAACTCCATAGTTAAATTATCAAACGTAGTAAAATATAAAACTCCTGTAACCACCAGAAAAAAACAATTTTAAAATTTTAAATTTTTCACACTCACATTTCACTCAGGTAGTTCTGTATGTAATGTTTATTGATGGCCTCTCATTCATGGAACCATGTACTAGTACTGCTCCACATAAACATATAAGTTAATATCTCTGATTAGTACTACATGTAATAGTAGTGAGTTTTTTTTATATACGGCATTTTGCTCTGAAACTTGCATGTTTTTTAACAGATGCCTGTTTCTGTTGCATTGGTTGAGAAAATACATTATGAAACTTTTGAACACTTTAGAGTAAACTTGGTCCATCATCTTCATTATCTCTTTTTCATCTAGTCAATAGCGAGGAGCCTTTCATTTGACACTAAACTGTTGAAGCATTTTATCTTTAACCGTGTTGTTGTTACTGGCACTCCAAATAACACAAAAATACACTATTCTCAAGTAATTTATTTAAACTGCATCAAAAGACTTCTCTTTGTTCCAGAGACGAAATTTACAAGCTGCGGTTTCAAGTCTAAGGATAAAAGGGGCTGTATGATGTGCTGGGTTGAATGAATAATGGAAAGGGAGACAAGTAGAGATAGTAATTACAACCAGTCAGCTTCTAGACAAAACTGATTGTGCAAACTGACCAATCAGCAACTAGTATCACTATAATAAGATAACACAACATGGTTTCATAATGTAGAGGTTTTTAGATCTCTCTAATTATTGTGAACGATATTAGAGCGGATAATCTAGTCGCTGTACAGTGGACGTGTCATTAATACACAAGATAACAATTAGGATTGTTTTATATATGAGACTGGATGCTTGGCTTGACCAGAACTCCACCTTAACTCATGCTCCAGACAACCTACCAACCATGTACCAGATACAACCAAGGCAACCGGTTAAACCAATCAAGTGACGGTAATGTATATATGTACATGTTTATTGCATAGAAAAGATACAAAAATGCTGTGGTAAGATTCATTCACAAGCACTGCTCCCCAAGATTCAACTGTTAGCTAAACACCATACAAACAGCTTTTACTTCTTTAATAAAATGAGTCACACAAGAAGAACAAGAATCATGTAGAGAAATGATATCCATTGTGAGACAACCAACCCCCTATGGTACAAGTTAGTTTATTCAAATATAACTGTAGTTGATTGTATACAAGTTTTATGATGATAACTAGAATCTGCTAGCACAAACCGATGTGTTCACATAGAATATACTCAAATGGTTAGTTCTGCCAACCTCTACTCAACTTTCACAGTTTCATCTTGTGATTGAAATGTGAATTATCTATTGAATTCTATCCAAATATTGATAACTCTACACCCCATACAAGCTAATATCTAACTACTATTTCAAACAATGTTAGTCTGCTCATGAACCAATAAAAATGACTTTTAGGATCTTGGGCTTTTTTGCTCAGATAACAACTCTATCTGTGATAGGAATTATTTCCTTGTATGAAGGCAGTAGAACGATCCAAGAAGTATTAATAGTTGGCGCTGTTTTAGTTGTTGCGACGGCTGTAAGAAGACCATAAAGCATTTCAATGTCACGCCGCAATAATGTGGTGCTTCTATACCAGACCTACAGAAGTTGCTACCCTCAGCTGAAACATGGTAGATTTATCTTCCTTAAAGGAAATCTCACATATTGGGTTTTGTGTTGTTTATTGAAGGGGGAGATAGATGAGAAGAGATGCTATGGTTTGGTTGACTACAGCAAACCAAGGACATGTCTGGGCTTGTGGTGCAGAGGGAGCAGGCTCAGTGGTGTATACAAAGTTTACCCTGATGATACAGATACCTACTCTGTTGATGTCTATTGTGACCAGGATACCGATGGAGGTGGTTGGACTGTATGTATTTCATTGAGTGTTCTACTAGCTGCTTTATATATAGGGCTGCACCACTACTGGCTAGTGTATATGTAGGGCTGGACCACTACTGGTTATTGTATATGTAGGGCTGCACCACTATCAAATAGAGTGATGCACCAATACTAAATAATCATTCATTGGGCTGTGATGTTATCATCAACTGTATTCCTCTGTACTCAGGTGTTCCAAAGACAAATTGATGGTTGAAGTACAAACGAGGATTTTGTGATGTCAGAAGTGAACATTGGTTAGGAATGACCCCCAATTTTTACACAGCATAACTTTGACGTCATCTTCTGGTCAAAATTATATTTACTTTTTTCTGTACAGTAATTATTTTGCCAATCAGATCCCGCTTTTTTTTCATTACTATTTTATTTATTTTTTTTCTACACACTCACTACTGTCTATTCTTCTGTGGCTACCATTCATTGATCCATTACTAATTAAAAAAAGCACAAATACTTTCTAATCTTTTGATGGAAAGAATATTAGACAATCTTTGGGATTGTGACCACATTTGAACACTTAAAAAATCCTACAGTCGTCTCTCGTTACCATTTCACATACAAAATTTTCATAATAAAAAACTATTGACTTTATTTAACCCTACTTGAGTCCATATGGACAAATACCACTAATTCCGATTTATGTGCGCAGTGTGTAAGTTCAAAAATGCACCATCAAATCTTTGAATCAAAATTTGATGGGATCCTTTCATAGGGATTTTTATTCCTGCAGTAATGGCCTTCACTAGACCTAAAAGTAAATGAATGGCTCAATCAGATTTCATTTCAAATGACGATGATGTTACTTTATTTATACAAGGATGCTATGGTTTATTATAATTGACCACACCCACAATCCCGAAGATAACGTCCTCAGCAATCAACAGAACTTATAGTAAACCAGCTGATGCGAAGAGCTTTTGAGGCCAACAGCTTTTTGGCAAGCTTGTAAATCAGGACTGAGTGGGCCTACAGAATCATCCAGTACATTCATCTGCAGCTTGAGATCTGAATACTTATAAAATCAATAAATACATGTTTAATGCAGTCATGCTTTAAATAACCAAATGTTGTAAAATATACAACTTTTGTAACCATCAGAAAGACAATTTCAAGTTTTGAAATCTTTCACACTCACTTCCTCCTCAGGTAGTTGCATCTGTAATGCATATTGTCAGCTTCTCACTTGTGGGAACTTATAATTAGTACTGTTTCATATAAACATATAAGTTAATATCTCTGATTAGTGCTACATTTGATCGGGAGTTTCACAAAGTTGGGTTGGGAAGGGGAAAGGAGAGGGGATGTTAAATACTATTTCACTAAGGAAAATAGTTGTCCGGGCAATCAAGGAAGGCAATGTAAACTAGCTGGGCCACTTCCAATTGAGGGTGACAAAGTTTGGGGGATAGAAGAGAATAGCAGGGGTGTAAGACAGAAGGGGTACAGGGATGTAGACAAGACTAGTTGGCCACCACATTTTACCAGAATATTGAGAGAGATTTTTGCAGTATAGTTGATCAGAACCTTCACTCCCTTCCACTGCTTGCTATAATTCCATTCCACAACCCCTCACCATCTCTCAAACATGGCTTTTCCATTGACCTGGTATCACTCTTCTTTAACATATAATATAGAGGATTTTGCCGCGCCCTTACCAAACTATCGCTAGAGAGAATACCCAGGTTGCAACAGCTGACAACAATCAAGGTTGTCTCACTATTAACAACTCCTCAACGTCGGGTAGCAGCTGTGCAGAGCTGTATCGGGTTGAGCAGAATCAACCCCTGACTAGAGAGCACTACTATAAATAGTGTTGACTTCTTCATCAACTGAGTGTGTAGCGGGTACACAGGGCTCTGCCTGACTCGGAAGAAATCAGGCAGTCTAGCAAGGCGACCTGCCAGACTAAATGCAAATAGTTTCGATTATCAATGCCTTTATTATAGTAAAGATACTACACATGTATTTGTACAAGCAATCCTTCTAACACAAAGGCACAATAAACTCTGCATCTCCCGCCTAATGTCAGTACAATTTTAGATTATTATATGCAAATAGGATAGTTCAAAATTAGTGCACGTGATTGCTGCTAGCAATCAACCCATACTGATGCAAAAATAGATATAAAAACAAGCTGGCACGTTAGTAAAATGACACACATAAGCTGGCACATCAGTAACTGGCCAACAGCCACTATTTGAATTATTTATACAGTGGCTAGTAAGAGGGAAATTCCCTTGTCTCATCTTCTTCTCTTCGCCCACCTGCTGCAGTCAGTGGCGCAATCAACAGGCTTGCTCAGACAAGCCTGCTAGCGCATCTATGACTCATTCCATATTAGTGATGGAACGGGACAAAAAAATTCGGGTTCGGTCCGATTCCGAATCTTTCCACTCAAATCGAACCGGTCCGAGGCGGTTCGGTCCGAATCCTATTTACGTTTGACAACTCCTTGCTTGTACAAGTTTATACTGAAGGTCAAACAGGTCTCTAGGTTACTTGATGATCAATGCAATTTTAGCAAAGTTTAAGTACCAAGTAATAGCAAGCAGCATTTTTCTTTCAAATTTTGCTAACACTAAAACATCCTAATTAGGGTCCGCAATAAATGGTAATTAATTATTTTACTGATTTATTATCAATACAACTACAAATATTTACCTATAATAAATAATAAATAGCATTTACTTTTATTAATTATTGTTGAAATGATCAAGGAGTAATATAATAAAAGTTCAGTGTTCTTGGTCGAGTGAACTGGTCAAGTCAAGTGAATTGATTGCGTATGTCATAGATAGTAGTTATTAGATTGAGCATGTTATTGAGTGAGCAGTGAGAAATATATCCAGACAAAGCTTCTCTTTGACATTTTTATTACTTACTACTACTAACTACTAATCAGCACGTGTAATTGATGTGCCTGTGTGATTTTGTTTACGCAGCATCCCGATCTTCCTCAGATTACAGGCTATCGGTTGACTAAGGCAATGACGACTGTCATTGAAAATGATAGACGCAACACCGCATAAGTAACTAGATCAGCGTGTTACAACTATATGCTTTTACTATAGTCGTAATTGATCGATGAAAGGCGGAACATTTAAGGATTCGTAAGGATTCAAAAATGTTGGATTCGATTCGGATTTGCCCCGGATTCGAGAGGGGACAACCCGTGGTTCGAGGCGAACGAGTACCCGTTTCCATCACTATTCCATATGCACTTAAAAAGTGCCCCAAATTGGATTGATACTCACAGCAGCAAGTACCACTTGCAAGCTATTAGCGCTGTGGCCGCATTACGTAAAATCTCTCACAGTACTATAACTTATACTGGGTTTAGAAGGAGTGCTATACCGGGTTGTACCGGGTCAGTGCTTACCCCTACATCATTTATATAAACTATAGAAAGTCTATCCTGAGTCTTTCCCGGGCCAGTATCCTGACCCAATTAGCGGATGAGCTTAGGAAAGGACAGCCTAAGGCCCAAGGGACAGAATACCCCTCTAGAGTTGTAAGGGAGAAGAAAACCACCAAGATGGAGCTTAACCTAAGGAAGTCGACCTACCATACACATATATCTAGCTTCCACCTGCCTCTTATTGGTTTAAGTAAGAGTGGAAACTACTGCACCATGTGCCAGTTGTGTACAAGCCATTTGATTGGACACTACTGTTATTGTGTATTTGTATTGCTTTATCTCACTGCTGTATTTTATGTATTGGTATATGCTACTGGCTCATTCGTAATAAGGGGATGAGCTTTTGCTGTACTTCCCTTTAAAAGAAGCTGTTGTGCACTGAGCTAGACAGAAGCGATTTGGATTGCGTATCATCTCTGTTATATTGCTAAATAGGTTGCTCTGATAAAGTGTGTCTCTAACTCTTGGGTAGTTTGTCTGGATTGTTGACCCCGTGGCAGTTGGTAATGACTACATTCAGGGTAGACCCCCGGTGAGAGGAAAGAAGTGGAGTGTGCACAAGGGGTACACACTGAGATGTGGCGGTTGTGTCCGTAGTAGAAGGAAAAAATCTACTGTAATATTTACAGGAAGCATGAAACAAATTACTCTGCAAATCGCCAGATAGTTGTAACTTGAAACTCATGTAACTGAATACAATGCTCACATACAGTCAATGTAAAATATTGATAAAAAGTTGTTAAAATAAATTGAAGTTGTGCTCTTAACAGGAGACAACTCCTCTTTAGATATGACACCATGTGAAGCTATTAGTACCCACGAGTGTAAATAAAATATTTAGTGTCTAATTGCCAATACACTTATTTTAGTTTTTATCAGGTGGTGTTGCTTTAAAGACAACTGTGCTCATATAGATTTCAATGAGTTCTGAGATGACATATATTGCTTCCGAAGTCCAACGAGCTTCCAAGTTTTTCTAATGATTCTTTCACATCTCTGAGCTTATTTCCAGTAGACTGAGATGTTTTTTAAGACCAGTAGGTGATTAAAAGCATAATTAACAGTCTGAGAATCTTTATAAAATTGAAATTAATTGCCAATAATATGAAGGATAATAAAGAATAGCTCACGCGTTATTCAAAACTTTAAAGCTTCAAAACAAACAGATTTCAATTTTAAAATCATTCGGAGAGTTTTATTTGTCAAATTTAAACTCAAAGCCTAGAGGTCGATGTCAAATGGACAACTGAGCCACCATAGTTTACTTTTGTTTTATTGCCGCTCTAGCATAACCCTAAAGCAGGTCTCATTAAGGTATAAACTAATGAAGCCACCACTAATCCAAAAGGGCAAAGGGAATGCTTATGCCAGCGCAATCAATATACGAATTTTATGTAAATTTTTGTTGTAAGTTGGAGTTGTCTTCAGTTGAGCCGAAATCATTGAATCGAGAATTTCCTGCCCTTGATTTTGAGCCACACGAAAAAATTATTTTGTAATTTACGGCGCGGAAAAAATCGTATGTCAATCATATTTTTTTGAAAATTTGTTTGGATTAAACGAAGACCAGCAAATTTGTGGTTTCTTAGAAAATACAAACGACATCAGAATAGCACAGCTCTATTAAAGCTGAGCCTAAATGCGGACCATTAATAGAACTAAATGTGACGATATGACTTAATAGTCTAAAATAACTAAAGACCCAAAGCTATGAGATCGGTTTGAATTTGCCTTTCGATACTATCAAGACTGGGAGAAGATAACTCCATGTTTTTTCATTAGTTTCTTACATGCAAGGACTTTAAGCTGTCCGTATGGTAGTTTTTGGATAAAATTATTTTACATACACATTTTTGGTGCTGAGATGACAGATATGGATTGAGCCTAGTTCACATACATATCATAGATGCTCGCGAGTGGACCCAGATCCACATACGACAATCTGTGATGTATGTGTACCTAGATTTGCAGTGGCTCATACAACGTCGCACGCTGTCACAGAGGCTCGTAGAAAAGTTCAGCTGAACAAATTTTCCTGCGACATCGTACGATAGGGCGTACAATTTTCTTACTTTCTTTCTCAAAAAGCCACAGTTAGGTCAAGGTTACTCATGTACACATGACTGCCATCAAAAAATTATAATAAATAATAAAATTAATGTTATTTAACTATAAATAGTAATTATTATTTATTATTAATCTTCCGAATGAAATAATATGATAGTTTATTCAAATGTATAAATACAATTATTTTCTGTAAATTTTTATATAATAGCATAATTAGTATATTATTATAAATTGAGAATCAAAAATGATTTATTAAGAGATGGTAAAAACGTAATAATGCACCATTGAACAACAATTATAAATTTAATTAAAAACTATGGAGTAATATTTAATGATAATATGATAATATAAAAATAATAAATTTGTAGGTGACCTTGAACAACGGTAATTCATTTAGTATATATATCGCAGTTGGTCAGTGAAGAAGGGCTTTACGATTTTACTACCTACCAGTCAAGAGAGTGATTATACGTCTTGCGATCATGAGTTTGCCAAGTTTATGTGAACATGTATTGCAGATTATTGTAAGATAATCTGCGATCACTTGCATGTATGTGAACTAGGCTTCTTGGAATCGTAAAGCTTATCCTGGAGAAGTTCTGTGGAGTTCCGTTTTAAGTTTCATGTTATGAGTTTTTTTTTATACAATGAAACGTTTATGTTCATTTAACTGTTATATGTCAGTTTTAGATTTCATTAAATAATTAAATTTAAATTATTTTTGTCAGGGCATTAAAACATAACTCGAAAGTCCTCAAGAACTCTCAGAATTTCACAATCAAAATACATAATCTCAGTATCATGCTTTGAATTAGAACAAACATACATATTGTTTGCTCAAAATCTGCTTACTTTCCAACTTGTGATATATGATAAACTAGCAGACGCACACCTTGCTATAACTGGGTAGCAGAGCAAAACACACTCATCTATGATCTAATTACTTCGCTCAATTAATTAGCGATGGTCTTAGTTAAAAGGTCAAATACCTGTGTAGTAACATTAATTGTACCATTGTGTGCGCAGGTATGTAATATGGCAGGTAGAACTTCATTGCATGCCGGAATAATAAAGTACCAGGCTTTCAGTTGTAAGTACTCCTCTAGCATTTCCGTACAGCATCCATTTGAATAAATCAGAAACTAATACTACTCAGAACGCTTCAAACTTTCTAACCAAATATTATATACTATCAAAGTTTCACAGGATAATTGAAATAATTATTTAACTAATATTATTTTTGTATTGTTCCACTAATATAAACAAATTGACAAGCTAAGCTGTTTTAGTTAAAAAATATTTCTTTCTGTAGTGATATTTTTTAATTCCATCCCACTTTCTTCCAGTAGTTTCCTCATACTTAAAATGCGTTCACCCTTTCGGCAGCGCTAATTAAATGTAGTAATGAACCATCTGCTGCTCCGCATGCCCATCAGTCTAACATTGCTGAGCAGGAAAGCCACACAACCATGACTGATACTGTAGACTTTGATTCCGTCAGAAATAAGATTTCCAAGTAAGTTTACCATGGCAGTAGCAGTTTAGTATGTATTGTTTATGCGCGATCCTTTAACGAACATGTCGGTGTTTAGATTGTCAAAGTGAAGTGTGTCTTGTTGGCAGAACATTGGTTTTCAGGTGATAAAATTGACGCTGAAAAAAAGAGATAAATTAATTTATAATGCAAAACATGAAAGTTCTATGTAACGTTAGTTTTAATGGTACTAATTTGATTCTATCCAAAAGACCATAACTGCCGGCAGCTGACTTTTTTATTGTGAATTTTTAAGGTGTTCTTTGATTACTCGAGCAAAGTTTTAAAGTTATTATTTTGACTTATGCTATTATTTTGAGTCCTGCCTGTATAGGTGTGTAAAGCGAAAAACTCAGTTTGCCAAAAAAACTCAAATACTAAGATAAATCAGAACAAAACTAGTGCAAATACGTGGCTTATATACTTGGATATATTTCTGAAAAACTGACATACTGGGATAATATCTGATATACTGGTCTCGTGAAATCATATTAGCAAAACATGGGTTTTAAATCTTTGCTCAACTTGTTTAAAAAACTTGCAAATCCAAAATGCGACAGGCAAAGAAAATCATTTCTATTTAAAATGGTTTGCTTCAGAGCTTCAGATGTTTTTTGTACTAAATAAACCAAAAAGGTATAACATAATCAAAATTACTACCATTGGCAACAACTAAAAATAGGTGATATTGCAAAAAATCGGTGAAGAATAAAACAAAGATTTGAGGTATTTTTGTAGTTTTAATTCCATTGTATTTGATTTGTTCTGTTTTTATCAATATTTTCTTGGCATGCAACTAAACCTAATGGAGGTTCGACAACACGATGATTTTTGTCAACAGCCAAATTTCTTCTTCACCTCTGAGTATTCTGGCAGCATGGTAGAAAACTTGTGATTAATTGTGGTCAGCCACAAGCAATGGAAAGACAATTCTGGATGCACTAAAAAATGTAGTAGCTTAACAAGTTTTTAGTAATTTATCTTGCAAAATATGATATCTACAATTATCCTATATTTAAAGAGAAGACAAATCTTATTGGAAAAACTACCATCAATTATTTTGTTATTTAATTATTATTAGCCATTTTATTGTTTAATTTCACTCAAAAAGTATTGGACAAACTTGACTCATGCATGAAAGAAACTTTGGACAATGGATTTTAATTTTAAAAAGAACCTATCTTAATGGAATCAGAAACTTTTGTTGAGTTTTTAAACCTTCTTTCTTAAAATGTTCCATAGACATCCATATTTATAATGCATAGACTCAAGAATGAAGCAGCGGATGCCAACGACAGAGCTGAGCAACTGGAGCAGACGCTAAAGGAGAAGACTGAGACTCTGGAGGCAGAAACTAGTAGAAGAGAAGAAATTGAGCGAAAAGTAAGTTAATCTAGACTTTTTGGTGCCACTTCCATAACATTTGCATTGGTTTGTAAAAAAACAATGAGCCGTAGCCTCTCTATTTAGTAAGATAATAAAAACACAATTTTAATTTTTGAGGCGGTCTTTTGTTGTAAAATTCTAAAATAAACTTTGGAATTATCACCACAATGCATAGACAACCCCCTAATAAAGCAAACTAAAATTGCAAAAATTGTTACCAGGCTCTGTTTTAAATGGATTGGTAAAAATTATTATGTGATAGTGAGTAAAGCAATGTCTACTGATATGTGCAATTATGTTAGTTTGCAAACGTGCAAGGTAAAACCATTATGAGCAAAATCAAATGAGTCCATTAAATCATTGTTTGTAGCTCCAACAACTTGAGGGGGATGCATTCACCACCCAATCGACATTGGAGGAAAACATTAAAGAACTTAAGGAAAAACTCGAGTCTGAAGAGAATAAAGCTAGTGAGTTGGAAAGAGAGGTCAGACTGGAAAATAATTACTAAACAGTATCAGAAGTATTTTAATGACTGCCAAATGTACAAAACTTCGCCCTTAAATTTGAAAAATATGCATTTATTCTTGGGGTCGTTTTCATTTTAGTTTGTATCAAAAAGTTTTTGGCTTAATACAGCTATATAACACAAGAATTTCAGGTTTGAAAAGCTGACAGACATGTGACAGACAACTCCTTATTGCTTGTTTTTACAGCATCTTTTAAAAATTGATTTTAAATGGAAAAAATTTGCATTGTTGATTATGATTTTCTATTCAAATACTTTTTTCAGATTATCAAATAAATAAGTATTTTGATATATTTTACGAATAGATATTTTTATCGGGGACTTTTTTTAGCCACAATTGTCGCTAACGGTAATTTAAATGAGAGCGAGGTTACCCCCATGTTATCCACCCATTCCGTCCAGTAGTGGGTAATTATAATCAAAGTTTCTGTGTTCAGACTCTATACTGACTGTATTAAAGCTCAAAATTATCTTTGAACTTCTTTTACTTTGACCAGGTTGGGAAGATGAGGATGGAGAATGAAAATTTAGAAAAGGTAGTTGCAGACATGGAACAGAAACATAAAGATATGGTTGACTCCCTCAGTGCTGCTATGGCCGATTTAAATAATGTTTAAATTAATAATAAATAATAATATGAACTGGTGTTATGACATGTGAACGTAGCGTGTATCTGTGAAATGGCATGATAGTCACTTTTTACTGCAAACTAGCGTAATATTTTCTTGTCGAAAGTAAAACGTACTAAACTAAACATAACTCTTATGTTGGTTTCTGTTATTCTGGCTCTTCAGGAGACAAATTTTTATTCTACAATGAATAATCTTCATAAAAAGCATGCTGATTGTTACTGAGATACGAGTTGTTGGTTTTTTACGTAAAATAGTTAGATGGCGTTTAAAGGTGGATGCATTTATAGGCCAAGGAAGATCACTGACAAGTTTAGTTAATAGACACTTATGGGGTTCTTGTAAAATGTATGTATCGCACAGCTGGGTTTAACGCACGAGTCACTTAAGTAAACATTGTGTAACCTTCATCAAACACTAGCTAGTAAAGTCTTTGATTGCTTAATGCGTAACTAGACCTGCATAAACAGCAATAGATGCAATAATAATCACAAAAACTGGAACAAAAAGAAGTTGTTTGCATTAATGGTTTAATGCAAAGATTGCTTGAAATTTGGTGAGTAAAATAGTGGCCTCACCTAATATACTAAGCGTTGAGTGAAATGAGGTGGAACGAATGTAGACAGGGCTGGAATGAACTCAGACACCTGAAATGAACGTTGACTATGCTAGTAAGAAGAATATTTGTACGTTCATATTCCAAAGTGTCAACATTGATTTCTAGTAATATATAGAAGAACATCTCGAAGTTCATTCCAGGAATTGTTTGCATTGACAAAAACAGCAAACTTTTATAGACCTAGAATGAGCATTTAATCGGTAGTTTATGCGTTACCAGCAATGGACGTCTACACTTCCAAGAATGAACGCCAAAAATTTTTTCCCTATAGCATAGTTAAAATCGATTTCAAGTCTATTGACTTTCGTTCCTAGACACTTGTGTTCATCCAGCGATGTCTGCATTGACTTCTTTCAATGTTCATTTCTATCTATATTTATTGCAATCTTCGAGCAAAACTGCACTTTTTTAATGTAAAAATTTGTAAAGCCGGCGACTTTTTGTTAACTTTGTTCTGTTCTGTACTAACACTTGTTGCAATCTTTTTTGTTTTCTACCAATATTTAAAGATAATTACTAAATTTTATTTCACTAATATTAGCATTTGATGAACAAAGTGCGCCTATTTATTGTAATACTGTCAAACTACACTTTGATGAAACGTAATCATCGGAGAACAAGCAAAAGAGCTGGTTATCTCTATTTACTGTATTTTACTATTTCTCACTGACAAAGCAAAAATCAATTAGTTGTTTATATGAAACTGGACGCTCAATACTCCTTCTTTGTATAGTATTAAATGAGTTAATATGCATACAGCAAACAAAACTACACAGTAAATGTTTACAAGCATAGATAGAGTTACTTTATAATCAGCTTGGCTGCTCTATACACTGTATGCTAGTACAGCTTGTGTCAACTTACAGTGAAAAACTTGGCTCTCTGCTGCTCTACCCTCAAGTCAAAGGAATAGAAGGCAAGTGATCAATCAATTTCACTTTTGAAATGTAACAACTTTGTCTAACTTTGAATTAGATGAGTTGTGGAGCAGGTTTTCTATAAAAAAGCACATTCAATTTCCTGTTTTCTTATTGTTTTTTATTACATGAAACTTTTTGGGAGATAAAATTGCTTTCAAGTTTGAAAAAATTTAGATCGTGAAAACTAATGACCCGGAACTTTTCTAAAATATTTATAATTTAGTTTTTTTTTCTTAATTTTCAAAGTTATTACTAGAACAGGTAGCATTTTGTGATAATGCCAAGAACCAAGAACCAATTATGGGTTTATTTTTTAGCTTTGAAAGCGATTTTTTACGTAGATTAATACAGACATTGATTTAGACTGAAAATAGAAAACGGTAAGGTTGTAGTTTCATCACAAAAACATGTTCCTCTTTATGAACAGAAGATGTTGTATTTTACAGGACATAAAAATGTTTTGATGTAACAGCGCCATTTCAAAGCTTCAAAATTCCTGGTGGAGAAAATGAAGTGCTTGTCAGCTTTATTTCGACATCCAACAAGATGTCTGCTTGTAGCAACCTACTCCGTGATCACGTGTTTACTCGTCATCCAACTTCGCCATCACATTGCCACATATCAAGTGAGTTAAATAATTATATATGTAAATGGTAATAACAAATATGTATAATTATCAACAATAAATGTATATTAATAATAAATAATGATAAATATTTGTCATTATTGATAACAACCTCACATTAAATTAACAATAATTATATAGCTTTATTGATAATAATTATTATATTATATTATTATCAACAATAAATGTATATTATTATTAATAATAATCAATATATATCATTATTGATAACAACTTTACACTAAATTAACAATAATTATACATTTTTGTTAATAATAATTGTTATATTAGATTATTATCAATTTCAATCATTAATAGCTGTTAATATTACTAATAGCTCTAATTATTTCTAGCTATTAATAAAAAATGACTTTCTTAAACAACAATATTGTTAACATTTTCAAAAGTCTGTGTAAATCAGACGGCTTTTGGGCTTTACTCGATTTGGAGTAGATCAATTTTGCTGATTCATTGCTGTCTGCTCACAGCCATGCTTGATCTGTATTAAACAAATAACTGGAGACTATCAGCTGTTGTGTTGAATGCAGTAACTGTGTTTGATCTGTAAAATGTGACACTGGTGCAAATAATGGACAATGCTGGATAAAAGCCCACGCCATGCCCTTTCTGACTAGTAACTGTTTTGTGGGTCAACAACCAGCGCAGCTGATGAACTAAGTTTCTCTCTCAAGTATGTAAACATGCACAGACTTATTTTGCCATTTATGCTCTTTCTTGTTGTTGTTGTAGATTCAAATTGTTCGCCGATCAACTTATATTTCTACAGAAAGTTCTCAAGTCCAAAAATCCAAAACATTGCCTGACACATTTAAAGCAGTCAATTTATCTGCAAAACAGATGAGAGGGTCAAGACAAGATCACTTTGTGTATGTAAAGGTAGAGAAAACAGGAAGCTCGACTTTCTCAAATATCTTTGCTTCCTACGGCTACAGACATGGGCTAAACATGATGATGTCAAAAGTTAAAGGTGTGGTCATGTGAAATTTGGCATTTTACCAAAGTTCCATTTACTTAACATGTTATAGCAATGCGTGACAAAAATTTTTGAAAAGTCCCTGAGGAGTTGTTCTCCAATCGAGAAGACAAGTTCTATATACCCTAGAGGATGAAAATATTCGTTGGAAGTTAATTTTGTGTTTACGCGAGTTCTAAGTTCTCGAAATGTTATTGTCATTAAAAATTAATGCCATTTTTAAATTGATTTTTATTTTTACTCAATTTTTCAATGAATTCATAAAAAATATGTGAAGTTTTCTTCTCCTACCATTAAAGGTTTCCCGATTCGCGAAAAAATAATATCCGTTAAATCATCAGAGAGAAGACAACTCGCTAAATTAACTTCCGTTAATAATTTTATCCTGTAGGGTATGATGCAAAAATTCAAAAACATACAAATAATTAATTCGATTTTTTATACTTCCCTATGAAGATGTGCAATCAATATTAACACCAAAATCAGCTAAATTAATTATAATATTTATTCATAAAAACCTGAATGATGTTTTTTTGTTGAACTCTATTAGAATTTTGGTCGATCAGATGGAAAGCAAGGCATAGTTAGTTTAAAGGACAATGCTCCCGACAGGATATAAGGATGTCCAATTTTGATTGAAAGTACATGGCAAAGTTTACGAGAATTGGACGTTTGCCTTAGGTAGTCACATCTTAAAATCTGGTTTAAACTCTAAATACATTTATTTTCACTGAAAAGATTCCAAGTTATATGACATAATTCTCTCTTTTCCAAAAAACCTGGGTAATAGTTAAAAAATTATTGGAATAAAATGTATTTCAACATTTTTACAGGAAGTTTAGTGAATACAAGAGAGTTATCCCCAGGTAGAAGCTGGGATATTGGACCAGACCAGGCACGCCCTCATTTGATGGAACAACACGCCAGATATAATTACAAGTTCTACCATAAGTTCTTTCCAAACAATACAGTGTACATAACTTCTATCAGAGAACCTGTCAAGTGGTTTATCTCTTTCATCGATTTCATGAAGGTTTACAGGTAAGAATGCTTTTATTTAAAAACAAATCAACCACTGTAAAAGCAAATTTGTAAATTTTACAAATTTCAACTTTATGGATCTCAATATTCTTTGTTTTGTGATGATTACAAATTTTAAACAATTTGTAAATGCAAGTCAAACTTTAAAGTGATTTACTTGTAGAGGTGTCAACCCCAGACAGGTGTTAGAAGACGATACTTTATTCCACAAAACACGTAATCATGTGACAGGAATGCAAAAACAAGTTCACAATAATTTTTTGCAGTGGCTAGGTAAGTTTGTTCACATTAATTTTTCTTATTGTTGAGTTTTGTTTACTAAATTACCTGCAATTGTGATAAAATAAATACATTATTTACATATGTTTTTAACATTAATGTTAACATTATTTTTTTTATTATTATTGCAACGATTAACGTTTTTTATTTTTCAAGTAAAGCTTTGAAAAAGTATTTAAGCCTTTATACTAAGGTTAGCCTTAGGTTTATGCTACCAGTTTCTCAACTATTGTAAACAAGCACCTATGACTAATATGCTGGTCAAAGATTATTCAATATTTTGCCGTTACAGGGTTCAATGTCAGCAAAAGTAGCAGCATAAGAGACATACAGGAACACATAGACTTCATAGACAAGGAGTTTAAGCTAGTCATGATCACAGAATACTTTGATGAATCTTTAGTTCTATTAAAAAGACTTATGCATTGGTCTATGGCAGGTTAGTCACACAAAGGGCAGACAACTTCCTATAATGGTTGTAAATTTTAAAAAGGAAACAACTCCAAACCTTTTTTTGCACATTTACGTGCATCTCTCCCTATTTTTTTGTTGCAGATATCTTTTATACTTATGCAAATGAAGCTGTGAAAAAAAGTGGAACGGTGTTTACAAGAGAGGAAAAAGAAAGGCTGTTGGATTCAGATCACAACCTTGGAGATTGGATGCTCTATCAACATTTTAACAAAACATTCTGGGAGAAAGTCAAAGTACAAAAGGAATTTTATGAGGAAGTGAGGCTTTTAAGTTTTGGTTAATGGTCGGGTACAAAAAAAAATATTGTCAGGCTTTTCTAGTTTGAAACATTTAAAAAAAGTAGCACATTCAAATAATTTTCCAATAATTCTTTGAATGCTGTCAAACTGATGGTATGATGATCTATAAACTTTACCATAGTTTTTCTGCAGTTCATCACTGCAGATTTTTATGGTAAAACTTTCATGTAAACCACTCATATGCTTTTGCAGGTCAGTGTTTTTAAAAACCTACAAATTAAAGTACAAGAATTCTGCTTCAGCAAAGATTTGAAGAAAAATAAGAAAGTTAGATTGGAAATAAAGACAAGATGGGAGGCCTTTGAAATCGGCGGTGAGTTCCATGGAATTCTTTGATCAATAGTTGCAGATAGTGGTCGACTGTTCTAGTGAAGATGTTTGCAGATTTCTTACAAGCCATTTAATGAGAACTAATGAATACAAAAATAAATGAAGTTATCTCACTCCAATTACTTCATAGAAATATTTTGTTGACTCTTTAGTTTTCTGATTTTCAAACTTATAAAAACAATTTTTGGGTTGACAATGTTAGAATTTTCCTCTAACCAAAGGAGAGACAACTGTTAATTTATAAACAGATGTCTTCAGTGCTTTGCTATTGTATATGCAAAAGAAACGAATTTTCCAACAAAATTGAATGTCATAAACTTGAATCAAGTGTGTGCACACTAAAAAAATTTTGTAGTTTCGATTTTACTGAAAATTATTGAAAATTTTCTTATAAATTGGAATAAAAATGTTGGCATACAAATGTTTCTGTTTCTTTTTGTTAAAAAGCAAATAGACCATTGACAGTAACTAATTAGATGATGACTCTACTTTCATGTTAAAATTAATTGTTGCAATGTTCTTTCTCCATTCATGAACGTCTCAGCTAGAAGTTTCATAATTATTTCCAGCGGTTAGCAAGCCAAAATTAATTTATGGTTGACCTTTTGCTGACTTATCAACCATTTAATGTTGGATGACTTGAACATGCGGCAGCATTTCAAAGATATTGAATCTTTTACTTTCAGAGAAGGATTGCCTGGCAATCAGAGTGAGAGATGGAAAGGCAGAAGAGTTTTCCCAAGCTCTGGACAGATACTGTCCATTTCGATATCAAAAGAAAACTAAAACAAAATATCGACGGAGAACTGATCTAAGTGACAGACTACAATAATGCTAGAAAGCTTTGTGTCTACATATTACCATAACTTCTTGTAATGTCTTGGTGAACATTTCATGAATAAGATGCATGTGCAAAGCATGCTTACTAAAATCAGAATTCATGAAATTCTAATGGCTCCTATGGTTGTCATTTTGATCTTTTTAATGTTAGCGTAATACATCAGAACTAATATAATCTCTTACTACTATCTACTGGTTGTTGTACCACAACACAACCTTACAGTAAAACCCTCAAGCATAAATCTGGATGGAATTATGAATTTACCCAACTTTTACACAATCAGGAGTACTAAGAGCGAAATTTGTTCAGGCAAAATTTCGTGCTCGTCAGACCAGCCATTTCCAAAACACAAGTGTTTACGGATGATTTCAATACTTTGTGGGTGATGTCATAGTTTTTACTTACTAGATGCATCAGTTCTCCATTTATTTATCAAGTGAGTCTCTAACTAGGTGCTAAAACTACTAGTAAGTGTCGGCAAGCCTCAATTTAATGCTCTCAACTGAATTTTTCAGCTGATTATTAGAAATGGCTGTATTAGTAAAAATTATATTACTTTGCATTGCAAAAATGTGCTTTCAGGTGTTGACTACGGGTACAGTTTGGGTATTTACTGTATGCAGTCCAAACAACTGCTGTTCAAACACGGTGAAGCATTTTTCACATCCAAATACAATATATGCCAAGTTTCTTCCGTACTTTGCATTATTTTGCTTGAACTGTACTACTTTAAACTTATTTTTTCTTTATCTTTTGTTTTTTTTCTTCAGGATTTGAAACTATATGAAAAACATTGTTTTTGTTAAAGGATGATATTGATGCAAATAGAGTATTGTAATGGATTTCGATCCGGTTTCCACAAAACTCCACTAATCTCAAGTATTATATGTCGCTCTAGAGGGGACACTGTGCCGGTATGACAGAGACAACTATGATCAGTTACTGCCGGATCACTTGGCAAGCACATAGCCTACGGCTCAGACAAACTACACAGTTTTTATCAGTACCAAAGCCCTAGGGTGGCTATCCACTAGGATGATTGGCAAGACATGAATAAATGAATGCAACGAATATGTACAATTCCAGACTTATTTATAGGTAGCTAGCAGAAAGTTATTTGCATAAAGTGTTTAAAGGTAAAGGCGCAGGAAGTAATTAGACCAATCAGAATACATATATAAATATCAGGCGAATCACTCAGTGAACAAGAATTAAATTTAATTGGTGCCAAGTGGCTAAGGGCGGAGTCCTATCTCCAGTTGTCCAATCATAAGCATATGCAGGGCTCCAAGGCAACAACTAGCTTGTGGTTATAGTGTTCATCACTCCGAGGAAGGGTACTTCCTGTTTTTGCTCTAGAGTAGGATCGTAGGTGGTGTTGCAGATCCCCTACTATGGCGGTCATCTTAGACTGGCCCTGTGTCACCATACCGGGTCGGTAAGGGGTAATACTGGCCCTGTAGGGGTCAATACCGGCCCTGTAGGGGTCAATACCGGCCCTGCATGCTGTGTTAATGGCACAGTAAGGCTTTCCACTGATACAACATCTTTCATATGGCTTTGGGTGGAACTTCAGCACACTGATGCGTAGGTTGGAGTGGTAAATATCCAGTTTACCACTGCCATTCGTCAAAATTTACCACATACCCGGTCTTTAATTGGAACATATCAAGAGCAATATGTGCGGGGGCATCTCCGTACCCGGGTTAAATATATTTGAATATATATGTTCACAGGTAAGTAATTATAATATATGCATGCACAGTCTGGCGTCTCTTAAAAGAGAGCACCTCTCAGGCTGGTGGGTTGCTCGCGTAGCTGCCCCACCTCGGTGTTAACAAGCCGAGCTTCTACCTTCACTGTCTTAATTTTTTCGCTAGAGAGTGTCTGGCTTATTAACAGTCTCCTCAGTTCACCCAATTGTTGCTCCAAGGTGGTTACCTGAGTCTCTATCGAAATAGTCAGACGATCACTGTGGTGAAGGAAGGCCTGCGAGGGCCTTGGTACGGCTAGCTTCTCCTTAGGCTTTACTAGTGTAACATCTGGCTCTGGTGGTGGCATGTACATCGTAAAGGGTGGGCTAACTGCCTGCTTAGGGATCTTTACTCTGTCAAGGAGTGCGCCTGCTTACTCCTACTAGTGGATGTTTTTTTTTTTGTACGTTGCTTTGCACGGGAGATCCCAGCCTCTTTTTGAATGAGGTAAGGGCAGGAGTTGGCTCTCCTTGGTGTGTTGGCTGACACCACCTGAATTTTGGGGGTTCTCCAACCGAATAAATTGGCAAAGCCTGGTGTAGCTGGGCCGATCGACAGTGTATACGAGCCCCGTCTTCAAGTAGTGGGTGGTGTCTCAGGGTGCATCAAACTTACTTTGATGGGAGTACACCGCATCCCAGCTCTTACTTGCATAGTGGAAGTGACAGTATTGTCTCAGGTAATATTGGAGGATGTGAACCCTCAGCTGCCGAGTATTCCTTGCATCAGAAGATGGCCGAGTGGCATACCTGCGATGTGATACATGTAGCTATGATGTCACTGATAAAATATTTACTTCACCTTTGGGTGTGTGTATTTTTTGAACACTGGCCTTGGAAGTACAAATTTTTGCATGCTCAATTTTAATGTATGTGCTATTGATAGTGGGAAAGATAAGATAAATTCAAAACATTATAGTTATTCATGCTTCATCGACTCTTAGGATTTCTTTATATAATTAAGAGCGTTGTTTTGCTTTGCAACAAAGTATTTATTATTTATCAAGCTCGAGGCAGATTCTTGTAGCTTTCCAAAGGAAATATCATTTTGTCAGCTTTGAGAGGTGCTAATTAATTATCTTTTAGCCCTAAATTTCATCTCAGTCGTCTTCAGAGATTCATAGTGACCTTTCCATTCACCCCAGTTGACACCATCTGCTTGTGACTTGTGGGCTCCATTGAGGTATCCACCATTGAGGTTTGAGCTGTGACAATTTTTATACCACCAGGCACCATGGTAAGAAACCGCACAATTACTTGCATAAGTGTCTTGGTCTCTGTCCAATGTGGTGAACTTACTACCATTTGCATGATAAGTCAAAGCATCTCCTACAACACAACACCCTATATGACCATCAGAGACAGTCCACTATAGTATTCTATATCTCAGACAACCACATATAAAGTAACCAGACCTACCAGCAGTTCCAGAGTAGTTAGAGACATGGAGGATGTAACCACTAGACTCATTACCAACACTAAAGCTGTCATACATTGCATAAGCTCTCTCATTACTGACTGCCTCTAGATCCACCCTCAACTCATTCTGTCTGGAACTCAGCAGCTGATGTATGATGTCATTCCCTAACCAATGTTCCCCTCTGACATCACCGAATCCCAACTTGTAGTTCTGCCAGTTTCTGTAGAAGTCTACCCAACCATCCATCCGTCTTTGGAACACCTGAGTACAAAGTAATATACTTCTCAGCACTATAACAGCGCTGCAAATGAGCGTCCAGTTTTAGTACAGCACTATATACCTAGCAGTGGTAAAATACTTACAGTCCAACCACCTCCATCAGTGTCCTGGTCACAAAAGACATCAACAGAGTAAGTCTCTGTACCATCAGGGTGAACTTTATATACACCACTGAGCACGCTCCCTCTACACCACAAGTCCAGACATGTCCTTGGTTTTTTATAGTCATCTATACCATAGCATCTCTTTTCATCAATGTACTAAAACGTGTATCATACATATAGAAATGATCAAAAACTGTAAGAAACTAGCAAACAAAAATGTGTGCCGTGATTATTTATTAGATTTAGTTGCATTCTAGCAATAGCAGAGTTTTCAAAGCAATATATTGGTGATTATGTTGTTTATGCACCATATATGAAAGAAAATCTTGGTGAAATATTCTATGTAATATGGTTATTTGGAGTTGTCTTTACTCTTGTAAAATGAAACTTCAGCAGCCTGAATGGTTAGAAGTTAAATATTCAGCTTGTTGAAGACTGAAAGGATACCAAATACAGCATAGGTAAAACTGTGAGAGATATTTGGCCACTTCAATGTTTTTATTTTTTCCTAAAGTTCATCGCCAACCTTTTGTTTAGCTATATGAAAACACCGACAGTCCTATACCTTAGGCTACAAATGCGTATAAACTTCTGCACACATGACAATCATACTTACAGCCTGGGATACAACGACGAGCAAACACAGAGTTAACAAGTAGTTAGCTCGTAAGTAGTACATGACTCTTTCTACCCACACCAATACACACAGTGCTAATGCCACATAGTTACGTCGTGAGAAGACTGTCGTGGCACAGATTGAGATTCATCTATGGGTTAGAGGTGCAATGCTGAGCCCCGAAAGATTTTGGAAACACAGTCTAGAGGCAATAAAAGCTGTTCTTTCACACAAACCAAGTTAAGTTTATCGCTCAGTTTGATGTAACGCCATAATGTACTACTCGAAATGCTGAAACTATCTCAAAAGAAGGTATCACCTCTGTATATTGTAGACATAGGTTGTATAAACATTGTATGTTTTTTGTTGTCAATAAACTTATTTGAAAAAACATCATTGTGGTTTATTTGCAACCACTCTCCACAAGGTCCTAGCACGTAGTAATTTACAAGCAAGGAATGCACTAAGATTTACGTGTACAAGAGGACAGGAACAAAAGAATGCACTGAAACTAACATGTACAAAGCACTCACTTACTAGGCAATATTATATAATACATTGGAATCACATCACTCCTTGATTTACAAATCAATACATCAAAAAAGAATAGTTGAGAAATAGACACATGAGAGAAAATGAAAGAAATATAAAACTAGTGCTCATAGAGTTTTCCACAACGCTCAGGTGGGTACCTGTTTGGCACAAGCCTAGGACTCGTAACAATATGATCATCATCAACCGACTCAAAATTTTTCTCAGAAATGTTATCACCATCAGCACTATCAGCACAAAAATCAATTTCTATAGCACTGTCACCAGATACGTGAATAATACTGGTAACCTCACTATCACGTCTGGCCAATCGTATGTCAGCAATATGTCTGTGCGTACCATTGACTTCTACAACAGAATTTGATACCAATGCAGTCATCGTGCCCCTGGTCCATACAGTCGTGCATTTGGCATTCACAGACTTAACATCAACTATGTCTCCTACACTATATGGCTTTGAATCAATGTTGCAAGAGCATGTATCTAGCTCTACAGGTACGCCCGAATCTCTAATGGAGTATCAGTATAACTTTTGAGAGGGAACAATGCCCTGGCTATTTGGAGTGTTGTTGTACCAAAATTTCATTTTTTCAACGGTATCACCGGAACAAGCAGCCATTCGTTTGATAGTTCTATGATTGCACTCAACAATATCATTTCCAGATGGTCGATATGCACAGCTTAACACTTGGTATACATTCCACTCCCTCAGAAATTTAACAAACTGTTCGCTTTTGAAGCACAGTCCGTTGTCTGATAGCACTTCCACAGGAGAGCCCCTTTCACTAAATACTCGCAATAGGTGCATTATAACTGAGCTTGCAGTTTCGTCTTTGAGTTTCAGCAACATGGCAAGTCTGCTGGGTCCACAGTCTACAAGGGTTAAGTATGGTACAGGACCTACATGAGTAATATCCATAGCGAGTCTGTGCCACACCTTATCAACTTCAAGAACCCATTTTTTCCAACTTGCAGGTGGGGGATCTATTTGTTTACAAACCTGGCACGCTTTCACAACGTTTGCCACTACCTCTTTTGTCACAGCGTTTCTAAACCAATTCTTTGCGAAATACCACATCCTGTCTATTCCAAGGTGGTGAGCTTGATGCATTTCATATATTTGTTGACTAACATCTATCGATTCTCCCACTGCTACCTTCACACCCGCCAGCGGCCGTTTCAACCACTGTTTGTTTACTCTTGTCAAGGCATCGGCTCGATTATAAGCAGACCTAACAAAGGATATATGCAGCGACATACCATATTCTTCTGCTAACTGTGAAATCACCCCTGGTCGACATTTTACAATCATTTCTGAGAGTCCACTAACTTTCGCTCTGTGACTTTCTGTGATAACAGAATTTACCCAGTTATATACTGTCGCAGAGTCTGCAATGATATTGGCTTTTGTTGCCAAGTTTAACCCTTTGAGCACGGCTTCAAGCTCAGCCATATTGATATGCATACTGTCATCTACTTTCCGCAACCAAGATGCGTCCTCAATAAGGTTTCCATTCATCTCTATACTAGTACCAATGGCTATACTGCTTGCATCACACCATACTTTGCACTCCTTTGCATTACCTACAGACCAAATGCCTTGTACCGGATCATGCTTTCCTACCCTCTCTACCGTCTCATTCAGCACCTCAACCACGTTACCAGATATTACATCATTCCACATTTCATCAGCTGCCAACCTTTTCATGTAGCTACATGCAACGGGTAACCGATCAGCTACAGGATAATGACCCAAGAGTTTGCCGCATATCGAAAATAAGTCCCTTTTTGTGATTGTGTCCTATAGAACAGGAATATTTGAATCACGCTGCGATTTGCACACTCCATCTTTACCCGGTGTTACTCGCAGTCCTAACACTCGAGCTGTACTCAACTCTTCCGGCTCTTTAGTGACTAACCCAAACTGTAGCAAATGTTCTCGAACAACCTCTACGGTCACAACTGATTTATTTACCAAAATGTCATCGATATAGTGATCGGTACCAGCAGCAACCCTACTATCAAGTGACAGTACTTTTGACAATATCTTAGTCTAACCTTGGGAGCTACATTAAGACCAAATCCCATTCGTGTCAAAACAATATGTTTGACTGTTAAACCTAACAGCTTGAAATCGTTGTAACCTATTATCAATACGCAATTGCAAATATGCCTTTTTCAAATCAAGTACACAGGCATTACTACTTAGCTTACGCCACTCACGTAGTTTGTCTTGACACACTGCAGTGTCTTATCCAGGGTGACTACTGATATTTCCGTTGAGTTCTCTGCTATAATCCATGACTGGTCTTACTTTAGTTTGTTACTAGGTTGTTGTGCCGCTAGCTATGGAATGACACCTGTCACTGGTCCACGTAGTGCTTCGCTATGCAATTGCAACCAGCAATTTTCGATCCATTGCATAATTTGACTGTTATAATCTTCTCCTAGATTATCTGGGACAGTATATTCTCCACATTGGTTGGTTAGTTGTGGTTTCATTTATTTCCATTTCCAGGCTACAATCCGTTTGCTATCGTCCAAGTGTGCATCGAAGTCCTTATCATGAATGGCTAAGTTTTGCTGCTCATCTTTCAAGCTAGGCCGCAGTGTTGGCTTAGCTCTCTCTACTAATCCTACTGTCCTTGACTTGACTGATCCAAATAATATCCTTTTATGTTTGTCTATTGTAACACCTCCTAGCATAGTGATACCTGTAGCGGATTTTCACGTCCACTACCTTCCGCCAGGGGGTTGTGCTGACAAACTCGCCGTCTGTGCAGCCACAACAATGCAGTCAGCCTCTTTAGACCTGAAAAGTCACAGTCTACCTCAACCCAGAGGTGACACTATGCCGAATTGGCACAAACAAGGTGCTGTAAAGTGAATGACTGACTTTATCAACAGTGAGGAGCCCTCGGCTCAGACATACACAGCTTAGTAGTGTGTAAATAAACCCTTTATTCATCACAGAATAAACAGATAATGCTGGCATAACAAGACAAGAGGACACACTCATGTCATAACAGTTAGTGCAAAGAGTGTAAGCAAATCTCTGCCTTTTATAGGCAGAGTTATGGAAAAGTACCAGCCATGCACAGGAAGCATGGCAGGAAGTTATATGATATAGAGTATGTATATAATATATAGTAGGCAACAGTGTCCAATAAGATTGAGGTAAATGTATTAAATAGCACGGGCGCCCAGAAGTAAGAGGCGTAGTTTTTGTTGACTTGGCCAGTGATAGGTTGATGTAATCCTGGTCTGTATTAGCCTTTGGTTCAGGTTTCTGCTTATCTGAGGGTATATAGCTCCGGGAGGTGGCATCTGGAGATACTTAGGCTGACTTTCATCTCTCTGGCTATGGCAGCCATCTTGTTGCCAACCCTCGATAGCTACCCAGGGTCATGGTAGTAAATGCTCAGTGCCGAAGTGATTAATCACTTTATAGGAGCAATATAATTGCTGTAACAGATGCTGGACTTTGTCTGTTACAATCAATGGAGGCATGCCTGTGGTAGCCACCAACAGGGGGACCTCTGCGCAATAGTGGTCACTGTATGTTGCCAGTAAAATTCACCACATACCATCTATCCCGAGTATCATTTGGTAACCGCTCACAAGCCTTGGTGCAATCATACATCAAACTGCTATTTTCTGAAAGCGGTCGAGATCTACATCTAAAGTTGTCTCACCTTTGTATGTTGTGGTGTGTCCATTGAGCATTATTATTTGACTTTGTGGGCCTTCCGGTGATAGTCCTAATTGCTGTGCCCAACTTTCTTCTACTACTGATTTTTCGCACCCACCGTCTACCATAGCTTTTTGTTTGGTCCCATTTACCCATACGTAAATGAAGGGTAACACCAAATTACTTACATAGGGAGAGCAGCCGGTGCAAACCCTACCCCACTGTCGTTTCCCTGCAGCTATGGGCAGTTTTTGTTGATATGCCCAAAGTCATTACAGTAGTGGCATCTGACTTTGTACTTGGTATCCTGATATTTTTACTCACAATTCCTTGCTAAATGTGACCTAAAACAATTGTAACGCTTCACCTCACCTCAGTTTTGACCTGCTGCACACACAGCATTTGCACTTGCTGCGGAGGATATCACCATTTGTGCTCTACATACTAATTCAGTTATTGGTAACTGTTCCACCATCGCAATTGATTTTAGTTGTGTGGCTACATCACTAGGAAATCCTGCCATGAAAGCACATATTAGCAGTGGCTCAGCATCCGACTGCCCTATTAGTAGTAAAAAAGGGAGCAGATTTCTGTCATGGAGTCTAAGGAGAAGGTTCTTCTCATTCCAGGTATTTAAAGTATGCACCAGTTACCATGAGAACCTGTGACGGACCTTTTTGTGCACCAGTTTTTTAGAATGTATGTAATTTGATAGTGTGGATTGTTGATTTATACATTGGTTTGAGGTTCCGAACACCTGGAGGTTCTCCTGGAGATTTTCCTGGAGGATTTCC